>OY482672.1:127150362-127616843 GCA_960531455.1 Urophora cardui
TTTAATTACCGCTGAAAATATTTCTAAAAGTGTGCCAGCTTTTTCAGAAATTTTCCATTTTTAAATTGAATAAAATGAATGAAGTACCTAAATATTATAATATGATAATGAAAATTTTAGACCACGAGTGAGAGTATATGAAAGTATATGAAAATATTTTTCGAAGTGTTGCCACCCATTTGTTAATTTTCGATAAAGTAAATAAATTAAATAAATAATATTACAAATAACATATTATAGTACTGTATGGCAATTCAGGTTATATTTTTTAAAAAGAGTTACCAGCTGTTTGAAATTAAATTAAACGAAAAATATAGAAATATGGTCGAACGAGAAAAAAAAGGAATGGCTACTCTCTAGTCCTAGAAAGATCATAAACCGGCTTTGACTTTGGTTATTAAAAACGACTACATGCCTTGCAAATCTACAACTGGGTATACGTCATGCGATGTTCGTTATTGTCCGCACTGTGACTTCCTGATTTGGTTACAATTATTTTGTAGGATTTTTTGCTGCTTTTTATAGCGAGCCTATGGCGCAGCCATTAAATGGTCTGGGTGTGACAACATTTTCTAAACGGCAAAGCAAATCAAAAGCTTTGGTATAAAATGATGAAAAAAAAACATGTTAGAAACCAACTTAATAAAAAAAACACCCAGCAAGCGGCAACACTCTTAACTCAATTTTAATTACGTGCCTGCCACAAATAATGACGTCGCGCGCTGTGCTCTGCTCTGCTGTGCCGTAATGTGCCCGAAAAAGGGGCGCATGACAAACAAACTAGAGCGCGCGAATGCAAAAAATGGCAACGGCGCAAAAACTGTAACAAAAAGCGGTAATTTTTCGCCGGCACACAAGCAATGCGCGCACCCCACAAGCAACAAGCAGCAAGCACACTTACGTGTGGCAACAACGAGTAAACGGCCAAATGGAAAAACTCGTGTGGCATGCCGCGGCCGGTCGCTTAAGCACAAGCCATAATAAAGCAATAGTATGTATAGCAAGAAAAAAAAATGCAAGAAAAACAAATCGTATTGTTGTTTTTTGTTACTTTTATTGCTGTTGTTGGACTTGATAGTTGACAGTTTGTTATAAAAATTTACGTAGTAAAAATCACCAATTTAGCACCGACAAAATAGATCGCGTCCGACCAGCGCAACAGCAAAAGGCAACTCAATGAACTCTAAATTGGGCGAAAAAAAATTCAAAAAAAAAAAATGTAGAAAAAGCAAATCATTGATTTAGCTAAAATTGTAAGCAAAAAAGTTGCAAAAAAGCAATAAAATAAAAAAGTAATAAAAAAGCTAGAAAAAGTTTGTGTCTTAAGTCTTTCGTTAAACTGATGCAACAAACAGTGACAATTCATTTGCAATTTATCCAGTAAATTTACCGTTTTATATATGTACTTATGCATAAGCCTTGTTGTCATTCGTTTTGTTACACCGCTGTTTGTCAAATATTTTTTGTTAAAACACAAACACACACACGTCAAAATAAACACACGCGAACAACGCGCGCTCCGTTCATTGCGTGCAACAAACTGAATCCAAAACTTTGTTACTTTGCGGCAAATCGAATTTTGCAGTTATCGCCAATTCCAAAACATTCATTCATTAAAAGAGGTTGACTTTTGTGCCTTTGTTTTTGTTTTTATTCGTGCTCTTGCTTTTGCTTGTATTTCCCTGTTCGCTTGCATGTCACATCACATTGTGGGTGGCTGGTTTGACATCTGATTTGCCACACTTTCGCTCATTTGGCACAAAAAGTGACAGCAAAACTTATTCCCGCCTGCCTGCCTGCCTGTTTGAATTTTACATACAGCGAGCGCGTGATTTGTGTGGGAAATTTCACAAGCATGCAAGGAAAATGCTAATTGCATACAATTTGATAAGCAAATATCGCAAATGAGTTCATATATATATACGCATATTAGTGTAGAAGCAAACAAAGCAGCGCAGAACTAATTTGGCAAAAAATTTACTGATATATGACGCTTAATTTATGCATTTTTTTTTTTTTGCATGGACATAAATAAGTTAAAGCATTATTCTATGAAAATCACTTAAAAACATTTAAAAGAATATTTCCAGAAGTCATTGTCTCTTCAGAAGGCCTGACCTTAGTTATATATTATTCTATTGCATTGCTGGTAATGTATACTTGAATAGCCAACAATTCCACCAACTAGATTCTACGTTCGCTTCACTGAAAGGCGCTTTTCTATAGCTCTGTAGTAAGGCAAATTGCAACGACCTTTAAATTGTTTCGCTTCTATGACCCATGGCAGTCGGACACTCTATGCACTACACGACAGCGAGCTTGAATGTTCTAAACCTTTTAAGGCTGAGATCAAAGTATTCATCCTTCACTTTTGCGAATTATGTTTAAACAATTTGGCCTTTGTTTCATCGACTAAATTATAGAGGCTTCTCAGCTTCCCTTTATTTAGGAACTGCTTTATATACCAGAAGAGCTTAACCGATTAGTGATGTTTCTTTCCTTCCCAGCAAAATGGCGATAAATCGACAAATAGGCTGAGCCATTGGGATAACTTCTCTAAATTCCATAATTCTTTATAGGGGGAAAAGGGGTATAAATCAACTTGTGCAATGATTGAAATACAATAAATAAGGTACTTGATCTTCGATCAATAAATTTTAAAAATTTTGGATTTCGAATTTTTCAAAATTTTCAATTTCGTATATTAAAAAATTCGAATTCAATAAACTTTTCGATTTAGAATTTTCGAAATTTTGGATACCGATTTTTTAAATTTTTGACCTCGAGTGTTTCCTAATTTTCCAAAATGTTTTACTTATAATTTTTCAAAATTTTCGATTAATAGTTTTTCAAAATTTTCAATTTCGTATATTAAAAAATCCAATTTCGAATTCAAAAAACTTTTCGATTTAGAATTTTCGAAATTTTGGATACCGATTTTTTAAATTTTTTACCTTGAGTGTTTCCTAATTTTCCAAAATTTTCGACTTATAATTTTGCAAAATTTTCGATCAATAATTCATCACACGAATATTAAAAATTTTCCGATTTCAAATTTCTGACTTCGAATGTTTCAGAAATTTTTAAGTTTTCGATTTCGAATTTTTCAAAATTTTCGTACTCTCAAAATTATCATTTTCGAATATTAAAATTTTCCGATTTCGAATTCAATAAATAATTTTCGATTAAGAATTTTCAAAAGTTTGTATATAGAAAATTTTAAAATCTTCGTTAAGGAATATTGTAAATTTTTTATATCGATTTTTTAACATTTAGACTTCGAACGTTTAAGAATATTTCAAACTTTTCGATTAAGAATTTTCAAAAGTTTGTATATCGAAAATTTTAAAGTCATCGTTAAGGAATATTGTAAATTTTTGATATCGATTTTTTAACATTTAGACTTCGAAGGTTTAAGAATATTTCAAACTTTTCGATTAAGAATTTTCAAAAGTTTGTATATAGAAAATTTTAAAATCTTCGTTAAGGAATATTTTAAATTTTCGATATCGATATTTTAAGATTTAGACTTCGAACGTTTAAGGATATTTCAAACTTTTCGATTAAGAATTTTCAAAAGTTTGTAATCGAAAATTTTAAAATCATCGTTAAGGAATATTGTAAATTTTTGATATCGATATTTTAATATTTAGACTTCGAAGGTTTAAGAATATTTCAAATGATAATAAGTTTTCCATAAATTTTCGATTTCGAATTGGGATAAATTTTTGGTTAAGGATTTTAAAAATTTTGCATATCGATTTTTACAAACTTGACATCCAAGAATTTTTAAAAATTTTCTATTAATGATTTTGCAAATTATTGATTTTGAGCTTTTCAAGATTTCCGATTTAAAAATTTTAATTTTCGAAAATAAATTCCATATTTCGTAAAAAAAAATATTTCGATTGACATCAAAATTTTGGATATCGGTTTTTTTTAAATGTTGACTTCGAAGGTTTCTAAATTTTGATTTATAATTTTGTTAAATTTCCGATTTCGAAATTTTTTAAACTGTCGATTTAAAAATTTTCATTTTCGAATATTAAATCGATTTCGAATTCAATAAATAATAATAATTTTCGAAAAATTTAAAATCTTCGTTAAGGAATATTTTAAATTTTTAATATGGATACTGATATTATTTTCCAATTTCGACTTCGAAAGTTTAAGAATATTTCAAAATTTTCGATTAAGAATTTTCAAAAAATTTCCGATTTCGAATTAAAATAAGTTTTCGATTAAGAGTTTAAAAAATTTTGGATATCGATTTTTTCAAGCTTCAGAATTTTTCAAAATTTTCAATTAGTGATTTTCCAAAATTTTCGATTTCGAACTTTTCAAGATTTCCTATTTCAAAATTTTCATTCTCGAATATAAATTTACCATTTCGAATTCACAAAAAAATATTTCGATTCAGATTTTTCAAATTTGTGGATATCGAATATTTCGGAATTTTCGATTTATAATTTTCTAACATTTTTTATGAAATTATTTTAGCCGTTTTATTGTGAAAATTATTTACTTATTGTTGAGCTCAATTTTCTATTTCGAATTTTTTAATATTTCGGATTTGAATATTAAACCTTTTTAAAATATTAAAAATTTCCGATTTCGAATTCAAAAAAAAGTTTCCGATTAAGACATTTTAGAATAGTGGATATAGAATAATTCAAAATCTTCAACTAAGAATTTGTATATCGATATTTTCACACTTCGACTTCGAAGGTTTAAGAATTTCCAATTAGGAATTTTCCAAAAATTTACGAATTCGAATTCAAAAAATTTTATTAATCTTTCAATCTTAAAATTTTTCAGTTTTCGCTTCATTCAATTCAAACCATTTTTGGCTAACAATAAGTAGTTACAAATTTGCTTTACACTGGAATTTTATACACATGCATATGCGCGAGTATATACATATGTATATGTATGTATATATTTACATACGAAACATTAATTGAGGTGTAACTCAACATCACCGCGGAGGCGTCTGCAACATGCCACTGTGCGTCGTCGTCGTCGTAGCGCGTATTTATTGCACAATTAATTGTTCTGCCTTTTGGCGTTACACGCGTTTCTGTAATTGCCACTTCAGCCAAGCGACGCACAGCCAAACGGCAGCTGGCAACTTGCAATTTTGCCTCTGGCATCGATGCGTACCACAAATACTAAGCAACATTTGGTTTTACAGCGTTTGCGTATAGTTTATAATTTGCAATTTTGTAATAAAATTTTTGTTAAAGCGTTTTTTTACAAAAAAAGCGAAACACTTGATTGGTTTCAAAAAGTTTTATATAGATAGTTTTCTAAATTGCTTTACTTATTTTTGCATTTTAGTTATGAACTAGGGTTGTAAATATGCGCTATATTTTTTAACAAATATCGAGATCAAAACGGGATTTCATTTCGAATTAAAAGCGGCTACTAAAGCGCGAGATTGAACACTCTAATGTGCGTGATTATCGTTGCCACAACGTGGCACACTCACATACATACATACGAAGCATATGGTGTAGGCTTAGTCTGTGTTAAACCGCTTTGTTTAAGTCTTGATTACGTGCTCTAGTAATTTCTTACATATTTGTATGCCTTGTTTGTTGTTTGTTATAGCCGGCAGGCAGTAATCGATTTATGCTTTGGCGCTGCCATATGATGTACATAATTTAATTTGCGTAAAAGTGTGCGTCAAAAATTATTACGTATGTATGCAGTAAAACTGTCTTGGAAAAAAGACTTGCATTTGATCAAGTGTTTGACATGGTGACATATAATTTGCGGAAAAATAACTCAATTTTAATTTTGAAAAAAAAAAAATAAAACTTTTTGTATTTAATAATAGCTAGTAGGTATGTAAATTTTAAATATTGCTTCAAGCCTTTTATAAGCTATGGAATTATCGATAATAGATTACTAGAAACCCATCTAAATTGCCATCGTACACTGCCTGTAACTTTGCTGGTTGCGTTTCAAAACTAAATCATATCAGTGCCCCCAAATACTGTGTTGTGTGAGAAGAACTAAAGTTGTGCTTTATTTGTTTTTGTTTTCATTATTCTTATAGTTACACATCAAACATTCCTTTTCTTCTTCTGCATCATCTGCTTTCTTGCCTTCCTCCCCTTTTTGCAGCTAAAGTGGCACATCTGCATGCAAAACTAACGAACTGCCACTTCCTCTATATTCACCTGTTTGCTTTTTCATCTGCCTGATGCAACTTTGCTAAAACTAAATACAGCATGTTTCCTTTTCATTTTTTACCTCAAACAAAACTCTAGCAAAATTGAAAATTGAATTGCAATTAGGCAGCATTTAGTATCTATTTTTGTTGTTGCCTTCATGATTTTAGTGGCAACTACCAATTTGTGCAACACAAATTCAAACGTCATTTGTTCAGTCAGAGTTGTGTTAGATCTGGTTGTGACTATGCTGTTGTTCGTTTTGCTATTTGGTGTGGTTGTTGTTTTGTTGCTATTGTTGCTTGTTTTTGTTGTTCTTGTTTGTTGCTGTTGTTGTTGTTGTTGCAAATCATGATATTTTCACTTTCCATATTAGGGAAATATGTACATTCCAAAAGAACAGCAGGTGAGTGAGTGAGTGAGTGAGTGCTGAGCTTCGCTGTATGCACATTTGTATAAATATATGCATTTTTGTATGATGTTTCTGTATATACCCTGCAGCAAATCGCGCTATTTCCAGGTTAGTGCAGAGCTAGTTCAAAAAGAGACGAAGTTGGTGCTCATTCTATCCCAAAGCAATGCTTTCAACTGCCTTTTTTTAAATGGCGATGGCCTATGAAGTGCCAACTATTACCCTCTGCAGAACTTTGGAATGCGTACTAAACTAATTTCTATATGAACAGTCCGGGATTATTTCAAAAATCATTAGTTCGGAGTTAGTTCAAAAGGAAGCATTCAGGGCTGGTTCAAAAATGGTAGGTTTTTGGCCGTGCTTTACCAAAATAATAAAATACCACTTTGGGGTTTTAGTCGGGTCAGAATTTTTCAAATCAGCACAAAAAAATTTTTTTTCTTTGATTTTTATGATTCGTGTCTTAATCGATAGGTCTCCGTGTCAAGAATTAGTTCCCGAAATATTTTTGCAAAATGAACATTTTTGCAATAGTTATTCGCCAAGAGAGTTTTACATCAACTTCTTTAAAAAAAATTACTGTTAATCGACGGTACGATTAAATTTAACGCGAACTACGCCAAATTTTAGGTAATTATGTATATTTTAAAATAGTTTTTGAAAAAAATTAAAAAAAAAATTTTCTGTATCCTTTTTAAGGATAATTGTTGTTATCAATGTTCTCCGCCTAGGAAAAATTCGGAAAAAAATATTGTAGATGTAATGATGCATCGTAAGCTGAATTCCGAAGAAAAAAAGATGGGGACTCTTACCGTTTAAATGCAAAATGCGATTGAACGATTCCCCTCTTCAGCTTAGTAACATTACACTACTCTAAAATTATTAATTTGAAATAATTCCAAGAGATTCAGGTATAGGGGAGTTGGTCCGGTCTTCCTGATCTCAAAAATTGCTTTCTTTATATTTTGTATGGTTAGTTTTCGAGATAACGGTAAATTTTTGCAGTTTTGGGTATCACTACATTCAAACCTATTTTTCGCTAAGGTTGCAAGTGCGATAACCGCAAGCAGTACCTTGTTAGAAACATAATTAAAATACGCTTCTAACGACATGCAACTTGCAGTGATTGAACAAACCCTTGCTCGTCAAAATCAGAATTTTGTTGCATTTTCTGATTAATTTTTTTATTCAAATATTTATCGTTTTTATAAAAAGGATTATGCACAGTATACACAGTAGATTCTCTACATTACAAAGTTTTGGCAACGGTTGTTATGAACGAGTGGTACGATCGAGTTCCAACTAAGGTCATGGTTTACTAGAAACGAGTGCTTAAAGCATTCTTTTCGATTTATGCTCCTCTAGTGAGCATTTAATTACCTACCACTTTTTTACATTTTCTGGCTCACTTTTTTCATTTATCCTTTTACGGTCTACTTACTATCAACTGTGACCATCGTTGGAACTCGATCGTACCACTCGTTCATACCAACCGTTGCCAAAACTTGTATACTGTGCATAATCCTTTTTATAAAAACGATAAATATTTGAATAAAAAAATGAATCAGAAAATCCAACAAAATTCTGATTTTGACGAGCAAGGGTTTGTTCAGTCACTGCAAGTTGCATGTCGTTAGAAGCGTATTTTAATTATGTTTCTAACAAGGTACTGCTTGCGGTTATCGCACTTGCAACCTTAGCGAAAAATAGGTTTGAATGTAGTGATACCCAAAACTGCAAAAATTTACCGTTATCTCGAAAACTAACCATACAAAATATAAAGAAAACAATTTTTGAGATCAGGAAGACCGGACCAACTCCCCTATACCTGAATCTCTTTGAATTATTTCAAATTAATAATTTTAGAGTAGTGTAATGTTACTAAGCTGAAGAGGGGAATCGTTCAATCGCATTTTGCATTTAAACGGTAAGAGTCCCCATCTTTTTTTCTTCGGAATTCAGCTTACGATGCATCATTACATCTACAATATTTCTTCCGAATTTTTCCTAGGCGGAGAACATTGATAACAACAATTATCCTTAAAAAGGATACATAAAATTTTTTTTTTTAAATTTTTTTCAAAAACTATTTTAAAATATACATAATTACCTATCATTTGACGTAGTTCGCGTTAAATTTAATTGTACCGTCGATTAACAATAATTTTTTTTAAAGAAGTTGATGTAAAACTTTCTTGGAGAATAACTATTGCAAAAATGTTCATTTTGCAAAAATATTTCGGGAACTAATTCTTGACACGGAGAGCTATCGATTAAGACGCGAATCATAAAAATCAAAGAAAAAAAAAATTTTTGTGCTGATTTGAAAAATTCTGACCCAGTCGTTTTTATTTTCATAATTCATTTTTTTTTTTTGAGGTGTCGACCATTTTTTTTTTTTTTGTTTTGTAAGTAAATATTGATGCGAGTAAAATACCAAATTTTTGAAACTTAACCATACAATAGGTGGAATTATCCCCATCCACCTACAAATGCCAAGTACTATTACTTAGGTTATATGTATGTACGTTAGACAGGGTCAAAAAAAAAGTTGTAAAAGTCCGCCCCTAAATTTGAGGCTTATGTCGAGAGGGTTAAGGGACACAAAAAAATTTTTTTTTGATCACGCGAAATACCGCCGAAATTGTTTTTTTTTTCTTGTAACTTTGTTATTTATTATTCGGTTTTTTAAGTTTATACATCATTATTTTCGTATTTTGCAGCTCTACACTTCCTTCTAATGCTCTTTTGAGCTCTGAAGTCGTTTTCACATAGTTGGGTCAGCTAACTTATTTGTATGTCCATGAATTATCCTCTTTGTTTTGCCAAATGAAAGTGCTTCAAAATTCATGACAATGTTGCCTTGAAACGGTTTTACTAAATTAATAAACAAAGAAGTTACGTAGCTATTATTTACATAACTCATTTCTTTTAAGCAATTCAGTATATGTAAAGTTGTGAAAGTCCACCCCTAAATTTGAAGCTTATATTGAGAGGATTAAGACAAAATTTTTATTTTTTTTTTGATACCGTGAAATACCGCCGACATAGTTTTTTTTATTGTAACTTTGTTATTTGACCTCAGGGGTCAAAAGAACATTAGAAGAAAATATAGGATGAAAAATAACAAAGTTACAATAAAAAACGATTTCGGCGTTATTTTGCGGGGTCAAAAAAAAATTTTTTTTTGTCCCTTAACCCTCTCAACATAAGCTTCAAATTGAAGGGCGGACTTTTACAACTTTTTTATTTCGTATGGGGACCAACCCAGTCTAATATACGTCCTTTTAACCATTCGGTACTAAACAGCAAAAGCCCGAAAAAAATCGACGTTATTGTGAATTGCAACATTTGTTGTTGCTCAACTTTAAAGTAATAGCTGAAAACATAGATTTTTCATGAAGTCACAATAATAAACTGTACCGCTCTGCATCCCTTTAGAGCCAGTTCTGAGCTAGTTGTGAACTCTCTGGCTCTAGACTGTTGTCGTTCGGGGTTGTTCCATATATTAGCTGCAGGGTATGTGTCGCCCTAGAATGCTTCTAGCTGGTATGATTGCCAATAGCTCTGAAGATCTATAAAGTGAGTAAAATTTTTGTATTGAGGCAGAGAGAAATTTGCCGTGCCTTTCATATCAAACAAATACTACACTAAAAAACTAATACTCAGATTATGGAAAAATGGGAATGATTCGGCGCTAAAGATATATTCTCATTGTCTTGAATACAATCTATATATTAATAGGTGAACATTTTTTCCATACAAACAATTGCCAGGCTGTTTAGCACCTTTAACATACTCATATCCACATAAAATTGATATGGATGTGTTCGTATGAGTCAGGAGCAGTGCATAGGCATATATTTTTTCTATAAATTATTTAATTTGTTTATAATTAATAAATAAAGTTTTTAGTTAAAAGAAATAGATATCGTAAACGTGTTTACAAATATCGTAAACACAGTTGACGAGTCGCTTTAATTTAAAAGCGCGCTCTCTATTTTATATGCATTGGCCCAGTTTACGCTCAGATCTAAAATTTAGATTCTAAATCAACGCGGCCAAATATCTTCTATTGCTTTTCCATTAAAGCGAAAAATGAGAGAGAGTGCGGGAGAGCACACTGAGTAATTTTAATTTTGACCAAGGCATATCTAACAGGTAGGCTCGGCGGCGAATTGAAAAACTTCTTTTTTTATTTACAAAGGTAAAGTGTAATGTCAAAATCAAAGCGAATTCACATCATGGCCAATAAGAATGGACGAGCCCCGAGCGAATTCAGATTTTAACCACGGCGAAATATTATTTTAACATTACACTCTACCAATTACAATAACAAAATACATGGGAAATTTCTGAATTCGCCACCGGGCCTACCTTCCTAGATCTGCCTTGATTTTGACCATGATTTCGCGCCGGACCGTGATCAAAAGGGCAAATCAGTGTTGCGGTACAACTGGAATTTGGAAAGTGTTGCTTATCTCCGCGAAAAGGAATAATTTTTGTACCAATACAAAGTTGAAAAAATAAATTGCATGGTCGAATTTCGAGCATCGGCAATACTATTTTTCTTTAAAACATGTTTTTTATTGCTTGATTTGAAAAAAATTTTACATAAAAACTAAGAAAATATGTCTTTAGCACCGAATCATTCCCCCATAATCTGAGTAAGTTGTTTTTTCAGTGTACGTGCAAAATTATGATTTATTATGTATAAGAGTATTGGAAATAAAATCGAACAACTTTTGCAATACCACGCATATGTATATACTTTCACTATAAAAGAAAATCTGTCATTTTGCTACAAACAGAAAATAAACAAAAAAAGGCAAATTATATAAAATACAACGTAGCTCATATTTGGCTATCATACAACGTGGTCCGCTTATTGACTGTATTTTGGCTACTGTTTTGCATACTCGAAGTTTGTTTGATAAGTTTTTGTTGTTGTTCATTCAATTCTACATTTTTGTGTCACGATTATTCTAGTCATTTGTGGTTAGGTGGTGGTTGAACAAATTTGTTTGCTGCCATTTTTCGCACTTCTTTAGCCAAATAATAAAATTGAAAAAAAAAAAAAAAAATTGAATATAAAATGGAAAAAACACACTTTGCTATGACGCTGAATATTGCTGTATGTGGCACAGTAGGGACTGCCAATGCATTGCTGCATTTTATACACATGTATAAGTTTGTGTGCACTTCTGTTCACTTATTCATTTTTAACACACCCAAAACTTTTGTAGTTAACTAAGGGAACCCACACTTTTGTTAACATTTTCACATTTCTTCGCCACATATGGTAAATTATGCTTTGCCACAGCATTGTTATTGTTTTTATTTTGTCGTTGCCATTTGTCGCGTTTTGTGGCAGTAATCCAACAGCAACACCTTGCCACTTAGGCTATCTGCTTTTTATCGCACTTCTAAAAATGCGCAACAACACTAACAAACACCAGTAGCTTTTGTTTAGATATTTTACATATTGAACTTTGTCACTCAAACGTAAGTTGTCCCATTTGACCTTATAAGATATGCATGTATGTGTGTATGTATGACAATAAGTACATATGCATATACGGAGCTGTGATGTTGGTGAATTGAATTTGCATATGACTTTAAATGTTAAATAATGCAGAGATTTGGGAAAATTTTGACATGCTCCTGCGCGACCGTTCTTCGATGTGAATTTAGAGAAAAATGTCTATGACACAAGAAAAAAAAATGTATATGAAAATATATGGAATTTTGGAAAGTTTATTAAACCACTTAGAAGCATTCAAAAAATCCCTTATTTAATTGAAAATAATATTTGATTTGATTTTGTGGAAAATTTTCCAAAAAGACGAAAATGAAAAGGTAAAGAAATCATCAATTAGCATGTTTTTTTTTGTGGCTAAACAAAAATTATAAAATTTCCAATAAAAAGTACTTTCTTGCGTCGTTTGTCTGTACCCTAAGTGTTTTCAGAAATTTACAAAAACTTACAAAAAAAAAAAATACAATAAACACATTTCAATAAAAATTAGAAGAAACATTTTTTTTTTTTTTTTTTTAAGAAAATATTTTCATATTTATTTTTATATTAATTTTTTTTCTAATTTCGAAATAATTTAAAAAAAAACCGTTATTCAATAAGCTTTTTGGTAACTTATTGAGGATTAAAAAAAAAGCCAAAATACTAAAAATTTTAATAAAAAAAAAAGTTATTAAACTTCGAAATATAGATCAAAAAACTTGTAGGCGCAACACTTATTGTATTATTTTGATGTTTAAGAAAAACTTAAAAAAAAAACAAAGTATAAAAATTAAAATAAAAAATCAGAGATGTAGAATAATTATTATTTCATTTTGAAATTATAAAAAAGTCTTACAAATTTTCTTCAGAATCGTAAAAGTCTTTTGATAATATTTTTTTCCTGGTGAAAATGATAAAACTCTTCTATAATTATTATTCAGAAACTTATATTTTAAAAATCTTTCCATAATAGTTATTTCAAATATATATTTTTTAAGTATTCAAAGACTTTTATATTGAGACAAATTTGAAAAAAGTCTTTGCGTAATTATTATCAGTAACAAATTGTTTTTTATATCTTCAAAGACTTTTTCATTGAGACAAAGTTCAAAAAAGTCTCAGAAAATTTTCAATAACTTTGATATAAGTATAAAATAAAAACAACTTTCATATAAGTACTTCAAAATTCAAGCAAATTTCCAATTTGAAATTGTATGAAAGATTTTTATCGAAGATATTTTTTTTTTTTCTCGGATATAGTTTTTATTGTATCATTCTTAAAGAATATGACAATTTTTATAAAATCTTAACCTAGTATACAATGACGTTATTCGTTGCCACTGCCACTGCTTCGAAGATATTAAAAAAAATTTGTTACTCAAAATAATTATATAAAGATATTTTTGAAATTCGTCTCAATGAAAAAGTCTTTGAAGACTTAAAAAACAATTTGTTACGGATAATAATTACTCAAAGACTTTTTTCAAATTTGTCTCAATATAAAAGTCTTTGAAGATACAAAACAAAATTTCTCATTTATAATAATTACAAAACGACTTAAATAACTATTATGGAAAGACTTTTAAAATATGTTTCTTTCAATAATAATTATTTTTTGATTTTTATTTTTTCTCTTATAATAATTACAACTCTGTTAAAAATAATAATAATAATAATTTCGTGCTAGACACTAACATATGTACGTAATAATATTAAAAAACACTGTTTTGAAAAAAATTAAATTTTTTGTTTTCGAAATAAATTTCAAAAACGTTAATCAAAAAGTTTTTTTCCAATAAACACATTTCAATAAAAATTAAAAGAAACACTTTTTTTTAATTTCTTAAAAAAATATTTTCATATTTATTTTTATATTTATTTTTTTTTCTAATTTCGAAATAATTTAAAAAAAACCGTTATTCAATAAGCTTTTTGGTAACTTATTGAAGTTTCAAAAACAAAATCCAAAATACTAAAAATTTGAATAAAAAAAGTTATGAGACTTCGAAATATAGATCAAAAAACTTGTAGGCGCAACACTTATTGGTATATTTTTGATGTTTAAGAAAAATTTAAAAAAAAAAACAAAGTATAAAAATTAAAATTAATAATAATAATAATTTCGTGCTAGACACTAACATATGTACGTAATAATATTAAAAACACCGTTTTGAAAAAAATTAAATTTTTTGTTTTCGAAATAAATTTAAAAAAAATTGTATTCAAAATTTTTTTCAATAAATAAATTTCAGTATGAATTAAAATTTTTTTTTAAGAAAATGAGTTTTCAGAAAAATTTTCAAAACACTAAATAAAAAATTAGAAAAAAAGTTTTTGAACTATGAAATAAATTTGAAAAAACTATTATTCAACATGTTTTCTGGCAACCTGTTAAAGTTTAAAAAAAATCAAAAAATACGAAAAATTAAAAAAAAAAAAATTGAAAAAGATGCGAACTTTGTAATATAGATAAAAAAAATTGTTGGCCCAACATTTATTGATTTGTTGTTAAAATTTTAAACACGTGAAAAAAGGAATACATATTTTGAAAAAAATAAAAATAGATTTCTGGTTTTTTCGAAATAAATTTCAAAAACTGTTATTCAAAAAGTTTTTTTCAAATAAATACATTTCAATGAAATTTAAAGAGAAAAAAAATTTTTTTGTATTAAAAAAATAAAAAAAAAGTTTTTTAATTTCTAAATATATTTCGAAAAATTAAAAACGTTTTTGGTAAAAAATTCGTTTGAAGTGAAAAAAATGTTTGAGCTTCGAAATAAAGATACAAAAAATGGTAGGCCAAACATTTATTTATTATTTAAAAAAAAACCAAAAAAAATCACTAATAGATTTTGTGAATATTTTAAAATTTATTTATTGATCCATTTTTTCAAATTTACAAAAAGTTAAAAAAAAAACAATAAAAATTTAAAAAATCTGAAAAAAAAAATTTTAATTTTTATTTAAATTTCTTTAAATTACCAAAAGTAGTTATGATTGTAGGTTGGAGATTTAATGAGACTTCTCTTCAAATGCTGCTGTTACTTTATTTTGAACATTTCTAACTCTAAATAAATTTAAGGCTGTGTTTCTCCTACAAGTAACTACATATGTACATACATACATGAAATTTCGCGAGAGCAGTGATTGAACCTGAAACATTTTACTGTCAAGCGATAACCTAAAAACTATTCTTTATCAGCTTAATACATATGTATGTAAATGTTTACTATCTAATTAACACACGTCACACAAGTTCGTAAACATTTCGTTTGTTTATATTGCTGCAAATAATTTTCTACATAATAAAAAAATGCTTCCGCTTCTTCTTTTTTGGCATGCCCATCAAACACATGTGAAATTTGCCACATTATTTACTATGTACCATCCAATAACATCACTTTACTATTTTATTTTGTACATATGTATATATGTTAAATATTGTTTCTACGTACTGTTAGCAACATACGACTACAAATGTTTAGCAACATTTGCTGCCATTGTGTTATGCCTCAGCTACCGTTTAATTTGTTATGCTTTGTTGCTGCATTGCTGTGAAGCAGCTGTTTCCGTAGTCCTCCTCTGTCTCTTTGTTCTGCATACAAAATCCAACGCGTGCCAATGTTTGTACGAAGACAAAAGAAAACAGAAAAAAATTGTACAAACAAGCAACAACAAAAACAAAAACAACAACCAGAAGAAGCATATTAGTGAAAATAACAACAGCTTATAACGATTAAGCACAAATCAGCTGTCAGCTAGCAAAACTCATTTATAGTGTGACTTCAGCGGCCAAATTGGCAATTGAATGAAACGCACAAAACAAAAATGACCAACAGAAGCGGCTGGTAGTGCTGGCAGTTCCATAGATGGAAAACAATGCAAAAGAATGAAGAAATGTAAGTTTATCATAGCAACGCATATTTTATAACCAACTGCCTGGTTTCGCCATACGAATATGTATCTATCTTATGCGAAATAATTTCAGCAATAAACTTAAAAGCTGCGATTATTGCACTTTGCTTTCGAATTGCCACTCTGGGTATAAAAATAAGCTTGCAAAATAAAGCATGAAGTGCATACAACAACAATAACTGCAGCAATGCAAATGTGCTAAAAACCACAACAAAAAAAAAAACAACCAGCAAAACAAACAATCAGCAAATCAACGCGTCAACGCTGCCGCTACACAAATCGTCGACGCAAATGACACAGACAACATGACAATTCTCATACTCATGCACTTGAGAGATTATGTACTTATGCATAAACTTACTGCGCATGTGCATGTGCACCTTTTTTCTGCAGCTTTAATGAATGATTATAATCATTGTTGACAGTTTTTAACACCTTTTTTTAATTTTTTATCTGTACTTGTGTTTGCTTACGCGTATTGTTATTATATGGCAATTGTACTTTATTGTTTGTTTAGCTTATAATTTACACTGTCATGCGTAGTTATACATACATATGTTTACTCGTGTGTGCATACAGATATGTTTTGAGCAGTCTGTGGACACTAGGGTGACCGTAAAAAATCGATGTCACATTTTTGTCAACGGGTACCCCATAAAATGATCAGCCTTTGCAGATATTAAGATTGCCAAAGTTTAAGAACGATTGGATCATATTAACACGTGCCGCTGGGCGCTTAAAGTTTGAAAAAAACTTGATTTTTTGGCCGATGAGCGACGTTTTTGGGCCGTATCTCCAGGTAAAGGCATGTTGTTCCCACTAATTTATATTCCATACATATTTTTTGTTATTTGTAACCGAACCGAGCTATTACAGCCTTTGTCACCAAAAATTTAAATAGGTACCTCTAGGAACAAACTTATGATATCATGAAAAATCTCTTATCTATATATTAATAGGCTAACATTTTTTCCATACAAACAATTGCCAGGCTGTTTAGCACATTTAACATACTCATATCCACATTAAATTGATATGGATGTGTTCGTATGATTTAGGAGCAGTGCTGCATAGGCATATCATTTTTTCTATAAATTATTTAATTTGTTTATAATTAATAAATAAAATTTTTAGTTAAGAGAAATAGATATCGTAAACGTGTTTACAAATATCGAAAACACAGTTGAAGAGTCGCTTTAATTTAAAAGCGCTCTCTCTATTTTATATGCATTGGCCCAGTTTACGCTCAGATCAAAATCAACGCTTCCAAATTTCTCCTATTGATTTTCCATTAAAGCGAAAAATGAGAGAGAGTGCGGGAGAGCACACTGAGTAATTTTAATTTTGACCAAGGTATATCTAACAGGTAGGCTCGGCGGCGAATTGAAAAACTTCTTTTTTTATTTACAAAGGTAGAGTGTAATGTCAAAATCAAAGCGAATTCACATCATGGCCAATAGGAATGAACGAGCCCCAAGGAAATTCAGATTTTTACCACGGCGAAATATCATTTTGACATTACACTCTACCAATTACAATAATAAAATACATGGGAAATTTCTAAATTCGCCACCGGGCCTCCTTCCTAGATCTGCCTGGATTTTGACCATGATTTCGCGTCGGACCGTGATCAAAAGGGTAAATCAGTGTTGCGGTATAACTGGAATTTGGAAAGTGTTGCTTGTCTCCGCAAAAAGGAATAATTTTTGTACCAATACAAAGTTGAAAAAATAAATTGCATGGTCGAATTTCGAGCACCGCGATACTAGTATTTTTTAAAGTATAAATGTTGGATTGGGAAAACAGTTTTTTTTTACATACGTTAATGTATTTATTTATTATTTTTATTATTTTTAAGGACACAAGGATACAATAATGAATACTCTATTCTACAGGTTTCCTCAATGTACTTTTTGAACAGTCAGGATACAACTTTCGGCATTGGCTTACGACTTGCAAAATATATTGTTTCTGCTCCTCATCTTTGGTTAGAAGATCATTGAAGTCAGTAATTAATTTCACCCCTCGTTCTGCAATATCGTTAACGACCTTTAGTGACTTCACAATCTCCAATCCTTCCTTAAAACTATTGTTTTTCGACCAGCTACTGGGGTGTTCTTTGTCATCATCATCCCCATCATACGCTCCATCACTGTCCTCGTCTTCTTCACTATCACTATCTATATCTATGAAGGAAAAGGGAAAATACCGTAAATAAGGAAAATAATGAGGTTGGTTTGAAATAGTTGAGGTTATTTTTTTTACTTTGATAAATACTGAATATTAGAAACCAATCTACTCAAACCTTTTCAACATAAATAAAAAAATTCAAACCAAATAAAAAGAAAATCTTGCCTATGTTGAAACATTCCGATCGAATTTGTTTGTCCTTTTTCGCAAGTTCCCTTTGTAGTTTTCTTTCTTCAGCTCGAGCTAACTTCAAATCAACTCCAAGCATAGAGCCTGGACGACCCTTCTCCCTTTGTTTCAAAAGAAATTGCTTTTCTTCTGATTTCATCATGGTCAAGGCGTCTCGATGAGCGATATCAAAGATATCATATATCTTTAAGACGAACTCTTAGATTTTGTTCCTTGCAGCTTCCGATTGTTTTTTCTGGTCCTTCTGTAAATTTCTCCACTCTGCGTAAAGTTTCTCTAATTTAGTAATAGCATCTTTTTCATGTTTTATAGGAATTCGAGCTTTTCCCCAAAATACAAATATTTCTTGAATAGTAATTTTTGCTGAAACCTTTAAGCTCAATTTCACACTACGCAAATTGTAAAATAAAGTGGCCAGAACTTGGCGATTAGAGCGCAATTTACAACCGGTTATCTGGTGAGCCGGATAGCCTACAATGAAAATTTTATCTTTGTTTTGTCTTTTTATGGCAGAAGTGGAGCCATTATTTTAGGGACAAAAATGAGAATGATGAACCTTAAAAATAGAGGGGAAAAAGAGACATTTACTAGTTTCGAAGCACAAAATAAAAAAAACACAAATCACTCATATTTAATTGTTTTTATTGAAAATACCTGGACTTCTGCTATATTAACTACTCAAATTCTCATTTACAACTCAATAAATTGAAAAAATTGGTATTGCAGAAACTTCGATAAGTAATTTAACACGAAAAGACCGGCAATAGTTTTGATTTCTCCGAAATAGACCCTGTTACTCGTACATGCAATTCACAAATGGCATTTGGCAAGTAAATAGCGCGCGGTAAGAGCCCGTGCACAATTGACTTCGCTTTGCTTCAGAGTTATGCTTTGACAGTTCCGTTGAGCATGTGCTTTGCAAAGGAACATGTTCACAATTGAGGTGAAGCGAGTAAAGCAAAGTATAAAGTTAGCCATGTCTCAACCTTTTTACACTTTGATAAACATCTCCCCTTGTGTGCGTGTGTGTATGTTTGTATATCTACAGAAGTGAACAGAGAAAAGTAAAAAATAACATTCGAATAAGCAGAAAAAAGCAAATTCCCCAAATATTTTACCAAAAAGTATTTTTTTCTTTTTTTTTTTTTTTTTGTTGTTTGTTTTTCACATATCACCAATGATTGCCTGCTTAAATACACAGTTAATGTGTGAATGTATTGATTTAGATGTACATATATGCCCTGCGAAAATTATTGGATTATATGATCCATTTTGTGGTAGGTTGGAGTACTTTCAAAGTGATCATAAACATGGCCCCAAGGCAACGACTCGGGTATCTACATCTGCTCGTAGTTAGCCGAAAACGTTTGAACGTGCACGATTTAGTAATCAAGAGACATTGAAACGCAACACAACATGTTGGTGAATGCGCTAAAAAAAATTTTATTTTTTTTTTATTAAAGAAAAGTATTCGTTCAAATCTTTTCAGAGATTATTAAATCTCATTAATTTTAGTACCTACTCCATGAATTAATCCAATGTAGGTACTCCTTGGATTACTCGTGTGTTATGCGGAAATCGGACTATGTGATCCCTGCCTAGGACATCGCCATGTTAAATGGACCATATTTTTATATGAAATATGGTAAATTCGGGAGTACACTCAGGGAAAAAAGTTATAAAAACATATGAAAACGTGCTTAAAATGGGCAAAAACGTATTTAAAAGTGATGTAAATACCAACATTTTTATTTTAAAAATGTCCATTGTAAAATTTTTAAATCAAGAAAAAACAATTTAAATTTAAAAATGTTTATTTTTATTCTAAGCACTATTAGAAAAAAAAAACGCTGCAGTGTTCTCTATATCATTTTCTCTTCCGGATTTGAAATTGTATCCAACGGCATTCTCTTCATCTTCTCTCAATCCGGGTCCCAACTACAAAAATATAGCCTCCGCTTGTTCTCCTCTTCTTTTCTACTTCGCCTTAACTGTTCGCACTCTAAAGGAGGGTTCGCTTGATGTGGCGCTGATCCAGGAACCATGGCTTTCGTCTGGAGGAAGGGTTTCTGGATTAAACGCGCAGGAGTACAGCGTTTACTATTCCCAGCTGGAGGGAAGGGTGAGAACCGCTGTTATGGTAAAGAAGCAACTATACTCATGCTTATTGTCTAATTTCAGCTCTGAGGACCTAACGGTCGTAGCCATTAGACGGGAGAAAGGGGAGGACTTAATCCTAGCATCCTGTTACATGGCTCACGAATCGGAGGCACCACCGAATGAATTAAAGGAATGCGTACGGAGGGTACCGAAAAACCAGGCGCTAGTGATAGGGGCTGATGCGAACGCCCACCACACTATCTGGGGCAGCAGAGACATTAATGATCGAGGTGAGTCACTTTTCACTTACATTTTACAAAGCAAACTTCATATTTTAAATAGGGGGGATATTGCAACCTACAGGGGGCCAACCTCCAGCAACGTCCTTGATATTACGTTATGCACAGAACCAGGTGTAGAAGTGACCGAGTGGAGGGTACTTGACAGACCTTCCTTCTCCGACCACGCCTACATAGGGTTTAACATTTCCCTGAAGAGGGCAGAGAAGATCCAAAGCTTCCGGAACCCTAGGGCAACAAACTGGGATAGATTCAAGTCACTGGTGGGAAAGAAGCTTCGGCAACCCGAAGATATTATCAATATAGAGGATTAGGAGAAATCCAATAATGTCTTAACAGATACCTTAATTTATGCTTACAAAAAGGCCTGCCCACTTAGGAGATCCAGAGGCAAAACGAAGCCACCATGGTGGAGTGCAGAGCTCGGAGCCCTTAGAAGGCAGGCCAGAGAGCTTTTTAAGCTGGCAAAAGTCGCCGATTGTGATGAATGCTGGAAGGAATACAGGGATGTATTGAGAATCTATAAGAGGGAAATCTGTAGAGCCAAGAGAGTTGGGTGGAGGAAGTTTTGTGAAGAAATCGAAAGCTCCACAGAAACTGCAAGGTTAAGGAAAGTTCTATCTAGGAACCCGACAGTTCAAGGGCTGATTATGAGGGAAGATGGAGGGTGGACACATAACTGTGAGGAATCCCTTAATGCCCTTTTCGATGTCCATTTTCCGGTGGGCGAAGTAGAATCAAGCTCGAATTACGTAGCAAACAAAATACCCATTGAGGAGCGGTTCGTGCCGGGACTGATTACGAAATCCAAAATTATATGGGCGGTGAACTCCTTTTCCAAGTTTAAATCGCCCGGAACGGATGGTATAATCCCTGCGATGCTGCAACTAGCAGGGGACAAAGTGGTGGACTGGCTTGGCCCTATTTTTGAGGGATGCATTAGGCTGAACTATGTGCCTAGGTCATGGAGGACCGCTCGCGTGGTATTTATACCGAAAGCGGGCAAGGTTAGTCACATGTATGCGAAGGATTATAGACCGATAAGCCTAACATCGTTTCTGCTTAAAACATTTGAGAGGTTGATCGACACCTTTATCAGAGAAAATATGGACGGCAGTTGCATGTCCAAAAATCAACACGCTTACACCAGAGGTAGATCGGTAGATACTGCTTTGCATAGGGTGGTAATAAATATCGAAAAGAGTCTCGAGTGTAGAGAATTTGCTTTAGGTGTCTTCTTAGACATTACGGGGGCATTCAACAACGTCTCAAAACATGCCATATTAGGCGGTCTTCAGCTTATTGGGACAAACCCTGTGCTTTTGTCCTGGATAAACTGTATGCTAAGCTGCAGGGAAGTTAAGTCTCAATGGGGTCTACATGAGGCCACAATAACGGTAAACAGGGGCACGCCGCAGGGGGGTGTTTTATCGCCATTGCTGTGGACGCTAGTCATCAACAAACTGCTCAGGCAGCTTGAGGAGGGACCGGCAAAGCTGACGGCATATGCGGATGATGTCTCGGTAATAATAAGAGGCAGATGCCTGACAACAATTAGTAGTCTTATGAGCCAGACGCTCGCGAGAATAAATACCTGGGCCAATGAGGTCGGGCTAACTGTTAATGCGGGAAAAACGGACTTGGTTTTATTCACCAGACGTTATAAGATACCAGATTGGGCTAAGCCCACGTTAGGCGGGGAGACACTGCAACCCAAAGGTAGCACAAAGTACCTAGGTGTCATACTGGACAGCAAACTGATGTGGAAGCTCAATGTGGAGGAGAGGGCCAGAAAAGCCTCTGCCGCCCTATATGCATGTAAAAGGATGCTGGGCTGCAAATGGGGACTCTCCCCCTCCCTGACACATTGGATTTTCACGGCAGTTGTTAAGCCGATCCTATTCTACGGAATTCTTGTATGGTGGACAGCCACTCAGAAATCAACTTATATAAAGGTGCTGGAGAGAGTGTGTAGGCTATCCATGATAGGCATTACTGGGGCCTTAAGAACCACTCCAACTGCTGCGCTAGGTGCTATTTTACACATGCCACCTGTACATCTAGCGGCCAGGAACATAGCGTTAACAACTGCAACGAGACTTATGGCCACGGGGCAGCTTGAGTGCAGGCATAGGGGACACAGTAGTATAGCGCCGTCGCCAGGCGAGCAGACTGACTACATTGTTCCGTGCCTGCGCTTCGATAAGTTTCTTGAGGCCACAATAGAGGCGGAAGGCTGGCGTAAGGGTGTAGACATGAAGGAAAACGCTATGCATGTGTATACAGATGGGTCCAAGACATCAGAAGGAGTAGGGGCTGCGGTCTACTGCAGTGAACTGAATATCAGTATCAGTATTAGGCTGCCAGATCACTGTAGTGTCTTTCAGGCGGAGGTATTAGCGGTAAAGAGGGCAGCGGAAATGTTAGTCTGTAATCCCTTAAGAAAAGAAACTTATCAACTTATATATAGATAGTCAGGCGGCTATTAAGTCGATACTGTCGCATAGCACCTCATCTAGGTGTGTAGAGGACTGTAAAGAGGCCTTAAGGGTAATGTGTAGGGATAATAATGTCCATCTGTATTGGATCTCAGGCCACAAGGGGATATACGGCAATGAAAAGGCTGATGAGCTAGCAAAGAAGGGAGCAGGTCTAGGAGCGGAATACTCTTTGGACGTCCCGATTCCACTCAGTGAAATTAAACATAGGTACTATAGGTATATGATGGACCAGGCTGATAAGGCGTGGCAACAATCGCATGGCTGTAGAGTGTCCAAAATTATGTGTAAGTCGCTCGATCCGAAGCTAACGAAATGGTTGCTTTCCCTGAAAAGGGAAGAATGCAGACTTATAATCGGAGTCCTCACAGGACACTGTCTTTTAGCATCACATGCGTTCAAAATGGGACTGGTTGATGAAAGTGAATGCAGAGGATGCGGACTGCAGGAGGAGACAGTGGAGCACGTTCTATGCTCCTGTCCAGCGTTCTCTAGGCTAAGACTTCGGCTACTAGGGAAAGTCTTCTTCAATGATATTAAACACGTATCCACAGTAGAGGTAAAAAACTCTTGGCATTTGCCAAAGGGACGGGAATGTTCTTCAGTTTGCGTCCGGGCTTCGAAGTGTAGGTGTTCATGTTCAATGAACTTTCTGGTAACACTACGGACTTATCCAGTCTATGTGAGGCTATTAGTAGCCAGCCAGCATAACCTAACCTAACCTAACTGTTTGCTAGCTATCTTTATTTCTTATTCTCCTTTTTCTCCTTTTTCTTCTTTATTTTGTATTCTCCTCCGGATTCGAACCATGACATCAACCTGAAATTCAATCCATCGCCATCATATAGTGTAACATTAAACATTATATTGAATTGTAATAACCTATTTATACTTCCCTTTTCCTAAAAAAGAATCCATGAATTATATGAACCATTGTAAAAACTAAATTAAAAAAAAATCGATTCTCGTTATTGTTTTTGTCGGATTTCTCACAAAAAATATTTTCTCACAAAAAATTTTGAACAAAGAGCGAGTTTTTGAATCAAAATTCATTTTCATTTTTAATTTAAGTATGTTTCTTTTTAAATCCAAAATGTATTTTTACTTCAAAAATTTCATTCTTAATTCAAAAATGTCATTTTTAATTTAAAAGTTTTCATTGCTAAAATAAAATTGGTTTGGTTTAAAACGTCCATTATTTTATTTTTGATTTTAAAATGTTGTCTTTTTTTCTGAATGTACTCGTATGATCCACAGCGAGTACTCTGTAGACGCATGCATGGAGTACTCGGCTTTTTTGCAGGGTGGTCTTGTGTCATGTGTGTGTACATATGTACATATTTATATGTATGCACGAAAACAGATTCTCTGAGCTTTCTGGGTTTATCTTGGGTAAATGCTTTACATAGCAACTTTTGACTTTATTCGAGTTAAAGTTACACTTACGCACATATTATTTCTTATTACACTACATAGCTGCACATAACGCAATGCGACACAAATCCTGCCGGCTTAATTAATTAAGAATAAATTCCAATTGAAACCAAAAATAAATCACTCAACCACCAAAAACGCTGAGGTGTGGCAAAAGCTATTAACTTTTCCATAAGCAATGCTACAATATAAACAAACTAAAATAGTTAGTAAATCAAGCTAAACTAAATAAATAACACTTTCTTAACGGATGGCGTGCTCAAAAAAAATAAAAAAAAATAAAAAAAAATAAACAAACTCACTAGCTAAAAAATTGAAGTAATTAATTAAAAAATAGCATCGAAAAATGTTTAAAAGCAAAAAAATTCGCGCAAAAAATGTGTTGCAAAATTAAATAACTTCCCGAGCCACGAAATAGTTACAGTTGTTGTTGTTATTATTATTACTATTTGGTTGCATTTTCAGCTACGCTCAGTTGCACAAACTTTGCAAACTTTGTTGCGTGCCATTTATACCGCCAAAATACCCCACACAACGTCTCTCCCCGGTGCCACTAAGGCAGTTCGTTTACCGCTGCGTGTTGAGCACTTGACTTGATTCTTCGCCTCATGCATTCCCTGCTTGATTGAATATTGAACAGAAGCGGACGCAGCGACGGCCACTTGGCGAAAATGTGCGAAATTTATAAAATATTTTAAAGGTTTTAACAATTTAATTAAGCATTGTTACCATTTACATTTTGCAGACGCAATAACAACTGGCAATATCACAGCATTGCTAACTAGTAACTGAATGTTGTTGTCGTTGCTGTTGCTTCTGTTTCAGTAGCTTGTCAACGCCAATTGTAGCAGACAATGTTGCGATCTAAATGAACACACACATCCACACATCCGTATGTTTGCAAATAATACGGATCGAATCATGGCAAATTTATTGGCACATATACATACATATAAGTGTATTTACAGTGGCTAACATATAAAAAGAAACTAATGCTATTTTATCATACAACTTTGAGGCTATCTTTTTTTTGTTGTTGTTCTTTTAGCTTTCTTAGAAAAAGATTTGATCTGAGCATACTTCTAATAAAGAAAATGATCATAAAAAAATTTATTTTGCCAGTATTGCTAAATTCATAGTCTCATCAGTCTAAGGAACGTCCACCAACCCCACTAATTCACCTCCAATTCATTTACATTGACGAACTGCGGCTGCATCAATATACAAAACATCCAACAGCCGCACTACTTCGCCGCATTCAAGGGTGAGTACGACACTCACCGGTTCCATTTTTTTTAGAATAAATCCATCGGTAGAGATAATTCACCGGTTTCGTAGTTTTTTTTTGCAGTCACCGCATTCAAGGGTGAGTACGACACTCATCGGTTCCACTTTTTTAGAATAAATCCATCGGTAGAGATAATTCACCGGTTTCGTAATTTTTTTTGCAGTCACCGGTTCCACCAATTGTGATATTTCACCGATTTTATCAATTTTCTTGCATTCACTGTTTCCACCAATGATAATCACTTCCACCGATTGCGATAGCTCACCGGTTTCATCGTTTTGTACCATTCACCGGTTACACCAATTATGAGCACTATCAACGATTGCAATTATTAACCAGTTTCATCGATTTTCTTGCATTCACTCGTTCCATCAATTATGAGTACTTCCACCAATTGCAATTGCAATAATTCATCGGTTTCATCGTTTTTGTACCATTCACCGGTTACACCAATTATGAGCACTTCCAACGATTGCAATTATTAACCAGTTCCATCGGTTTTGTTGCATTCACCGGATCCACCAATGATAAAGACTTCCATTTACTGCGATAATTCATCGGTTTCATCGTTTTTGTACCATTCACCGGTTCCACCAGTTATGAGCACTTCCAACGGTTGCGATTATTAACCAGTTTCATCGATTTTGTTGCATTCACCGGTTCCACCATTGATGAAGACTTCCATTGACTGCGATAATTCATCGGTTTCATCGTTTTTGTACCATTCACCGGTACCACCAATTATGAGCACTTCCAACGATTGCGATTATTAACCAGTTTCATTGATTTTGTTGCATTCAGCGGTTCCACTATTGTGATAATTAACCGGTTTCATCCATTTTGTTGCACTCTCCGGTGCCATCAATTGCGATAGTTCACCGGTTTTATTGATTTTGTTCTTGTTTTTTTCTTTATTGAATCAACTAGAGTTCGTATTCAGTATTCGTACTAACATTCGATAGTTGGTATTGATATTCGGTTTTCAAATTCAGTATCGGTATAAAAATTTGATCTTGTATTCGGTATTCGGTATTAATATTCGTTATCCGATTCGGTATTAATATTCCGTTTTCGGTATTGATATTCGGTATTAATATTCGGTATTCGGTATTAATGTTCGGTATTCGGTGTTCATATAAAGTATTCGTATTCGGTATTCGTATTGGAATTCGGTACTCATACAAGATATTCGTATTCAGTATTCGGTATTCGTATTGGTATTCGTATTCGTTTCGCTTTCACCCACTTTTCATACTCATATTGGGTATCCGGTATTCGTATTAGTATTCGTATTGGAATTCGGTATTCATATAAGATATTCGTATTCAGTATTCGGTATTCGTATTGGTATTCGTTTCGCTTTCACCCACTTTTCATACTCATATTCGCTATCCGGTATTCGTGTTGGTATTCGAATTGACCCATACACCAAATATTAACCAAATACCAGTAATCATTGGTCTAGGCTATCTTGGCTTTTATTCTTGATCTATATATATAAAAATGATTTGGTGTTTAATTGTAACGCTAAAACTTGAAAACGGCTGAACCAAATCAAATACTTCCTTAGGGGGGTTTGTTTATTGTTAACCCGCGAAGGTTTAGTCGAAGAAAAAATAAAAAAAATATATTAGGAGGGCGTGGCACCTCCCATACAGTCTTAATTTTTAAACCTGATCTCTAAATCTCTAAAAGAGTTCAAGGTGTTCAAGTTCTTTTTTTGCAAACAATTATACTACAGTTTTGTGTCATTACTTATATAAGCTACTGTACTTACACATATACATATGTATGTATGTATGTGTAATATCTATAATTGTAACAACGTTTGTGTCGAATTTTTAATGTGCATACGCCAAGCCATGCCATTTTGGTAAAACATTGCATCGTGTTGTGATTAATGAAGCAACAACAATAACGAAATACACAACAATAACAATATCCTCATAATCATATACGAGTATGTACATATTTACTATTTGCTTAAATGTATGCATGCAGAGCATACTTATTGGGGCACGCAATTAAAAAAAAAAAATCGCCCACAATTAACGGCTAGAGAGCAAAAGCATTTGCCAAGCAGAAAATTGGAGCAAAAACCAGCGGTGTTATGTACGTACATATGTACTTATAACAATAACAAACATTATCATCTGTTATACAGTTTACATGTACATATGCGCATACGAGTATGTGATGCATTGCATAAAAATTGCAAGCAAATTACTTAAACGGCGTAACTTCAGTAAGCACTTGCCACAAAACGCCAAAGATGACGCCAGCGTCAACACGTTCCGGAAATCCTCATCTTTATAAATCTTATTAATTTATTCAAAACATTAATTTAATTAACGTATTTCATATATAAATATACATTGCTTATATGTTCAGGTCAAGCTTATTAGCGCTTGTTATGAATATACTGGGCAGACTTGGGAATTAATCAAATATCACATTGTTGCTGCGACATATTTATAAATGGAAAACAAATTCAAAATAAATATTCATGCACTCGAAGAACTTGTTAATCAATTTAATACCATTGTTTTTGCTAATGGAATACTTTTGGAAAATTATATAAATTGCTTTGAATTTGCATTTACATTGCACTTCAGCATTATCAACTACATAAGTTTCTTTTCAAATCATATTAAATTTTTATTATTTGTTTTTTTCTTAAATTTACACTTGCAAATTAACTTATTTATTCTTTTATTATAACTATATTAGTAAACAACTATAAATTATACTACGATAATATATGTACATATAGCACAATTTGCCAAAAACCACTCCTCCATATGACGGCGGTCACTGGTGGTGGTGAACTCATTTGCTTCATTCGCCAGTCACTAGACGCGCCGCGAATGGCAAATGTCATTGTAGAAAACTGAACTAATAAATCTGAGTTAAAATGCTTTTTTCAGCTTTTCTCTTGTTGGTATATTTTTTGTGTTGTTTATTTACTTTTATATGCATGTCTTCCTCGTAATTTTTTTTTTATGTTTTACACACTTTCTCGCACACCAAGTGGCCGATAACAAATGGTTACTTTTTAATTTATTTTCTGCACAAATTCTCTACTTCAAATTAATACACACTGAAAGATATAAAGAGCGCATAGTAACGAGGTGTTAAAAGTGTCTTTTTTGTGTATTGAATTGTAATAATTATAACCGATAAAATATCAATTTTGTAAAAAGATTTATGCGGCCATCCAGTAAACTATTTCCCTGACGGATATCCGCGACAGTTCAGCTTTAGATCAGAATTGAACTAGCAGAAGCAAATGAACTTTGGAACGCATGAACTCGCTTCCGCCTAAAATTAAATACATAAAGAAAGCAAAGTGTTTTAAAATCGCAGTATCCTCAGTTAATTTCTAAAATTCTCATGTCTTCTTATTCTAATTCTGTTATACTCCTCCTATAGTCTCTTTAATTTAAACAAAATTTTAATTGGTTTATAAGTTATTTGTTCCCATTAAATTTTGTTATAGAAGAGTAATATAAAACCCTTAGATAGTCTTACTATATACAAAAATTTGCAAATAAGTTGAAATCCAAATTGAAAAGGAAATTGAAATTGATGCTGAAATTGTATTTGAAATTGAAACTGAAATTAAAATTAAATTTAAAATTAAACTAAAATTAAAATTAAAATAAAAATTAAAATTAAGAATAAAATTAAATCAAAATCAAAATCGAAATCAAAATTAAAATTTAAATTAAAATTAAAATAAAATTAAAATTAGAATTAAAATTAAAATTAAAATTAAAACTAAAATTAAATTTAAAATTAAAATTAACATTAAAATTAAAATTAAAACAAAAATTAAAATAAAAATTAAATTTAAATTTAAATTAAAACTAAAATTGAAATTAAAAGTAAAATTAAAATTAAAATTAAAATTAAAATTAAAACTAAAAATAAAATAAAAATTTAATTAAAATTAAAAGTAAAAGTAAAAGTAAACGTAAAATTAAAATTTTAATTGTTGAATTATTGTGTGGACACAGAAGATTTTTAATTAATTTTTATTTGGCGAAAAGCGAACAAGTTCAAAGCTACGTATTACCAGCGATGGTAGAAATGATAGCTATTTCGAAGAAACCCAATTCTTCATCATCAGATTTCTTTTCCGGAAAGAGAAAAGCGACAAAAAGTTCAACTGCGTACCAGGCCGTGTTTGGCTGAGTGGGTTAGCGCGTCGCTAAAATTTACACCTTCTCACGGTGGGTCTAAGTTCGATTCCCGGCTTGATCCCGAAAAGAAATCTGATGATGAAGAATTGGTTTTCTTCGAAATAGCTATCATTTCTACCATTGCTGGTAATACGTAGCTTTGAACTTGTTCGCTTTTCGCCAAATAAAAATTAATTAAAATTAAAAGTAAAAGTAAAAGTAAACGTAAAATTAAAATTAAAATTAAAATTAAATTTAAAATTAAAATTAAAATTAAAATTAAAATTAAAATTAAAACTAAAATTAAAATTAAAATTAAAATTAAAATTAAAATTAAAACTAAAACTAAAACTAAAATTTGAATTAAAATTAAAATTAAAATTAAAATTAAAATTAAAATTAAAATTAAAATTAAAATTAAAATTAATATTAAAATTAAAATCAAAATCAAAATCAAAATAAAAATTGAAATTGAAATTGAAATTAAAATAAGAATCAAAATTAAAATTAAAATAAAAATAAAATAAAAATTTTATTAAAATTTAAATTCAAACGAAAATTGAAATTAAAATTAAAATTAAAAGTAAAATTAAAAGTAAAATTAAATGTAAAATTTAAATTAAAATTAAAATTAAAATTAAAATTAAAATTAAAAATAAAATTAAAATTACAATTAAAATTAATATTAAAATTAAAATTAAAATTAAAATTAAAATTAAAATTAAAATTAAAATTAAAATTAAAATTGAAATTGAAATTAAAATTAAAATTAAAATTAGATTAAAATTAAAATTAAAATTAGAATTAAAATTAAAATTAAAATTAAAATTAAAATTAAAATTAAAATTAAAATTAAAATGAAAATTTAAATTAAAATTAAAACTAAAACTAAAATTAAAATTAAAACAAAAATAAAAATAAAAACTAAATTTAAATTTAAATTAAAATTAGAATCAAAATTAAAATTAAAATTAAAATTAAAATTAAAATTAAAATTAGAATTAAAATTAAAATTAAAATTAAAACTAAAATTAAAATTAAAATTATAATTAAAACTAAAACTAAAATAAAAATTAAAACAAAAATAAAAATTAAATTTAAATTTAAATTAAAATTAAAATTAGAATCAAAATTAAAATTAAAACTAAAACTAAAATTAAAATTAAAATTAAAACTAAAATGCTTCTGTGAAATTTCAGATTAAGCGCTTAAATTTAACGACAAACTGTTGATATATGTATGTAGCTATTAGGCACTCTCCGGTAAATTCGAGCATCGAATTCGTGGAATTTTAAAGTTGTTAGGTATAAACTTTAGCGTCAGAACAAAATTTAAAACAAGCAATTCACAACGATTAATTTTAACAGACGAATATTATAAAGTTGGGTTCTTCATTTAGTGAATTCTTTTATTTTTTAGCTACCTGTGATCTATTTTTCTATATAAAATATATTTTTCAGTGTACGGATTCATTTGGTGACCAATATAACTACGCTAATGCGGACAATTGGACTTGTTCAAATGACCTCTATTTTAGAGAGTCAAGTTCAGCTAGACATGACTGTTGGTCAGTGGACCAACGACAAAACAGACATTTGTCGTGCAAAGCAATGGCAAAGATATATTCTTATGTATGTATATCCACATATCTACAAAAAAATGTGCAGGCATATCTATAGAAGTACAAATATCCTGCATAAAAACGCAGAACACACAACCAGAAAAAGATTTGTGGCAGTCAAGGCACGATTCGGAAACCGCAAGCGCATGTTGGTCCACTTTTTTTTTTGTTTGCTGGCATTGCAGCAGATGCAGATGCAGATGGCAAGTGGCTTACAAAAACCGCGCGAAAAGCAAATCAGGTGATGTATGAATTCCCACATATGTACATTCTTATGTACATAAGTGTCATGCCCATGTACATGTATGTCGATATGTCTGTGTTCGGATAGAAAAACCAAACTTTTATTCGCGCATAATTTCGCTTGTGTGTACATATTGCGCCGTTAAAGTCATTTTGCATCATTAGCATTGTTTATGCCACGCACGTAACGGATTGGATAGCTACATAAATGGTAATTTACTGACAGAGAGGCGTATTGGTGGACGGGCAGACAGACAGACAGGCAGATAGGCGAACAAGCATACAGACACTTGAAATTTATTGGCAGTAGAAGTGAGTGAGTTGAGTTTTTTTATTTATACAATCCCAAAACATACAAATGTTGCCACGCTACAATGTATTAAGTTTTGCGATTGTGTAATTTTGAATGTAAAACTATGTTACTAGTTGCTCCACTATCTCCTCCGCTCCAGGAAGATTACAGCTGCGACACAGAGTGTAATGGTTCAATACCAATCACGCCACGTGGGTACCAATAGCTCAATATCCTTTGAATACCGTAGTTAAGCATCTCTATCTGATTGTAGCCTATCCTGTCGAGAGATTCGATCATTGATGAAAGCCGGGGGCGCAAGATCCTTTTGCGCCTCTGCGATATCAAGAGCCTTGCCTAGATAGTCGCTGTGCCCCGGCACCCAAATCAGAGATTCGCTATATTGACATGCTAAGTCCATGACTAGGCTTAATGGAACCGTTGCCGATCCCAGAGCCGTCAGAGCCGCCTGACTTTCCAAGAAAATGCCTATCCTGTTTCCGACACCGGCACTTTCCATTGCAAGTAGAAACTTGCCGCTTTCCTGTATTGCTAGAAACTCAGATTGAAAAACGATCGCCATGTTCGGTAGCCTGTTTGATATGGAAGTATCCGGCTGAGCTGCGAAGATACCCATTCCCACTGTGCATGCCATCTTTGACCCATCCGTAAAAATTGAAATACTGAATCTCTGATATTGATCTCCGCAGTCCTTCCTGGATGGAAAGACAATCTCATAGCTTGTACCGAAGACTGTTATAGGACAGATAAAATCTCTTTTCGTATTGATGTCGGAATCGGTAATGTTGATCAGAATACATACGAACATGCCCGTATGTTTTTTTTTTACGAGGAGGAAGCATCGTAAGCCTTTACCCCGTCAGTGTGGGACTCTAACCCGAACTAAACCTCCTACTGTCATCGTACCGAACCCCCCGGTACTACCAACAAGCTACCGTCGGTAGGTGGGTCGAGCAGTAGGCTCGCATGCCCGTATGTGTCCTCCTTCCAAAGTTCCAATTCCCGCAAAGTAAGGTTCACTTTCCTTGAGAAAAAGATCAATGGGAGTAATATTGCAATTCACACTCAGAGCCTCCACTGGACATGATCTAATCGCCCCTGTGATGGCAACGCAAGCGGTTCATTGAACTTTCATCAGCATATCAGCCATATAGCCCACCTCAGTTGCTCTTCACCATACCAGTGATCCGTAGATACAGGCCTCAGTCCTCACTTTTTAACCAGCAATCTTTTCAAGGAAATCAAGGCAGCGTAAGCCTGTCTATTTATATTTTCTGTATCTAGCCTCCAATTTAATTCAAAAAACTCGCAGATATTTTGCACTGTCGGAAAGTCTTAGTTCTCGACCGGTATATTGAAATTAGGAATTTTAGTACTAGTGGTAAAACGCATCAGCTCTTAGATTTACGCCGAGACCGGACGCCTCCACCCATCCACTCAGTCTCCTCATTAATTGTATTTGTACATCGAATTTTTCAGAATCTTCCAATTATAATAAAGTTATTCGGACGCGGAGAACTACAAATCGTTATTTTTGTAATTTTTATACCTTTTTTCGCCAAATTTTTTTGCCACACCATGACTCTGAATTGCCGCTACATGTGTACATACCAATGTACAAATGTTTCTGCCATTATCCTCGTACTACTAAGTGGCTCGGCCGATCTGGCCAGTTTGTCAACCACTTATACCTGAACTTGCCAAATCATTGCCAAGCAAGTCGTTTTTTCTCATTGACACTTTGACACTTTTTCACATAAATCCTCCAGCTACCTTCACCGCCGCACGCCTGCATTTGCTTGCTATACTTGTTTCTTTTTCTTCTTCTTCTGCAGCAGCGCTTCCATCACTCTCATTGTGTGAACGTGTAAATTAGCTGCAAGTGTGCGGCGTTTCACCACATGTGGCACATATGTCAAAGTCGGTGCGGCGGCTAGCAAATTGCAGAAAAATAAAGAATAAGCTTATGTACATACATACATATTTAGAAAAATAAATACATATACATACTTATAATTCAACAAAAAAAAAGAAACGCCAATACAAAACTGTTGCTCGTGCTTGCTTATGACCTTTTCGCTTTGCATCATTCCATTGTGGCACGTCTTGGTCACACCGAGTGGCCGTATGGCCGCCTAGCCAGCTGGGCTGCTGGGTTGAATATTTGGATGGTTCGCTAGACAGTTAACTGTATGATGGCGGGATATGGCTGATGATTGTCTTTCCTGTTCGTTATGTGGCGCGCATTGATCTTTTTGCGCTAGTGTTAATGGTGTTGCTAATATGTGATCAAATGATATGTGCACATATGTTTGTTTGTTTCTTTTGGTGATATCAATCCCGATCCTGCAATATCCGGCCACTGCGAACTTTTTTGAGTTCTAAAAAAAGTAACACTCGAAGCCCAAATTTAGTAATTTTGATACGTTTCACATAAAATTATGTTGTTTGTATTGAAAGTACTAGCGGAACCGGCAGATATTCTGCTTAAATTTTTTTTCATGTAAATATTAATTAGAACTTCTTTAATTTTAGCGAAAAAAAATTTGAATAAGCGTATTTGTTAAAAAAAAAAACAATATGACAGAATTATAAATAACTTTTTTAATATATTTTCTGTTAAAGGTACCAATCTCATTTATTTTTGAAATATGTGGCAACACTGTAATAAATGGGGACGTTTTCTATTAAAAATTTTTTGCATGCATTCTATGTGAAATATATTCTTTGTGGTTGATTTAGAAGTAATTTTTTTAACATTGTAGATAACTGGCAACACCGTTAAATTCTTTTCGTGCATTTTATATGAAATATATTTTTTGTAATTCATTTAGAAATTAATATTTTTAACATTGCAGACATCTGGAAACACCGTAAAAAAATTTTAGAAGTAAGTTTTTTACATTGTAGACATCTGGCAACACCGTTAAATTCTTTTTATGCATTTTATATAAAATTTATTTTTTTTTTTTTCACTTAGAAATTAATATTTTTAACATTGTAGACATCTGGCAACACCGTTAAATTTTTTTATGCATTCTATATGAAATATATTTCTTGTGATTCAAATAGAAGTTAATAGTTTTAACATTGTAGACATCTGGCAACACCGTTAACAAATTTTAGTAGTAAATTTTTAACATTGTAGACAATCTGGCAACGCCGTTAGATTCTATTCATGCATTTTATATGCCATTCATTTAGAACAATTTGTTTAACATTGTAGACATCAGGCAACACCGTTAATTTCTTTACATGCATTTTATATGAAATATATTTATTGTGATTCATTTAGAAGACAATTTTTTTTTAATTGTAGACATCTGGCAACACCGTTTAAATTTTTTCCGCCTTCACAAAATGAATTTATTTTGCTTGAAGTAAAATTCATCATAACAAAACTTTTATTTTTTTCTCCTTTTTTTTTTAAATATCCACTGATTTTTAACTTCAAATGATAAAAAAAAATTGCATTTAATAGCACATGCTAGCGGTATTTCTAGAGTCTCGAAAAATCCCTATACCAGTACCTATGTACATACAAATATTATTTAAACACAACAACGTAATTTCACTGCCAATTTGGTTGTCAGCGAAATGTACAAAAACATGCCAGCAATAAATAAATAAATGTTTGAATATATCTACATGTATAAATACATAAATTCATACATATATAGGTACACAAGTATCTACATCTATCTGTATTTAAGCATGTAAAAAGCGGCAACAAATGTTCGTTGCATGCATCATCGATATTAACGGTGTCGCACAGTCAACAACGTGCCGTGTCGGCATCATTATTATTGGCAAAGATTTACTATGCGACCGGTGACATTTGCAATCGGTATACGCAAACCTAACTATTTACATATATACCCTGTAGGGAAAATTTCTAGTTGAAAAGTGATTCGCTTTTTGTTGCTGCTTTTGCCACTCAACTAGCTGAATCTGCTGCAAGCTCCAGGTCTTTTGCTTATAAGCCACTGAACAATTGTCCTCGCTGCATTATGCATTTGATAGTTCTGATGGGAGTCCAATTACAATTGAGCTGATACCTTTTTGATACCATTTTGCTCATTTTGAACCGAAAATTTTACTCATTAATTGTTGTTTCCCCTGCAGGGCATGTATGTATGTATTAACATAAGTATACATAACTCTCTATGAATGCACGTTTGCATAAAATCTGCGCTTGCGCTAATTTTCACTTGATCATTGATTACAACAAAAAAAAAACACAAAACAAAATTCAACGTTAAATGCAAAGTAAAATAGTTGCTGCTGCTGCTCATGATTGATGGCATGAACTGATGTTTTAATAAATTAACCAATAAATACTTTGCACCACACAAAACAATAGGAAAACTTGTTAAAAAGAAAATGCTTTGCTTGCTTACTCATATGGGGATGTGCAGTTTTCACTGCAATTAAAATTGAAGCATCCGCAGAGCTCCTGTGAAACAGCACTAAATCTACACTCAGAAAAAAACAGCATTTTAAAATGAAAAATAAAATTTTTGTTTTTATAAAGCACGTTTTAAACCAAACCATTTTTATTTTAAGAATGAAAATGTTTAAATTACAAATGAAATTTTTGAATTAAAAATGAATTTTTTGAAGTAAAAATGCATTTTGAATTTAAAAAGAAAGAAGAATTAAAAATGAAAATGAATGTTGATACAAAAAGTCGCTTTTTGTTCAAAATTTTTTATGAGAAAATATTTTTTTGTGAGAAGTCCAACAAAAACAATAATGAGAATCGCTTTTTTTAATTTTGTTTTTACAATAATTCATATTATTCATGGATTCTTTTTTAGGAAAAGGGAAGTATAAATAGGTTACCTACTACAATTCAATGTAATGTTTAATGTTCCACTATGTGATGGCATTGGATTGAATTTCAGGTTGATTTCATGGTTCGAATCCGGAGGAGAATATAAAATAAAGAAGAAAAAGGAGAAGAAGGAGAATAAGAAATAAAGATAGCTAGCAAACAGTTAAGGCGAAGTAGAAAAGAAGAGGAGAACAAGCTACATTTTTGTAGTTGGGACTCGGATTGAAAGAAAATGAAGAGAATGCCGTTGGATACAATTTCGAATCCGGAAGAGAAAATTATATAGAGAACACTGCAGCGTTTTTTTTTCTAATAGTGCTTAAAATAAAAATAAACATTTTTTAATTTAAAATGTTTTTTCTTGATTTAAAATTTTTACAATGAACATTTTTAAAATAAAAATGTTGGTATTTACATCACTTTTAAATACGTTTTTGCCCATTTTAAGCACGTTTTCATATGTTTTTATAATTTTTTTCCCTGAGTGTAAAATCCAAAATCGACAAGCATAGATAAACAAACCGCCCACACACATGTACGCACTCACAACGAAAAATTTGTTGCCAACACTTACGCCCACACAATTGTATATATAAATATTTTGTTATATTTATGAGCTGCTTGCTGTTACGGTGAGCTGCTAATTGCTTATTTCCATCGATGAATGAACTCGAAATCGAATTTGAATTTGAATTTGTATGAATTTGTATGAATTGGAAGGATGTTCACAGTGGCAACAACTGTTGTGGCTACTTAAGTTATTGTCATGGCTCTTTAATTGAGGCGCTGTAGGTGGTAGGCAGTTGTTTTGAAAAAGCAACGCCAATAACGTCAAAGAAAAAAAAAGAGGACAAATTTAAATTGCTCATAAATTAACTGACCAAAACTATACGAAGACAACTCAGTGAAGCAACGGCTCGCCAAAACACATGACAATTTCGTTTACAGTCGATTTTAAGCAATTGAATGAGACCAAATAATATTTTTCACCGATTTTCGAGCTCATTCCCCTTTTTATCATTTTTTTCGTGTCATGCTGTTTTCTTTTCTTGTATTTTCTGGCTGTCCATTAGCGCTGTCAATGAGCAAATTAATATCTCTAACCATTTTGTTATTCTGCATAATCATAACATAAATCAAATTAACTATACAAATTAATATTTTTTTGGCTGCGTGTGATGCGACTAACTAAGAAACAAGTATTCAGGTGACAACATACAAAGAATACAAATAAATAGAAATTAAAATAAATAAATAAATAAATGAAAATCAGAATCAAAGACAATGTGGAAATAAAAAAACAAATTTAATTGTGTATGAAAACTAATAATAAAGTATGTAACCATATGTGGTTTTTTGCACGAAATATTTTTCTTTAAAATTGTAGGCTTTTAAGATGTAATATACTCACACGTCACACGTAAGAATTGGAATCTGTCTGTAAGATACTGATTATATAGAAGGAATCGCACTTTTATGAAATTTCAATACGCAAAAGATATGATTTCTTTCTACATAGTTTAAGGTAATGAAAAAGCTTTTCTTATATACTCCTAGTATAAGCCTTACACTTGTGGAGCGCTGTGGTGCAGTGGGTAGAGTGCTCGCCTTTTATACCAGAAGTCTCGGGTTCAAACACCAGTCCGAGCAATCGCCAAAAAAATGTTTCTAATTAGTAAAAATCCAATTATTGGGGTTTTTAAGAGCAGCGCTCACCTCTCGACAGTGGTCGGCATACCCTCCGCGAGTATTTCTGCCATGAAAAAGCTTCTCACAAAAACGCATTCGCCGTTCGGAGCCGGCATAAAACTGTAGGTCCACCCAATTGGTAGGAAAAACAAAAGGAGCACACCTCGAATTGGGAGAGAAGCTCGGCCATAAACTCATCAGAGTTATAATAGCGCCATTGTATTATATTATTATAAGCCTTACGCATTCAGGGGGCACTGAGGAGACTAAGCGGATGGGCGGAGGCCTCCGGTCTCAGTGTAAACCTCTCAAAGACAGAGCTGATGCTTTTTACCACGAGAAGGAGAATCCGTAATTTCAACTTACGTGTTCTGAATGGTATTTCTTTCTTGCAGTACAAAATATCTGGGAGTTTTGATGTGATATTCTGTTTCATTACCGACTCCGATATCAACACGAAAACAGATAATATCTGCCCTATACAAACAATTAGGCTATTTTTCTATCTAAAGAGTACTAGCGGCATGGTAAACTCACTCAGAGATACAGTGTCGCTGATTTCACGGACGGGTCCAAGATGGCGGGTCGGGCACCGCGATATTCAGGGAATCGAAATGGCTGATGAGTTTGTCTTGCAAGGCTCGACTCTTGATGTCGCAGAAGCCAGTAAGTTCTTGCGCCCCTGTGTTTCATCAAGGGCCGAATCTCTCGAAACTTGTTTTAGGAGGCTAAAAGATGGTGCAAACGGTTGTAGAGCTGCAGGCTCTGCAGAAGTCTGTGGCGTTCAGACCACGAGATTTGATTCTCAGACATTCTAAGAATGGGCAGGAAAGACATTTTACACGGTGTTCACTGGACATTGGGCTATTGGTACCTACACGGCCCGACTGGGTTTTGAGCTATAACACTCTGCGCCGCAGCCGTAACCTTTCTAGAGTGGAGGAGACGGTGAAGCTATGTGAGTATCCTTCTCTACTGCCAAGGCAGAATGATACCCCGTCAGTGTGGGATTCTAACCTACACTAAACCTTCTGAATTGTCAGTGTACCGAAGCCACACCGTTACTAACGTCAAGCTACTGTCGGCAGGTGAGTTAAGCATCGTGATCTACGTCCGTTGTGTTCACGTTGTTACTCTTATTCGAACTTGCATCCGCAAACCTTTACCCGTGTTTTCGTTCAGCGGGCTGCACCTGGAAGTAAACATATCGTGCCGGGTGCAGTAGGCTGAACTCCGGTATGTAACCGTTGCACTCGAAGTGGCTCAAGATAAGTGGTCTGAGGAAGATTTTTTTTTATAATTATCATCATTTATTTATTTTTCCAATTCGATTTATAACATTAGATTAAAACCGTCTAACAAGGCTATTCTGGCCACCGTCTTGCCACAAATATCTTCAAAAAGGAAAATAAAATAAATTTTCCTCTCGAAAGATAGTTGTCTTTGGAAAGACAATTGCCAGAAGAGTCCTATAAATCTCAGTTGGGTATAAAAGGAACTTGTCACAGTCAATTATATGTATCGTATAAATATTTACATATTTAAAAATATATATCTAAAGAGCGAGATCACTCAAGTATCCGGTAACCTAATACATGCATAACTTATTCTACATATATTCACACGATAAATCATGTAAGTATAATGTAGGTACATACATACATATGTATATATAAAGCTCATTATGTAGCACTACGAGTGTGACCGCAGCGACGCACAGTGTAACAAATAGTTAAAGTGAGTTTCCAAACATGCCCCCAAAAGTCGCAACTTTATCAGCGAAGTTTCAATACTTTAAACTTTTTAAAGCTTAAAGGAAAGCTTCGAATAATTTAGGAACAGTGTCTCGCAGCCAGGGTAACAAAGAGATTTACGGAATATCTCAACTCTAGCGCCAAGTAGCGTACACTCAGAAAAAAAATCATCAACACGATTCATGTAAAATTAACACGATCGATCTTTACACATAGAACAGCAACATTTTTTTCAAATTACACGATGTTTGAAACATGATTTTGGCTTTGTAACTGTCATCTGAAAATTTGGTAAGTTCAACCAAATTTTATTGTTGATAAAACATGAAGAAATTTTAAAATATACAAGATGATTCAAATATAAAATTTTATTCCTTAATGTCATTTGGAATTTGGTTTATTTAACATGATGATAGTGTCAATATAAACTAAAAAAAAATGTTAGAAAAATGACGTCCCAATTTTAGTGTTAATACAACATGAAAACAAATGTTAAAACAACAAGAACCACAATTAACAATAAAAGTTGGTTAATATAACACGAAACAATATTCAAACATAAACGTCATTTGGAATTTTGGTTTATTCAACATGATGATATTGTAAATATAATCTAAAAAAGTGTTAAAAAAAACGTCAAAACTATTTTGAAACATACACAATTTTTTTGCTGTTAGTGCAAAACACAAATTATTATCATTGTTCTTAACAAAAATAAAATTTTGTGCAACCGATATCCGGACAGTATTCCAAGGTGACATTGTGTCCCATCTTAACTGAAAAACTAAACGATCCACAACTATTTATGGAATTTGAAAGTAAACCTAAGCGTCGCGAAAACTCACGTTACGATTGCGCTTTATTGGAGGAGAATGCAAATAAATATTCCCATCCAAACTTTTTGCCATACGACGACAATCGTGTTTGTATAACACCAAGGATGGAGAATCGGACGGGCTATGTGAATTCATCGCGCATATCGGCCTCATTCGGCAGTAAGCAACGGTGCTATATAATCACTCAATCACCGCAAGAAGAACTAACCACACGTATTTTCTGGCAATGTGTCTGGGAAGCGGAAGTCTATTTAATTAAGCGATACCGAAGCCGCTGCTTTATTGATGTGATGATTATATATTTTATGTTTTATATGAATTTTTATATTTATAAAAATAAATTGTAAAATCAACAAGACTTTGTAGTTAATTTAACAATAAATTTAAGGTAAAATCAAAAAGATGTTATTGTTAATTCAACACGACCATTTCGTGTTAATTTAACCAGCTTTTATTGTAACATTAACTAGTTAAAATTGTAAAATCAACAGGAAGACTCAATACCTTTTAGTGTTAATTCTACAGTTGTCATCCTGTTAAAATAACACTTGACAGTAGTGTTAAATTTACACGATTACATGATGGCATACATTAAGCATCGTGTTGAAAAAAATTAACCACAAAATTTGTTGATTTTTGGTTGATTTCACACTATTTTTTTTCTGGGTGTAGGGACCCATAGCATGACCACTAGACCGTCTCGTCTTATATGGACAAAAAAAAAAGTACACCATACGCCCCCCCATATGATTTCTCTTTCGAAAAAATTTCTTGAAAATTTTTTAATTTTTTTTTGGACGCCGCCAGATGTCGCTAAAATTCATTTTTTTCATATCTTCGGTATTTATGGTCCGATCCCTAAGTTTGATACACCAATCTTTTTGGCTTGAGAGAGGGTTTCTACTTCATAATTGTATTAACCCTATGTGCGCCATTGGGGTCACCTTCACCCAGTACTTAATTTATACTACCTTACTGTAACCTTTTTTTGCCGGCATGTTAAACGTCGTCAAAAAACATTAATCTTTTGCAAAATGAGTATTTCGGTTAATTCAATAGAAACGGAAATAAAACACACTTAACATTCCGAGGAATATAAGTTTTTCGCTTCCTGTGGTCTTTTAGGTGGATTTTACAAAGATCTTTGCTGAAGAGACTGCTACTGAAATTTTATGCCGAATAATTTTCTAGATCATGTTAGCCCTCTAGCGACCTTAAAAATACTATTTCCTGACTATACTATATTTGCTGACTGTATAAAAAGGAGTACAAATAACCCTTTTGTAGGGGTGCCTGATTATTATATGTACACCCCAGTGCAAAATTGCGTTATATTATTTTCTAGTGCAAAAACGAACTTTCGTACAAACAAAAGACGTGAAAACTCGAAGCGCAAAAACATGCTGACAAAACTTTTTAGTTCGTTTTTCCCCCAAGATAAAAGGGCAAAAACTAACTAAAAAGCTTTGTCGGCATGTTTTTGCGCTTCGAGTTTTCGCGTCTTTTGTTTGTACGAAAGTTCGTTTTTGCGCTAGAAAATAATATAACGTATTTTTGCACTGGGGTGTACATATATACTACATCATTCTCTCTACACCTTCGTTTGGCCACATGTGTTACACTGTGCGTCGCCATCAGCTAACAGACATTAGCCACCAGTTTTTAACTCAACTAACCACATATGAATATATTGTTTGAGCATTGACATTTGATTAATTTGCTTTTCATCTACTTATGCACAAAATAATTTAAATGTATAATTTATTGTGTTTTTTTCACTATTTTTGTGAAGTTTTTTTCTTCCATTTGGTGGGAATAAATAAAAAAAATTGAAACCCCTACGCAAACTTTTACTTTAACTAATTTATTGGACAGTGATATTTGCTGCTTGCTGCGTGAAATATCTATTTAAAGAAAAATTATATTTATTTTATTTTTTTTAAGTGTTTTATTCATTTCTTTGTAGAATTCTGGTTTGTTGTTGTTTATAAATACTTTTTTATTTTGTTTTGCTTTTCTTTCTTTTTATACTCAGCTGTACTAGTACACAGAGTATTATAGTTTTAATCACATAACGGTGGATTGTAACAGAATGAAATAATCGAGATAGATATAGACTTATATATATCAAAATGATCAGGGTGAAAAGAGAAATCGATTGAGCCATGTCCGTCCGTCCGTCCGTCCGTCCGTCCGTCCGTCCGTCCGTCCGTCTGTCCGTCCGTCCGTCCGTCCGTCCGTCTGTAAACACTCTAACTCGCGCAAAAATTGAGATATTTTGATGAAATTTGGAACGCAAGTTGGTATCGAGACTGGGACGGTTGGTATTGAAAATGGGCGAAATCGGACCATGACCACGCCCACTTTTCCTATATAGAAAAAATCGGAAATTTGGTATCTCAGCCACTAATATAGCTAGAGTTTTAAAATTTTACCCACGTATTGAGCTCGGGCCCTTATGAAGAAATTTGATGAAGTTTTGGAAAATGGGCGGTGCCACGCCCACTTATTAAGGGTCAAACATTGAAAGTTTTATATGTCATAACTCAGAAACCGTTGAAGATATATCGATGAAATTTGGTACGCGTAATTTGCTTACATAGACAAATGTTTTGACGAAAAATTATCAAAATCGGTTTACGGCCACGCCCACTTTTATATATGTGTATTATAAAGTGACCTAATAAAACCATTTTAAGCGATATCTCTGTCAAATATAAAGATCTATCATTGAAATTTTGTCGCATGAGTCCAACTATGGACATAAAACAAAAAACACAAAAATTTTGGAATATGGGCGGTGCCACGCCCACTTATTAAGGGGCAGACATTGAAAGTTTTATGAGTCATAACTCAGAAACCGTTGAAGATATATCGATGAAATTCGGTACGCGTAATATAATTACTTAGTCAAATGTTTTGGCGAAAAATTATCAAAATCGGTTGACGGCCACGCCCACTTTTATATATAGGAAATATAAGGGGGCCTAATAAAAACATTTTAAGCGATATCTCTGTCAAATATAAAGATCAATCACTGAGATTTTGTGGCAGGAGTCCAACTATGGACATAAAACAAAAACTACAAAAATTTTGGAAAATGGGCGGTGCCACGCCCACTTATTAAGGAGCGAATATTGAAAGTTTAATAAGCCATAACTCAGAAACCGTTAAAGATATATCGATGAAATCTGGTACGCGTGATATATTTACTTAGCCAAATGTGTGGACGAAAAATTACCAAAATCGGTTGACGACCGCGCCCACTTTTATATATGTGTATTATAAAGTGACCTAATAAAACCATTTTAAGCGATATCTATGTGAAATATAAAGATAATTCATTGAAATTTTGTGACATGAGTTTTACAATAGACCGGAAACAAAAAATAAAAAAGTTTGGAAAATGGGCGTGGCACCGCCTCTTTTTAGACAAAGGGATATATGAGATTTCTTAGCCTTTAACTCGACAAATAATTGAGATATTATGACGAAACTTGGTTTATACACTTTTATAACATGTGTTAATAGACACGCAAAAATGTATTGAAATCGGTTTATGACCACGCCTACTTTTTAACAAAGATATTTCTGGAACACCCTTTTGGAATTTGTAACGTGAAGTCTTTGTAACTAAAAGTCATAGAGGGATGAAATTTTGCACTAACAATAATATTTGTATGCTTATTTGGATGATTGATATAAATTTTGAAAATGGGCGTGGCTGCGCCCTGTTTATGCAGCACTCGTTTCATATAAAATACACCCTATATCGAACAAACGCAAACAAACAATGAAAGCATACAGCTGAGTATCTAATGTTCGATTGCACTCGAACTTAGGCTTCCTTACTTGTTTATCTAATTTTTTTATTATTAATATGATTTCTTTTATTGGCTTGAATTTAATTGACTGCTGTTGTGATTAGCTATTTAAAGCGCATTTATTATTAGATATTTAAGGCGCCCCATTTAGGTAATCAATTAAAGTGTATTCGATTTTTTTCTTGCCTCTATTTATTCCATTTATTTTTAGCTTTTGTAGTGCCTTAAGTTTTTATTTTATTTTATAAAACTCACCTGCTATTGTCGACTCAGGCGGAAGAATTTACATTTTTGTGTCTGATTATTTTTCACTAATGCCGATACCAAAACGCACCGTCACAAATCAGTTAATCTAAATAAACCAAATAATGTTTATAGATTAAGATCTCATTTAATATTTCATATAAATAGACAGTTAATAATTACAAACTATTATTGCTTGCAATAACTTTATTTCCTATTATTAATATTTGTGTATCTAATATTTATCAAAATAAATCGCTTAGCAGTCAAAGCTAAAGTATGAATAATCAATTTCAGTTTGTCTGATTCGTTCCAGTGGCGTAAAATAAAAAGTAGCTTCCTATAGCATACCTATTTATTTCAATAAATTATTAAGCTACATTAGCTTAAATATAGCATTACAAGTTATAAAAATTAAATGCTACTAACTAATACACAGATTTACTGAAAAATAAATAGTCTTGGCACCACTTGCAGTTCCTGATAGTGAACATGAGTAATGGCAAGTTTGTGTAGAATGAGTTCATTCTAAAACTTTATTTTATGCTGCACAAAAAAAAATATTTCTAATAGCTACATATGGTAAGAAGAACCGAATTTGGTTTGGTTAAGTTCTTCTTGCTTTTTTGTATCGGTAGCAGCCTCACAGAAAATTTTATACAAGTTAAATCGTTCGAATCACAAAAATAATAAAATATAAAATGTCAAGTCGCGAAGAAATTTCTGTTTATTTTAACTGACACATAATTTCGAAAAAATAATAATAGCAAAATAGATTTATATGTACATAAAAATATGAATGTAATAGTAGGTTTGTTTATAGGCCAACTTAAACGCGAAACTCATTTTCGTCCTACGAGTACATTCATTCCAATGACATTACCAAAACGGCGCGTGTATAACCAAAATCTAACACTCAACCCTTCCGCTCAACTCTCAACAACGCCCTTACACTTCATCATACTCAGAAAAAAGTAGATTAAATTCATATCTGGCACGCATGCGTGTATGCGCCATGAACCGCACAAAAATGCTATATCGAATCGAGCGATCGATTATCTGAAATTTCGATCATTCCGTTTTACCGCTGCCTACCTGAAACAGTTAACTACTCAATCAAAATTTGTTCGGTTTCAAGTCCAAATACAATGAAATTGCTTTGTATTGGTATGCAAGCAATCAATATTCGTACAATGTATATATGTATGTATATATGTATGCAGGGTAAGGCAAAGCTTGTAAGAAGCAATAAATGAATTGAAACTTTCATTAAGCTTTATAAGTTCGGAATATAAAAGTATAGCAGTATAAAAGCATAAGAGTACAAATGTATAACAGCATAACATTACAACAGCATAACAGTATAATAGTATGACAGTATAAAAGTATTACAATCGAACAGTATAACAGCATAAGAGTATAACAGTATAACAGTATAACAGTATATCAGTATAACAGCATAAGAGTATAACAGTATAAGAATATAACATTAAAACAGTATAACAGTATAATATTATAAGAGTATAACAGTATATTATAACAGTATAAGAGTATAACAGTATAACAGTATAACAGCGTAAGAGTATAATAGTATAACAGCATAACAGTATAGCGTTATAACAGTATAACAGTATAACAGTATAACAGTATAACAGTATATCAGTATAACAGCATAAGAGTATAACAGTATAAGAATATAACATTATAACAGTATTACAGTATAATATTATAAGAGTATAACAGTATATTATAACAGTATAAGAGTATAACAGTATAACAGCGTAAGAGTATAACAGTATAACAGCATAACAGTATAGCGGTATAGCAGTAAACAGCGTAAGAGTATAACAGTATAACAGCATAACAGTATAATCGTATAACAGTATAACAGTATAACAATACGACAGTATAACAGTATAACTGTAGATAGAATAGCATAACAATACGAGGGCTGCTCGATATATTTTTAGTCTAACAATGAAAAAGTGTTGCCAGGTGAAATCTGATATTTCCATTGGAAAGTCTGACATTTTTTAGCATAATCGTACTCAGAACGTTTTGGCGTACGACCATCATTTGTGTTGTTTACAGTGACTTGAAAAATTTAATTTGGCAAAAAAAATGGAATTAACTCGTGAACATTTTCGTGCGATCATTTTTCACAAATTTCGACGTGGATTATCACGACAGGAGTGCATTGCTGAATTTAAATCTTTATATGGCGATGAAGCACCATCCTATGGCACTGTGAAAAATTGGTATAATGAACTCAATGGTGGCCGACGCTCGCTCAAATACCAATTCCGTGAAGGTCGTCCAAAAACGGCCGTTATATCAGCGAACATTGATGCCGTGCGTGAACTCAAAATGCAAGATCGTCATGTGAAATATCGTGAGGTAGAGACATCCTTGGACATTTCTCCCACTAGCATACATTCGATATTGCATAAACACCTGGCCGTACAAAGGTTTGTTCTCGTTGGATCCCGCAAAATTTGACTGTCGTTCAAAAAAAGGCTCGTGTCGATTGGTGCAAAGAAATGTTGCAAAAATACGATCGCGGTGCTTCAAAAGACGTTTATGAGATCGTCACAGGTGACGAAGCAAATGGTCGCCTGTTTCTTCGGCAAATCTGGACATGTGGAGACTGTTCTGCTTGAGCAACGGAAGACAGGTCAATTCTGACTGGTACACCACAATTTGTTTGCCTGAAGTCTTCGGAGAAATTCGAAAAACGAACAAGGGAGGACGAATCATTGTTCACCATGACAATGCGAGCTCTCACACATCGGCTCTAAGCAACGCCTTTTTGGCCGGTAAAACGTCGAATTGATGGCTCATCCGTTGTACAGCCCTGACTTGGCACCCACTGACTTCTTATTATTCCCGCACATCAAGAAAAAAATGTATGGTCAACGACTTTCGACGTCAGGAAATGCTGTTCAAGCATTCAAAAACCATGTTTTGGAGGTGTCTCAATCGGAGTGGAAAAAGTGCTTCGACAATTGGTTTGAGCGCATACAAAAGTGTATAAGTCGTGCTGGAGAATACTTTGAAAAACAATAAAACCATTTTTGATGATTAATATTCGCATTTTCATTATTAGGCTAAAAATATATACAGTAACCCTCGTATACACTTCTAAATACTGATAAACAATCTATCCAAAACTCAATATTGAAAAAATTTCACATAGCCACTTTTGAAAGTGGACTCATATGGACTCATATGACTATTGTTACTCAACTCCACAGTCAACATAAATGAGCAAATATATACATAAATTTGTTATTTAGCATTCTCAGGAAACCATTTCCACCCAGCCCACCCAGTCCACCACCCATCCACCCAACAAACAGCAAATGATTCAGCGCTTAAATATGTATGTCCGGTCAGCTGCAAACGTTTTGCACCTTTAACGCTTTTCTGTCCAAATATGTGCATATCATGTTGCAATATCAACACTTCTGGGTGCGTTTATTACAAAGCCGCAAGTGTTTTTTGTACTCTTGTAGTAACTACTTAGTAGTTGTTGTTGTTGCTTTGTTGTTTCTTGCTCTCTTTAGCTGCCCCTTTACATTTTATTCGGCATAAAACTTGACATTTGTTTGGTGGTTTAATTAAAAACGAAAAAAAACAACAACTCGGCGGAAACTTTTAAACTGAACTTGACAGTTTTTCGGCACATGTGAGTAATTTTTACGTTTGTATCGCTTATTTATTTCAATAGTATTATCACTCAAAGCGCGCAAAAAATGATTTACTTTAACTTCATCCAAATAAAAATTTATGTAGGATGGATCTTAGGTACAAACCTATGCTACATGCATCATTCTATTTATTTTTTTTTTTTTTGTGACCTCCAATGAGATTTATTCTGCTATTTATGCCTCATTGACTAGCGTATTGGAGGCCGTTGATAAATTTAGGGAACTCCTCAAGCTTTTTGTGCCAAATTTCAAATCGATTGAGCGTCAACCTCTAAGGAGTGTGCACAATACACTCACATAGGATGTGCATCGTTGTTTCGTCATCCAGTTCACAAAATCAACCTAAATATGTTTCAGCTAGTTCAATTTTATGTATGTAGATGATAGCGGTGTCCCGTATAGTATCCAGTGAGGATATATATGTAGGTCCTCCGTTCTTAAATTAATGAGTTTCTGTGGTGCCCAATTCTGATGGAATTATAAAAAAACAATTTTCTCTGCCTTTGCCCATAACAATTCGCCAAATGCCACCTGAAATTTTTATTTTCCCATTCGCTTATGGTCTCACTGATGCGTACCTTGATTAGCCCACAAAAGCGTTCTGGACCATAGAGTGCTGAAGTTGCACTCTGTTTTGCAAACCAGTCGACTTTTCGTTGTCATAATGACCTTCAGGGCTAGGTAGCCATCCTACTACGCTAGGTAGCCATCCTTGAGCCTATTCCTGGCTTCTAGGATGTTTAGCACCGTCAGACACTCGCCTATAAGTAACGACGTAATGATGTAGGACTGCAAGGCCTTTAAGGCTGCCTTGCTATCCGATAGAATAATAATACTTTTCGAGGACAATCATCTTCGTATGCATTTTCTGCAACAAATTTCTATTGCATGGATTTCAATTTGAAAGATGGCGGTGTAGTTTCCGATTGGTATTGATTAGTTAAAGTAATAAATCAGATTAAGAATATATAATAAAATAAATAAAATATTATTGTTCTATTTGCAAGATATAAAATAAATGGCAGAACTGTAAAAATAGCTGACTGAAGTTTGCTAGTTCTTTATTAAAAAAATCTTAAACTGACCGATGTGTAATTATCACCGACAAAACAGCCAACACAATAAATCTTCGGGTCACAAATGAAAAAATTATAAGCAAATACATATTTACATATACAAGTATACAAAAAAATGTAATATCTTTCATAAAACTCCACTAATGCGTCAATATTATCCACGCTTACACACCCTAATCTCCTCAATTGGTGGCAACTTGTCAAATGTTGTTGCTAGAAAAAAAACGTAATAAAATAGTATTGACAATTGTTTTGTTGAAATGCCAAAGTTAAAAAAAATAACACATGTATTTATGGGCATATATGTATGTATGTATGTACCTCTAAATACATATTTATGCGTATGGATGTGTGTATGTACATATGCATGTAGATACTATAAGCTAATCGATATCAAAAGCAACATTTTTGTTCCCAATGAATTTTGTTTACGCCTCCTTAATGTCGACTTATCTGCGTCACCGATCTATTGGTAGCAAAATAGTTGAACTATAAAAAATTGTATAATCCAACAACAAGATAAAAATATAAATGAATAAAAACAAAACTGCAACAGCTAACGGTGTCGGTAACACCTTTAAATGATCCGTTAAATCAGTCAGTTGAATTTCGTAAATATATGCATATGTACATATGTAGTTAGTTTAAATGAAGGGCACGAAAATAGCAGCGAAAATCTATTTACATAAAATTAGGATAATAGTAGTCATACTATATATTTTTAGCCTAATAATGAAAATGCGAATATTAATCATCAAAAATGGTTTTATTGTTTTTCAAAGTGTTCTCCAGCACGACTTATACACTTTTGCATGCGCTCAATACAATTGTCGAAGCACTTTTTCCAATCCGATTGAGACACCTCCGAAATCAATTCAATTCGATGTTTTTGCCGACCAAAAAGGCGTTGGTTTGAGCCGATGTGTGAGAGCTCGCATTGTCATGGTGAACAATGATTCGTCTTCTCTTGTTCGTTTTTCGAATTTCTCCGAAGACTTCAGGCAAACAAATTGTGGTGTACCAGTCAGAATTGACCTGTCTTCCGTTGCTCAAGCAGAACAGTCTCCACATGACCAGATTTGCCGAAGAAACAGGCGACCATTTGCTTCGAAGTGCTTCTTCCACGAACAGCTTTCGTTGGATTTGGCTCATCTTCGAAGACCCACACGGTCGATTGTTGTTGTGTTTCGGGTTCCTACGCATAGATCCATGATTCGTCACCTGTGGCGATCTTATAAACGTCTTTTGAAGCACCGCGATCGTATTTTTGCAACATTTCTTTGCACCAATCGACACGAGCCTTTTTTGGAACGACAGTCAAATTTTGCGGGATCCAACGAGAACAAACCTTTGTACGGCCAGGTGTTTATGCAATATCGAATGTATGCTGGTGGGAGAAATGTCCAAGGATGTCTCTATCTCACGATATTTCACATGACGATCTTGCATTATGAGTTTACGCACGGCATCAATGTTCTCTGGCACAACGGCCGTTTTTGGACGACCTTTACGGAATTGGTCTTTGAGCGAGAATCGGCCACCATTGAATTCATTATAACAATTTTTCACAGTGCCATAGGATGGTGCTTCATCGCCATATAAAGATTTAAGTTCACCGTGATAATCCACGGTTATCGTGATAATCCACGTCGAAATTTGTGAAAAATGATCGCACGAAAATGTTCAGGAACTAATTCCATTTTTTTTGCCAAATTAAATTTTTCAAGTCACTGTAAACAACACAAATGATAATCGTACGTCAAAACGTTCTGGGTACGATTGTGCTAAAAAATGTCAGACTTTCCAATGGAAATGTTAGATTTCACCTGCCAACACTTTTTCATTGTTAGGCTAAAAATATATAGAGCAACTCTCGTAATGTCCATTAGAAATTACTACAAAATTCTTTCGTAAAAATAGCATTAAATGCGAATGCACTTTCAAAAGTCTCTATGATTTTATAAGTACACAGTCAAAATTATATAATTTTTCTAATTTGTGGTTTAATATGAAAAAATCAGATAGCCACTTTTGAAAGTGGACCACTCATATGTGAAATACTTAGAACATGAGTTGTGCGTTTAGAAGCTTGTCGATGTTATTATTAATTTTGCTTAGAAATTTAAAACTGGATTTTCCATGTGGATTTTGTATTAATGCTACAATTGATAAGTTGGAGAAGAAAGAAAATGTTGGGGTCACTAGCCCTCTGAAGCTAAAAAAAAATGGGCATATCTGCACTTGTTGTAACCAGCAAATTATTATTTTTATACTCAGCTGTACTAGTACACAGAGTATTATAGTTTTAGGGCCGTTTACTCAACTTCTGATTAACGCTAACCGGAGGACAAAGGTCCGGTTAAGATATGGACTGCATTATCGATCACGTGTTAAATGTATGGTTTGATGAAGTCGATAATGATGTTTAACCGGACTTTAACCGTGGTTAGCGTTAATCAGAGGTTGAGTAAACGGCCCTTAATCACATAACGGTGGATTGTAACAGAATGAAATAATCGAGATAGATATAGACATATATATATCAAAATGATCAGGGTGAAAAGAGAAATCGATTGAGCCATGTCCGTCCGTCCGTCCGTCTGTCCGTCCGCCTGTAAACACTCTAACTCGCGCAAAATTGAGATATTTTGATGAAATTTGAAATGCAAGTTGGTATCGAGACTGGAACGGTTGGTATTGAAAATGGGCAAAATCGGACCATGACCACGCCCACTTTTCCTATATAGAAAAAATCGGAAATTTGGTATCTCAGTCACTAATATAGCTGGAGCGATGAAATTTTACCCACGTATTGAGCTCAGGCCCCTATGAAGAAATTTGATGAAATTTTGGAAAATGGGCGGTGCCACGCCCACTTATTAAGGGTCAAACATTGAAAGTTTTATATGTCATAACTCAGAAACCATTGAAGATATATCGATGAAATTTGGTACGCGTGATTTACTTATTTAGGAAAACGTTTGGACTGAAAATAGTTAAAATCGGTTGACGGCCACGCCCACTTTTATATATGTGTATTATAAAGTGGCCTAATAAAAACATTGTAAGCGATATCTCTGTCAAATATAAAGATATATCGTTGAAATTTTATGGCAAGAGTCCAACTGTAGACATAAAACGAAAAACGCAAAAATTTTGGAAAATGGGCGTGGCACCGCCTCTTTTTAGAAGAAGAAATATACGAGATTTCTGAGCCCATAACTCGACAAATAATTTATATGTAATGACGAAACTTGGTGTGCGCACTTTTATTACTTGTGGTAATACATGTTAAAAATTTTAGCGAAATCGGTTGACGGCCACGCCCACTTTTATATATGGGTATTATAAAGTGACCTTATAAAAATATTTTAAGCGATATCTTTGTCAAATATAAAGATAATTCATTGAAATTTTGTGGCATGAGTTCCACAATAGACCGGAAACATAGAATAGAAAAATTTTGGAAAACGGGCGTGGCACCGCCTCTTTTTGGACAAAGGGATATACGAGATTTCTTAGCCCATAACTCGACAAATAACTGATATATTATGACGAAACTTGGTTTATACACTTATATAACCTATGTTAATAGACACGCAGAAATTTATTGAAATCGGTTTATGACCACGCCTACTTTTTAACAAAGATATTTCTGGAACACCCTTTGGGAATTTGTAAAGTGACATCTTTGTAACTAGAAGTCATAAAGGACTGAAGTTTTACACAAAGAATAATATTCATATACTTAAATACTTTATGGTTGCTTGTTTTTCCGACAGGGTAGGAATATGATATATTGTGGAACGATCCTCCGTCATCCCTTGTCAAGTTTGGTTTGGAGACAAACCGGTTTCGGCTAATATGCGCCATCTTCAGTGTCTTTTTTCGTTCGAACGACGGAGGATCGTTCCACAATATATCATATTCATATACTTAGTTGGATGACTGATAAAAATGTTGAAAATGGGCATGGCATGGCCACTTTATGCAGCACTCGCTTTATGTAAAATACACCCTATATCGAACAAACGCAAACAAACAATGAACGCATACAGCTGAGTATCTAATGTTCGATTCCACTCGAACTTAGGCTTCCTTACTTGTTTTATGTACTTTTTTTTTGGTAATTTTCATATCGAACGGCTTAATAATCACTGTTAGTTAGCCAACATGCACAGTTTGATGAGAACTAAAAATCCGTTAATACAAATCGAATGTTTGCAGCATTCACATAAACATTTTTCAATTAACTAACATATTTACCAACTTAATCATAATTTCCCATGAACTTATATTATACTTCTGCCTACCAAAACAAAAAAAAAAAAATAATAAAATACATAAATGAAGATAAAAAGTAAGCAAAAAAGCAAAAAAAAAAATAACGAAAAAAATCAAAGTCTACGCCTCAATTACATTTTTATTAAAGCAATTTCCACTTCACATTTAATTTTTGTTGAGGCTATATCCACTACTCATTACATATAAATATCATACGCAAGTAGGTATGTATGTATGTATATTGTATGTACATATATTGTATATTACATATGTATATCTATGTATGTATATCTATAAGCATCTATCTATCCATTCATTCATCCATTATGGCTATGGCTTATGTATGTATGTAAGTATGTAAATTGCAAATATTATTATTATTGACGACCTCATTTCAACTACGATTCGATTTCGTGCGTTTGCGCTGCCGAAACCCTGCGTGGGGTCCCTTCTTTGATTTCATAGCGGCACGGCACCGCATAGGCAACAGCATGGGCTGCGTTGTTATAGCTCAACTAACGGGTAAGAAACGTACATAAGTTGGGCCAAACATACAAATTGATACAACAAAATTAATAGAAATTTGAAACCCTATAAAAGCAGTACTTTTTTTTTGTACGCAAACACAGAGAGATCAAAATGCCGAAATGCGAAATTTATCGTAATAAATCAAATATATGTATGTATTTTTGATAATAATGATTTTATTTCTAATTCATATATCTGTATGCAGTAAGCATACAGCGCTTATTTGTAATAAAAGCCAAATATTTCAGCGAAATTGGCAACCGAAACTGCTTCTGCTGGCGGTATTTAGTTTGCTATTTAATTCGGCGCAAATGCACAGCGACTCTTTTTTATACCTTTCATGAGAATGAAATGGTATTATAACTTAGTGCCAAAAAAATTTTGTCGAAAGTACCAGAAGGAAGCGTGGGGGACCCACCAAAATATATACCGATATGATCAGAATCACGAGCTGAGTCGATTAAGCCATGTCCGTCTGTCCGTCTGTCCGTCCGTCCGTCTGTGTGAACGCAAACTAGTCCCTCAGTTTTTGAGATATCTGAATGAAATTCGGAATACAGGTATGTTGTTATATGCAGCTGATCATTTGTCGGAACCGGCCGAATCGGACCACTATAACATATAGAAAACAACCGATTGTTCAGATATGGACAGTTTGGTGTATAACTCCTCCATTGAAATAGCCAAGACACCATTTTTTCTAATAAATCTTTCCATACATAGGTAACTTTTCATTTCCCCACTCATGAAAGTTATGAAGTCTTCGGTACGGCCGAAGACAGCCGCGCTTTACTTGTTTTTTTTTTTTCTTTTTTGATATTGCGAAAGTTGGAAATAATTTTCTTTATGTCGATGCGAAAGCCATTTCCCAACAAATACTGCGGTTAGATATTGATTTGGGAATGACTCGAAATCTAGCTCTTTTTTTCTGACGTTAAAGGACGACGCGAGAAACTGTCGAGGATTATAGCGTTCTTGATGGGACTTAGTTCTCAAATCGAGAAAACTATAATTCTCTAATCGAAATCTAAATTAATTTTCTAATGGGATTCTAATCAGTATTTGCATTTATTTTATAGGCATTTAAATTGCGCTCTTTCCCTAATCAGTTTCGAATCGGATTCTATTTAGCATAGTTTTCTAATCTCGCTCTCGAGTATAGAAGAGTTAGAGAATAAAACTATCTAATGTGGTCTCCACAAATTCTCTAACGTTGAAGACTGTGTTTGTTGGGTTGCAAATAAAGGGCACCCCTCGGTATATAACCTATAGTGCAAGTTGAGCTAGCCCTGCCTGTAAAAGCATATAGTAACATATTAAAATATATGTATACCAATACATATTTGTAAATTTTTGCATCTTTATAATTACATATTTGTACTTTTTCTAAAATTTATTTTATCTACTTTGTACATATGTATGTTTGTTTATTACTCACTTAAAATTGTAGATTTATTACGCATTCGTTGGCAATAGGCAAACAAGGTCTGCAAAACCAATTTTGTTTATATTTTAAACAATGCAAATAATATGTGTGTAAGTTATGTTAAATTTTTATGCGGTAGCCCTTATTAATACATATGTATATACATATGTGTATGCTTATTATATATAAATAAATAAATGTGTAAATATATTTTCACTACCTTAAATTTGGACTCACACCCACAAAACCATTAAGGAAAACCGCAGCGATATGACCGCTGATATATTGACTAATTACATGTGAAGTAAAGCGGTTAAATTGCCAATATATTTAAGATTTTTTTTTTTAGATTTTTGGTTATACTTAAATGTACATTAGACTGGGTTGGTCCCCATACGAAAAAAAAAGTTGTAAAAGTCCGCCCCTAAATTTGAAGCTTATGTTGAGAGGGTTAACGGACAAAAAAAAAATTTTTTCTTTACCCCGCGAAATACCGCCGAAATCGTTTTTTTTTATTGTAACTTTGTTATTTTCATCTTTTCATCCAATTTTTAAAATTGATACGTCATTATTTTCGTATTTCGAAGCTCTATATTTTCTTCTAATGTCCTTTTGAACTCTGAATTTTTACCGTTCGATAGGTATTTTGATTCCCTTTAATTTGATATACATTTTATATATGAAAAGTAAGGTGGGTAAAAGAGGTGTGTTACGGAACCCACATAAAATGTATATCAAGTTATAGGGAATCAAATTACCTATCGAATGGTATAAAAATATTCGAAATCGGGTCAGTAGTTTTAAAGTAATTGCAATTTAAAAAATGCATAATATAAACTTTGACCTTTAATAACTTTTGTTGTTGTTGTTTCAAAAAAAAAAATCACTTTCATACTCAGCTTAGCCATGTTTATCAACCCTCATACTTGGTTTTTTGCTTTTATAATTTTAGAAATTTTATATTTGTACCAGATCGTGCAATTTTTGTAGGGCTAGGGGCACCTCTAAACATGCGAGTAGGGCAATAAAATTTTACAGGCTTATCTCTGGGCTAAAAAGGTGCCGTTCTGGCTTTGGAACAAATTGAATTTCCAAAAAAAAAATGTTCACTCCACCTTAATGTATACCCTACGGCAAATATATATGTTTCACAGCCAATCAAAGCAAAAGTCTCGAACTAAATAGCGCATAATAATAAAATGGCGCTGATATAACTCTTGACGAGTTTTAAGGCCGAGCTTCTCTTCCCAATTCGAGGTGTGCTCCTTAATTTTTGGTTTTTTGCTACTAATTGGGTGGACCTACAATTTTATGCCGGCTCCAAACGGCGCACAGTGGGGGCACCTCCATACAAACGCGGCCAAAAATAGTAATAATTGAGCTAGAAACTTTAAACTCGGAACTTAAGCTTTCTTGATTGAAGATAGTAAACTGTGAAAATTTGAACAAAATCGGCCCACAAATACACCCCCCTCCCATATAACGGTATTTTTGAAATTTCAATATTTTGTTAACTATTATAGCTAAAATGCTCAATTTTAATAAGAGCACACATTTTTTAAATATAAATAATATACAGTAATCATTTTGGAAAAAGCGCAAAGTATTCCATGGTTTTCAAATTAAAAATATATGCACTTTTGAGCATTTTATAAGCATTCATCATAAAATTTTCCTTCAAAAAAATCACATTTAAAAAAATTTGTATACCACAAATGAAACTATACTTTTCTAAAGGATTTCAGTGTGCTGAATCTGAATCTGAAGTCAGAATTTTCAAATTGGTTCTAGTTTTTGAGATATTCATGTCCAATTAGGCAAAAAAACACGTTTTTGACTATATTCCCTGCTTAATATCTTGTATGTAATATTTTTTTATTCAAAATCAAATACACCGTTAGAAAGCATAAACCATCCCCCTGAATATGGCGTTTAAATTTTTCAGATATCTTTATTAGAATTGGAGAAATTGTTGTTTAAGTTTCATTAACTTGGCAAATTTTCCCCATACAAAAATATTAATACTTTTTGAAGCATACTTTTGGGGATTTTGTATGGGAAAAATGTATGAAAACTTAGAAAAACTCACTCCATAAAAAAGTTCATAAAACAAAAAAGCGCAAACGAATTTTTAAGATTTCTTCACCTGTTTATAAAGCACGTTCACTAGCACCAAATATTAAAAATTTGGAGAGGTCATATTTTGTATTTTTTTTTTATTTCATGTTGAAATTTTCCAATTTTTACACAATTTTTTTTTCTGTTCGAAAAGAAAAAGGCTGCAAAAAAATAATGATAACGCTGATAAAAAAAATTCTTTCATAATTTGAAAGTGTGAACCATTGCCTACAACACGGTGAACAAACTATTCGATTAGTCGCCTAAGAATAAGATTTTTCATAATGTCAAAAGTAGCCTAATTATTGCGTTTTGAAAAAGGCACTTTTAGTCAAATGGGAAAAAGATTATTTAAGCGAAAATCGCAGGTGGATTTCAAGAATTAAAATGCAGTTTGATTAAAAATATATCATTTCAAAACATATGAAAAAATTGGGGAGGTCATATTTTTTTTTTTTTATTTTTTTGTTTAAGTTGAGCAAAATTTTTTTTTTACGACTTTTTTTGTCAATATTTGAAAGTTCATATAAATCTAAGAGTTACCGCTGGTTACAAAAGGTTTATTGTTTCTAAAAGGCCAAATCAATATCTATGTAATGATGTATCACTCGATTACATACGTTAATAATTGAATGAGTTACAGCATTTTGTATAAGGTGTAATTGTTGAGAAATAAAAGGAAATATTTTTTGCTCAGTTTTTAACACCCTGTACGGCTAAACAAAACGAGACTCAAAAAATTTTATATAAGCTTTTTTTTTACAAATTGTTATATCTGTCAATCACTTTCAAAAAAATTTGATTTGCTAATACTTTAATTCATGGTATAAAAAATACAGGTATGTGCATTGTCATTTTGACGCTGTCTTTTTGATTAAAAAGCAGATTTTTGAAGTTTAATCCCATGTCAGTTTTGGAGTATAGCGATGCCAGACTTTTATTTTTTGAATGCGTAGATTTTTGTTTGAAAGTTTGGGTATTTCGGGAATCAAAGGACAGAAAGAGAAAGGACACTAGTGAGCAAATTTATGGAACTTCCGGTAGCTCCTCTTCGCTCACTCCACAAATCTTCATCCACTCTCCGCGAATAAAGGGTATCGTCGCCATATTTGGTATTATTGCACCGCGGAAATAAGCAACTCATATTGTTAAAATCTAGGGTACATATATTTTTGTAATTGGATTGGACATATGTACATACATACATATATAGACTGAAATGCTCACTTGGTATGGTGGTGTACATACATATCGTCGTTTAAAGTGCAAAACCGCGTGAAATTTTTGCCGAAAATGAGATTTCATCAAAAATACATTCCTGGCGTCCGTCCCCATCCATTCATGCAACAATTTTGAGATTCACACAACGCAATTCCAAATAATGACACAGTTTCAAAACCGCTTTTTTAAGGAAATTTTTCGAACCAATACCGCGAATAATAGGTGTTATTGCTTTATAACTGTACTGTAATGTACTAAAGTTGATTATACTTTCATACACACGAAATGGATTATAACTTTGCTTTATTGAAGAAAAGTTTTTACGTACGCCTGCAAAACCGCCTATACGTCACTATTGAACAAAATAAAAGACGCAAAACCGCTTATAAATACATAAGTAAGCCAATAACTGCACATTTAACTGTTTTTCGCCAAAATGATATTTGGATTAAGAATATAATCCAAAAATCTACCTTTGGTTGGATGTGGGTTTGCAAAATTCCGAACCGTTTTGAATTAAAACAGTTTTTACTGTCTCCTGTAAAATTTGGGTGGTAGCGGATACGCGGTATTGCACTTTATGCGACGATATAGAGTTATAAAAGATCAATCTCCAAAACCTCCCCAAACTATATACCAGAGTGATCACAAAGCCTAAATTAAAAGTGATCGTAACTACTAAACTAAATTAAAAACTCACCGAGAATACCGGAAAGGGGCTACTATGTAGTACGGCCAAACTGATATTCCGCGAAGTAAATATCCGAAATGAATCTTTTATGAATCACTGATGAAATTCATCTATGACTGAGGAGGCATCAGTGAGTACTTTCAAATAAAGACTGCTGAATTTTTCATATAAATGGTTTGCTTTTTTCAAAAAAAAAAATAATAATAATAAAAATTGTACTCAGAAGAATCATCAATGATCATTCAGCAGTGAAACAAGTTTACTGCAGGATGTGTAATTTTTTTCAAATTGAATGGAGGATTTATATCATTGAGTATGGCAGCACGAAATGTCATAATCTGCTTAATTGTCAGGTGGTTAATATGGCGACGAAAACTTGACGTTTGTTTTACCTGGTATACTTATACCATGACTTTAATTTCGATTTTATTTTTGGCCGCTATCACCCAGTGTGCGGCGATTGCATTTTTCGTGAGAAGCATTTTCATGGAAGAAATGCTCTCTAAGGGTTTGCCACCTACTGCCGAAGGCTGACAGCTCTTTCTAAAACCCCAACAATTGTGTTCTAATTAAGTAGACAATTTTTTTTTGGTGTCTGTACTACTTATACTTAATATTACTGAGTGTTATGGATATGTTTATCGAATGTTCTGCTCCTATGCCACACCTTTTTTGCCAGCTGATTAGCTTTCACATTTCCATCGGAATGGATGTTTTAAAAATAAGAGCAAGTTATTCATAGCATTTTTTATACTTGTTTTGTATGAAAATATTTTGAGTAATATCTAATCTTACCACAGCTAAGGATATGCCAAATTGAATCACAAATTAGTTAAGAAACTCACCTGCAAAGAAAAAGAAATAACATTTTGTTTAGAAAGATTACATATATGTAGGTAAATTCGGTTAAGTATCCAATATTAAGAGCAGGAAATGTTGCTAACTATAACTCCTGACCCCCAACTCTATAGATCCATATCATAAATTTGGACTTTGGGAAGCTATATATTTACTACTAATTTCCTTTTCAGCTCTGAAGTCGTAGAGTTGGGCGTCAGAAATTCAATTTCACGTGTTAAGAACAAGGTCACATTTGAAAGCATTGCATTGGGATAGTTCAGGAATCAACCCTGTCTCCTTATAAGCTAGTTCTGCGCCAGCTTTACACTCTGAAAAAAAAAAATGTTGTAAATCTAAAGACTTTTGCTGTTAAATCAACTACTTTCCGCAGTTGAAATGTGCCCAATAATGTGCTCCGTTGTAGTTTCAAAGTTGCGAGCGTTGTTGATTTAAGTCAACCAGGAAAACTGTTGGAGCAAATACTTTTGCCTTTAAGTTAACAACGGCGATTGTTGGAAAAAATGTTCACCTAAAAATAAATTTTTGTTTGCATTTTACTGTGCATTTTCGCTCCAACCGGGTCCCAACTGCAAATATGTAGCCTCCGCTTGTTCTCCCATTCTTCTCTCCTTCTTATCATTCACTGGTTGCTATATTTCTTTCTTATTCTGCTTTTTGTTCTTTATTTTATATTCTCCTCCAGATTCGACCTATGACATCAACCTGAAATTCTATCCAATCATCACATAGTGGAACATTCAATATTATATTAAATTTAAACACCCTTTTATACTTCCACTTTCCCGAAAAAGCATCCATGAATTATATAAATCATTGTAAAAACAAAATTTAAAAGAATTTGTTCTCATTAGTTTTGTTAACAACGGAAACTGTTGGGTCAAATACTTTTGCCTTTAAATCAACAACGGGCAGTCTTGGAGAAATTTTTTTGCTAAAACTAAACTTTTGTTTGGATTTTTCTCTTCATCTTCTCTTCATCATTATTGTTTTTGTTGGTTTTTCACAAAAAAATGTTTTCTCACAAAAAAATGTTTAAAAGCAAGCAAGTTTTTGAAACGACAGCACCCGTTTTTTAATCAATTGCTGGATTAAAAACTTTGCTGTAAAACAAATACTTTTGCTGTTGAATCAAAGACGCAGATTCAACAGCCGAAAGTTGTTGATTTAACTACGGGTATTTTTTTTCAATTAGTAGAAAAAACAAAAAGGAGCACACCTCGAATTGGGAGAGAAGCTCGGCCATAAAACTTGTCAGAGTTATAATAGCGCCATTGTATTATTATATTATTTTTTTTTCAGAGTACCAGCGCGATCTGCTGAAGGGTATATATACATATATGTATACATATGTACATATATATTAGTTTTTTATATACAAAATCAGTTATATGTAGGTGTTTTTATGAAAACTGTAATAACGTACCAGCAAATACAAAAAAAGTGAAACTAATTTTCAGGCACATTTAAACTCGTACAGCAAAGTAATTAATTATAACGGTTTCTGGAAATATTTTTTACAAAAAAAAACAAAAAAGACAGCAGCAGGGCTAACTACATATACATACATACATGCATATATTTTAAAATTTGCTCCAAATATATAAAACGGTTTCTTGCTCTTTTTCTTATCGGCTAAACAATAAACAAAAAAAAAACTTTGTTGCTCAACTCTTAATCTTCAGCGCTTTGCGGTGAAATCTCACTAGTGGGAGATTAAGTTCATGATCCACTAATGGTGGGGGGGCTTTCCAAAAGTAAAAATTCTGGCTGCTTATTGCTTGTTATTATTTTAGCTTAACGCTTTTTATGTTTTTTTTTTTTTGTTTATTAACATTTTTTTATTATTATTATTATTTTTTTTATTATTTTCTTTTTGTTCGCTTCATGAAAGTATTGTTTCCGTTTATAAAAGTCTACTATATATTATTTAATACATCTTTAGCAACCTCACACAACAGCTGACAACTCTATTAATGCCAACAAAATTGATTGATTGCTTCTTCAGCACAAATATTCCAATAAAATACAAAAATTTTAGAGCAAGCTATTTATTTTTAAAAAAGAAAAAAATGCATTTTCTGTGCATACACCGTTTACCTTTACACTTTTTTATATGTGCATACTTACAACCGCATATACACACACACACACACGCACCACTTTGTGCCAACTCATGCTTTGTCTGATTATAACATCGCCCGACGATTTTGGATCGAATGTAAGAATCGTTGAAACGTTGAAATATGGCAACATATGTAGGACAATTGAATCAAATTCACTTTTCATATTAACATACATACTCATATAATCGTACTTACGTATAGAAAATAAATAATATACAAATGTAATACATTGTGCAAACAGACATACATACATACATACGCAAGTCAATGCAAGTGAAAATTGAGAAAATTTTGTATGATGCCACACACGTTGCAAACACAACACTACTTCAAAGAATTGCAACATAGTTGCCTCATGCAGAGCAGTTATGTATATGATGTGTTGATATCTATACATGGCTTCACAAGCATCAAAGTTATTCGAACTCAAATGAAGCCAAATTGTATTGATTGAAATCGAGATTTTTCCTTTTTCCATTACATATAAGCTTTTTAAATGAGCTTGTATGGCATAAATAAAACAGTATGCTCTTCTGAGGCGATTTTCTGATGTTCTGCTATCAGCATATTTTCTGTTTACGTTCTGCTTACAGAACTTAGGAGTGCGTTCCTTTAAAGAAAGAAGAACAATATTTCCTTTCTGTAGCTCAACACGTTCAATGTTTGCCATTGAGTGCGGATTTTATTACAGAAATGAAACGCAGACCTTTTTTTCTGATCAATTTAATGTCTGCGGCTCTAAATTTGCATACATTTCTCACACAGCTAGACGTTTGTCACCGTAGACAAAGCAAAAAATCAGTTCTCATAACACACAAGTTTATCAATAAATTTGTTTATGTGGTGTTAACGAGCCAATAGCCAAATCCGTATATGCCACTTGATTAATAATAATAATAAAAAGAAAAAATTAAACACATTTCCTTGCACAAGCCGGCATAAAAACGTACAAGAAGGCTTTAGAAGCATAAATAACTTAACTACAGTTATGGAATTATTTAACGATTTTATTTGACAAGCACTTAACTTGTCTGCAGGAAGCTGCCAAAAAGCGTAGTAGATAATATAGTACAGTGGCCTAAAGAAAAACTATAAAAAACAAGTTAACGCGCATTCTAAATAAAATGTAAAACTAATAAACATGCGAATTAATTTCGTGACAAAAGACTTAAGCGACAAACTTGCGAACTTGTAGTAGCATTTATATGCATACAAAGCAGCTGATATTTATTTATGGAATGTTTTGAATATAATAAGTAGGTTATTCATTTATAAATACATGTATAATTTTTTATTTGATATGAAAACGTGTTGCGCCTTTGTCATTACTTGAGAAATATATAAATTCTTCGGGTTGTCAGCAGTATTTACATAAGCATTAAAAAATAGTCTTCAGGATAAATAAACTTAAAAGTCTTGCCGCAAAGAAGTTCTGAGGCAGGTTGCCAGCTGTTTGAAATTTTTAAATTAAATTAAAATCAATAATATACTACAGCATGCGTAAGAAATTGATGTGGTTTAGAAAAGATTATATTTGGAATTATTTTTAGTAGTGTTTGCACATGTTAAAAAATTGCGCTTAAAGTAGTAAGTAAAATTGAAGAAATATAAAAGCGAACATTTCGTTTTCAACTCGCTTTCAAAATTTTGAACCCCATTCAGACTGAGAGCAGGTCTGAATTGGAGTTCAAAATTTTGAATGAATATTAATTAAAGCATGTTTTTCTTTGCAAATCTTTAATTACACTACTCGACAAATTTTGATCAACTTTAACCACCAAAAATGAAATAATACTTTTCTAAAGCGAAATTTTACGCTGATTCCGAATATCATCTCCATTTTGTAGTGGCAGACCCAGTTTTTGAGATATTGGTAAAAATGTGGAAAAAGCCATATATGCAAGACATTGCATCACATAAGTGCATCAAAAAGTTTTATTAGACATAGTGGCGATTTGACATCTAGGAAGTGCTGGTAGAGGGAGCTCCAACAAAAATTTTTTGCCTTCACACTCCAAAATTGGTCAAGTAGTTTGGTTACAATGGCCAAAATAATGAAAAAAAATGTGAAAAAAATCGAATTTTTTTCAAGAAATTTCAGATTCGACTGTCCTAAAATCAGAAAAATTGTATGGGGGCCAAAAAGTTAGCCCTCCTATCCTATAGAGAGTTTAATTTTGATCATTTTAAGACCAATTGTTTAATAATCGGTTGTACCGTTATTTATATTTATCTATTTTTATTGAAAGTCCTTAACCAAAAATTTTCCGGAAGAGTAGAATTTCAACAACAAAATTTGGTTTATTCATAAAAATTTATTAAGGGGTAATACTCAAGATTATTTTACTCCATTTATTACGTGTTTTGAAGTGCACAATATCTCTCAAAACAGCGATTAATAGATAGCCATAAAATTTTTCTGATTTTAGGACAGTCGAATTTGAAATTTCTTGAAAAAAATTCGATTTTTTTCAAATTTTTTTTCATTATTTTGGCCATTGTAACCAAACTACTTGACCAATTTTGGAGTGTGAAGGCAAAAAATGTTTATTGGAGCTCCTTCTACCAGCACTTCCTAGATGTCAAATCGCCACGATGTCTAATAAAACTTTTTGATGCACTTATGTGATGCAATGTCTTGCATATATGGCTTTTCCACATTTTTACCAATATCTCAAAAATTGGGTCTGCCACTAAAAAATGGAGATGATATTCGGAATCAGCGTAAAATTTCGCTTTAGAAAAGTATTATTTTATTCTTGGTGATTTTTGGTGTCGAGTAGTGTTATTACATATAATTACAATTAAAAAAATACATTACTCGATCGATTAATTAATTTTAATTACATGATTATTACGATTTCTTACGATTATTTTTAGATTCTTTTAATTGTATTATTAATAAAAGAATGCTTTTCTTTGTAACTCTTTAATGATAAAATGCAATTACTTTGACTTTTTTAATGATCAAATGTAAATTAAATTTAAACAAATATGTTCATTAGTCGATAAATTAATTTTAATTACATGATTTTTTGGATTAGTCGACTAATTGATTTTAATTGCATGATTTTTTGGATTATTTTAAATATTTTTTGATTATTTTAATTGCATAATTAATACAATTATTTGATAACTTTCAATTATTTTTAATTGCGTGATTAATTAATTAATCTATTATTAATAAAAGAATGATTTTCTTTGTAACTCTTTAATGATAAAATTTAATTACTTTCACTTTTTTAATGATCAAATGTAAATTAAATTTAAACAAATACGTTCATTAGTCGACTAATTAATTTTAATTACATGATTTTTTGGATTAATCGACTAATTGATTTTAATTGCATGATTTTTTGGATTATTTTAAATTATTTTTCCGATTTTTTTAATTGTATGATTAATACAGTTATTTGATTATTTTCAATTATTTTTAATTGCGATTATTTTAATTGCATAATTAATACAATTATTTGATAACTTCAATTATTTTTAATTGCGTGATTAATTAATTAATCTATTATTAATAAAAGAATGATTTTCTTGTAACTCTTTAAGGATAAAATTTAATATTTTTCACTTTTTTAATGATCGAATGTAAGTTAAATTTAAACAAATATATTCATTAGTCGATTAATTAATTTTAATTACATGATTTTTTGGATTAATCGACTAATTGATTTTAATTGCATGATTTTTTCAATTATTTCCAATATTCTTCGATTATTTTAATTGCATAATTAATACAATTATTTAGTTATTTTTAATTATTTACGATTTATTTAAATGCGTCTATTATTTAATTAATTAATTAATCGATTAATTATTTTTATTTTTGCCTAAAACATGTTACCTATACGCCATGGCGTACCTACAGTTGTTTCTTACGAAAAAAATAATTTGAAAAATAATCATATAATAATAAGTAAATATTTTAAAAATATAATTACGCGCGCGCCATCTGTTGGAATATAGCGGTGGTTATAACCTAAGCAAGAAATTACATACATGCATATATACATACATACAGGTGAAACTAATAAAAGCGTGTTAAAAAGAAATAGTCGCGTAATTGAAAATAATCAAGCAACTAAAACCAAACAAAAACTTGAAATTAATTTAGCAATTAAAATAATAAAATAGTTGAAAATAATTACATATACAATTAAAAATAATCAAACAATTCATAAAAAATATTTGATTATTTTTTAATGGCTATTAGTCATTGATCGTTTTAAATATTCTTAATTTAGTTGATTATTAAATAAGCAATTAAAATTAATCAAACAATTGAAAATAATTAAGCAACTAAAATTAATGAACAACTAAATGATTATTTTTTAATGACTATTATTCATTTTTATTTAAAAAACAAATTTCATTTAATTGATTATTAATCCTGGCAATTAATTAATTAATGTAAGACAATTAAAATAATGATTAAATTTAAAAAATTCAAAAAATTTATCATTATTAATTTTAATGGGAATTTAACGCGTCTGACACCATTAAATCAATACATTAAATTAAATTTTAAAATATAGTGGAGGAAGCACAAGAATGAATGTTGGGAGAGTCGCCAATTTTATTTAATTAATTTTTTTTATTTAATTTTTTATTTTTTTTTTAATGTTGTAATATTTTATTTTTATTTTATTTTATTTTTTATTTTTTATTTTTTTATTTTTATTTATTTTTTTTTTTTATTTTATTTTAATTTATTTTTTTTATTCTATTTTATTTCATTTTATTTTATTTATTTTTTTTTTTATTTTATTTCATTTTATTTTATTTTTTAATTTTATTTTTTTTTTATTTATTTTATTTTTTTATTTTATTTTATTTTTTTATTTTATTTCTTTTTTTGTTTTATTTTATTTCATTTTGATTATTTTATATTAGTAAATTATTATTTTTTTCCTTACCTTTTTTAAACAATACCGGAAATACATATAAAACTAACTGCTTTAATTTAAGCGAAAATTGCGGAAAAAATTATAACTTCATTTTTGGTTTTTGGTCGTTTTTATTTTGATAACTACTTTATTATTGAGCTCTCAAGACCAAAAACCAAAAAGTAAAATTTAATCGGATGAGCCAGCCGACAAACAAACTCTACTAATTAGTGCAAAGCATTGCTTGTGCTTAAAATAGAATTTGTACAAACCAAACAAACACACAACCACACCAACATACAAGTGACAAATACCGATAACGTCGGCAAGGTCACTGTTGCTGGATGGTAGGTTGTAAAAAGGGAAAAATGAAAAGAAAAATTAATACAAGGAAAATGCAAGGCGGCGGTAGCCTAATGGTGATGCCATTAGACTTCCAACCGGAAAATCCGAGGTTCGATCTCGGCGGACGCCAATGAATAAAAAAAAATGTTAAAAAGAAGTCTGATGAAGAGATGTGGTGGTCTCCGAAATGGATCTATAACTTCTACCAAACAAGTATTAATCTTTCATACCAATTTTTCCTTAAAAAAAAAAAAAAAAAAAAATGGTCTTGAGAGCTCAATAATAAAGTAGTTATTATAACTTCATTTTAGATTAACTGCAAAAAATCGACTAATCTTTCATGCTTCATATAAAAAATTTATAAAGAGCAAAACTAAAGTGTAAAGATAGCTTAACGAAATTTTAATGACTTCTTAATATTAGTTCTCACAACGAGAAGAATTTTTTTGTTTTTGATAATCGCTATTAACTAAAAAGCTTAAGTTATTATTTGAAATGAACTGCAAAAAGTGTAAAAGAGCAAAGCAATTCTCTTAAGCGCTTAAGCTTAAAGGTTTTCCAGTGAATTTTTCTAGCAAAAGCTCTTAAAGCGTTAATTTAATTTTTTTCTTTGTTGTTACTTTGCGCGCTCACATTCGCTCTACCTGCTTAGTGTTTGCTCACTAGTAGTAAGTTATTTTTGCCTTTGCAAAGAAACTTTAAAAAGAAACCACGCTCGCACTCATAAGCCAGCTAAGCTCTCTGCTTGGTAGGCAGCGCTGGCGGCAGCAGCACCAAAAAAAAACTTCCGAATACCGGATTTCTCTGCTAAGAATTAAATTATTTACCGTTTAGCTAAAGTTGCTAAAGCTGCTAGCCGCTATTGAATGAAGATAAGCTAAGGAAATTCCAGTCGTTAAGAGGAATTGAAAACTTGGCGCTTGTGCGCGCGTTTGCCTTGGTTGCCGGTCCGCCTGCTGCCGAAGCTGCTCAAGCTGCTAAAAGCGATCAATCGCGATTGAGCGAGTCAACGATTTAACTAAACGCTTTCTCAGATTTGAACTAGCGCTAACCGTTAGAGTCTAGCGGCTAGACATAGTGAGATTTTAATGTTTTGTATGCGCGCTACAGCGGACGCTGCTGCCGCTGCCGTCGCAAGTTTGTTTTTTTTTTGGCTAAAAGAAGTCGCCGCTGTTGCTGCTTCTATTGTTTTTGGCCGCTGTTGGCTGTTGATGGCGCTGTTGGCTGTTGCGGGCGCTTCCAGCTCAGTCAGCTGTTGGTCAGCAACTTCTTGGACATGATTTGAGTTTTAGTTCGATTTCAAGTGTGGCGCGCGTCGTGCATGCCAAACCGCAACATATTTTTTGTTTGATTTTTCATTTTTCCGCCGCTCGAAATCGCTTACGTACGTACATACGATTTACGCTAATCTGCATTTGCAGTTGTCGGTAAACTTGTGCGCTTTTTGATATTTTAAACTTTTTAGCATTTATTTGCCGCTTCGGTGGGAAAACGCGGCGTGCCGGTTGCAAATATTTTGATTGATCGGGTTTCTCTCGGTCGTTGCTGCATTGATAAAAAATATTATTCAAGTGACAGCTGAAGAGGTTAATTTTACTAAATCAAAGTAATGCATTTTTATAATTCGAAAAATGTTTATATTTAAAACAGAAAAAATCTATTTGAGTTATAAAAAGTTATTTGCATCAAAAACGCCGGCAATAATCTTGGACCAAAATAAAAATAAAAAAACGTTTGATCAATTGCTGTGTGGTGAGATTTTGTGTAAAGACATTTAGAATTTAACTTGTGTTAAGACTTATTTGTGTTCGCGCTGATTATAAAAAGGCCTGAAAGAAATGCATTAAAATCTTACGCATATATGTACATATGTATTCCTAACGAGTATCAGGCTGAGCTTTTCTTCCAATTTTCCTGTGCGCCTTAACTTTTTTCTCGTAAATTGGTGGGGTGGTAAATGCGCTTCTTGTGAGAAGCTTTTTTGTGGAAAAAATAAATACTCGAAGGGCATGCCGTCCAATGTCGAAAAGTGGCCGGTACCTTTTTTATGTGTAAACATCTTTGCTGTAGCTACGAGTGATTTCGAAAAACAGGTAAAGTTTACGCGTAAACCGTAAATGACCTTTGTGTTAGTGCAATGCTGCGTCCGTGTAAATCGCTTGGCATTGTCAGTGGTAGGTACACTGAAAAAACAACTTACTCAGATTATGGAAAAGTGGGAATGATTCGGCGCTAAAGACATATTTCCATATTTTGATGTACGATTTTCTTCAAATCAAGGAATAAAAACCACGTTTTAAAGAAAATTGTACATCAAAATATGGAAATATGTCTTTAGCGCCGAATCATTCCCATTTTTCCATAATCTGAGTAATTTCTTTTTTGAGTGTAGGTAGATAGACATGTACTTACAAATGCTTGCATGCATAGCCGTGCAAATACAAATATCAACAACAACAGCAACGAAGCGATGTGAAGTTGTTGTTGTTTTCTGCAACAATTCGACAAATAGGCAAAATAAAAAGGACCAACCTGTTTGAACATGTATGCAAATATATGGATATGCATACCCACATCTACCTATATAATTTTCTGTGCAATGTTGGTATCGTATGAAAGGTTTTGAGCAGGACTTCGATATGAAGCTCTTTTCATTGTGACCCCTTGCATGTTTCTGAGCATTATTGGTGTCAAATGAAAGCTTCTGAGCGGCGATTCTACACGGAGCTCTACTCTTTATGATTCCTAGGTCGGGTCCCGAGATATGGGTCAAAACGAGGACCCGGATGATCCTTGAATGTTTCTGAGCAATATTGGTATCAAATGAAAGGTGTTGAGCAGGGCTTTCACATAGAGCTCTATTCATTATGAGTCCTAGGTCGGGTCCCCAAATATGGGTCAAAATTGTGACCCCGGATTAACCCGGAATGTTTCTGAGCAATATTGGTATCAAATGAAAGGTGTTGAGCAGGCCTTCTACACGGAGCTCTACTCTTTATGATTCCTAGTCCGGGTCTCCAGATATGGGTCAAACGTGGACTCGGATGATCTTGCATGTTTCTGAGCAATACAAGCCAAAACAAAATAAAAAATCAAAAGTCAAAAACTAAAAACCAAAACAAACAAAAACAACAAAATAGTAGCAGTCACAATTACAACAAAAAATTACAAAAACGATAGCCGCCTTTTAATCCATAGAAAACCAGGAAAAAAGGAATAAAGAAAAGGGAATAAATATCCGATTTCGAAACTGTTTACACATCAATGTTCATGAATACCCGTTATTCACGCTTTAATTTTTTTTTAATTCAGTAAAATGTTTGAGTTTTTCCTACCCGCCCATAAAGCTAGACCCTTTACATAGCTTCTATAATTATAAAAATGTTTGTTTAGACTTTTTTGCTTGAGCATTTTGCATTTGCGAAACTCTTTTATTGTTAAAGTTTTGCATTTTTTCTTTAATTTAATTTTTGAAATAAAAAGACTTGAGTGATCTCTAGAGCAGGTTTTTGGGCCGTTAAAAAGTTTTAAATTTTGTATATCAAAACGCTCGTCAGACCAAACATTACACAAATCTTTCAAATATAAAAAAATAATTAAATTGCAAGAGGCTTATTACCATGCACAAAGACCAAACAAAAGCTAATACCTACATAAAATTAAAAAAGTTTAGCTAATTGAATAAAATAAAGTAAAATAAAATAAAATAAAATAAAATAAAATAAAATAAAATAAAATAAAAAAACGAACAAAACATATTGTAACAAGTAAAATCGGAGCCATATTTTGGTTTCATTTTCAATTTTCTTTAGTTGCTAACAGAAAAGTTCTTGAACATGAACACCGCTACATTAAATGCCTGCACACAAACTGAAGAACAAATCCCGCGCTTTGACAAATACCAATAGTTTCCTGACCCTTATTTTGGATCCCGTTTCGAATTCACTGACTGACCACAACTTCCCTTAAATAGACAAAGCCTTAGCCTGAAAAAAGCAGAACAGGAGCAGAGGACATGCTCCACAAATTTTTTTTTTGTTTTGTTTGTTTTTCCAGCAGGGTAGAAATGCGGTGTGTTGTGGAACGAGTTTCCGTCATCGCTTGTCAGGTTTGATTTTGTGCTATACTATATTTTGTGATGTACTATATTCAGAACGAAAAAAAAAACGACAATGAAAATGGCATATCGCCGAAACCGGTTTAGAACTAAATCAAGCTTGACAAGGGAAGACGGAAATTCGTTCCACAATACATAGCATGTACCTATTCTTAATTTCACTGAGGAGTGGCATCGGAACGTGTATTGAGTGTTATGCTCCCAGACCGGTACACTTCCTCTCCAGCTCTCCAGCTCTCCAGCTTTCTCATTCCCTTCTATCCCCTTTTGGACTGGGATTCAGTACAGATAAACAGTACCAGCACTGAGTTTCTGTAACTGAACTCTATCAATGTTTTCGACTCAGTGAAGTCATCATTACGTCAATCGATAGATTCTCACTTGCCTTTTAGATGGTGACAAAGTGTGGAACGTATTAATGTGACGCCATTTTGATCGAAAAATTTCGCGATTTTGTTGCAGAAACTCACTTCAGTTCTGTATAATGCTCTTATGATTATCTGAACTTTCGATCGGGAACAAAATTTATATTTAATATCCCTGAGTGCAGTACTATTGATTTTGGGTATATGAAAAAAATTTAATTTAATTTTTTGTGTCTCCATTGAATTTTCTGAACTTTAACCCCTGTATCTCTCCGATCGAGGCAAAAATTTATATGTGGTATCTTGGACGAAGCTAATATATCGATCTAGGCGGTGAGGTTGGAGAAGTATGATTTACAATTAGACTACATACATTTGGAGACCACCCTAATTTACATACATATAAAATAGTACTTAGTTATAGAAAAGTGTCTACTCCTTTTGTTTGTCTTTTTCTTTTAAATGTCCATCACTTGCCGCTCCAAAAAGCAAACGGAAGTACTCAATATATTTGTGTCAGAAAATTCATACATAACTATTACTAATTTCATGCCTTTCTCTCAACTCAAATTATTAATATTCGCGTCTTGCTGATTCTTGCAGCCATTTAATTGAAAAGGAGATAAACAAAAAAATTGCCACAAACTAGACTACAAAAACATTTTAAAAAAATATTGAACAACAAAGCAAAAGAACCAAAATTTTTGGCGCCCAACAACCACAAAACCACCAAATAAAGTGAGCTTTAATAAATAATTAATTATGTGTGAATAAAATTAAATTTAATTACAAAAATAAATAAAATTTAAATATTTTTGTGAATTAATAAATTAACACAGTGCAGTACACTCATATGCACATACCTCCACAACATTGCAAAGAAAGTTTCACTTATTACGTAATAAGTTTAAAAAAATCAAAAAATAAATAAATAAAGAAATTGATCACAATTTATACATAAAAGCTTGCGCAAATAAGCTATAAAAATTGAAAAAAAAAAAAAAACCAAGTTTAAAGATAATCAAGTGGTGAATAGAAATTTTAATTACATATATTTTAAATAACCAATATAAAATCAAACAAACTTTATTGCAGTTTCGTGTAATCGGGTTTGCGTAATTAAGTAAATGCAGCCAGTTTTAAACAGGAACCGGTGAGATTAAATATTATAAAAATGCATATTTATTTGATTAAATTAAATATTATCAATTTTTCTTTTAAATAAATTTGCAATAAATATTATCTAAATTTTGGTTCGAGCTTTAAATATGTATGTATGTGCATTAAATTGATAACGAGGTTAGTTTATGTATATGAACGGCAGAACACTGATCTTCATTTTTAACTTTGCAACCTACTTTGACTTTTCTCAAACGCAAAACTTTTAAATTTATTTAATTTGTTAAATTAAAATCATTTACATATGCATGCGAAAACTTGTCTGTGTGTTCTTGTTGTTGGTTTTGTTTTACTCAAATAGGTACGAGCATTATAAATATGTTACCAAAAATTAACCAAATAAGTATTCGTTTAAGCGTTTAATGTTAACTAGTATCGCCGGTGCTCGAAATTCGACCATGCAATTTATTTTTTCAACTTTGTATTGGTACAAAAATTATTCCTTTTCGCGGAGATAAGCAACACTTTCCAAAATCTAGTTGTACCGCAACACTGATTTGCCCTTTTGATCACGGTCCGACGCGAAATCATGGTCATGATCTGAGCGTAAACTGGGCCAATGCATATAAAATAGAGAGAGCGCTTTTAAATTAAAGCGACTCTTCAACTGTGTTTACACGTTTACGGTATCTATTTCTCTTAACCAAAAATTTTATTTATTTATTATAAAAAAATTAAATAATTTATAGAAAAAATTATATGCCTATGGACTGCTCCTGACTCATACGAACACATCCATATCAATTTTATGTGGATATGAGTATGTTAAATGTGCTAAACAGCCTGGCAATTGTTTGTATGGAAAAAATGTTCGCCTATTAATATATAGATATTTAATAAAAATGCATTTATTTAAAATTTTCATTATAAACTGGCTTAATCATTTATCTGATAAATATATAATAGATTATACAATAGTGAATTTAATAACAGCATCTGAACCAAATTTCTTCAAGCTTCATTGATGCTCACATGGAGCTCTAGGAGAGTATTATAGTGAAGTCCTTGCGCTATTTCGTCCATAAATTAAAAATGATCTTCAAATCGTAGGATCGTAGATTTGAATTGAATTGAATTGAATTGAATTGAATTGAATTGAATTGAATTGAATTGAATTGAATTGAATTGAATTGAATTGAATTGAATTGAATTAAATTGAATTGAATTGAATTAAATTAAATTGAATTGAATTGAATTGAATTGAATTGAATTGAATTGAATTGAATTGAATTGAATTGAATTGAATTGAATGGAATTGAATTGAATTGAATTGAACTGAATTGAATTGAATTGAATTGAATTGAATTGAATTGAATTGAATTGAATTGAATTTAATTGAATTTAATTGAATTGAATTGAATTGAATTGAATTGAATTGAATTGAATTAAATTGAATTGAATTGAATTGAATTGAATTGAATTGAATTGAATTGAATTGAATTGAATTGAATTAAATTGAATTGATTTGAATTGAATTGAATTGAATTGAATTGAATTGAATTGAATTGAATTGAATTGAATTTAAGGTTTTATCTACGTTTAACTCGAGTTACGTTTTTTGAATAAATAAAAAATATGCTCACATAAATCTAGTGAGGATGCTTCAATAAAATGATTTTTCATGCCATAATACACCACTTCCAGGTGGATTGTAGGAAGAATCAACTGGATTTTAGAAAGAGTCAATTGGATTTTTGAAAACATGAATTGTATTTCTAATCTACTTTTCTATAATACAATTTTCACTTTATAAACTCCAGTTGATGTTTTCTAAGATCCATCTGGAAATTGTGTAGACATGTGAAGATAAGTTATTTTAACTGATGCAAAACTTTTCTATTTGAGTTAGGATAATTTTTATATTTTAATAACTTCGCTTCGTTTGATTATTGCCTTTTTTCGCAAACAAATAAATAAGTTTTGGTCAGAAGCGAACATACAAACATTTATTGATTAGAAAATGTTTATTGCTAATCTTATGCTAAATGCAGATAATAAAAAAATATAATAAATCTCTTTTCTAAAAAGTTTTACGTTTATGCAACATGAAATAAATTCAAAACAAAATTTTTACTATCCCGGTTTATTACTATTAATGGGTTTATCCATCACCTTTTAGGGTTTTCGCTGGCCTACTGATTTGACTGTTTTTTGTTATGTATATTATTGAACTTTTTCGCAAGATTTTTTTTCTTTTTTGACATTTAATTATTTATTATAGATACGCATAGTTTTCAGCATGTTATGGTATATTTATTAACTATTTTTTAGAGGCCTTTTACTTGCAAAGTTCATTGACATCAACAATTCTTAGTCATCGCTATATGAAACATTTCAGACTAAACATAAAAAGTACGTATTGATTGTCTTTCATTGCATTATCAGGCAGTGCTTTTTATTATTTTCGAAATAAATGCCGGATTTTCTCTTTGTAACTGCCACTAAATACTGCGGTAGAATATCAGTTTTTGGTCATTCGTAAATCTAACAGTCTTTGACAAGTGATTTAATTATTCTGTTTTGTGCTGTTTTGCCTTAGATTATATTTGCTTGCTTAGCTTGAAAAATATTCATTCGTTGTGGCGGTAGTGTCTCGACACCCACTAGGAAAGACGGTAAGGCATTACTCTTTTCTAATCCGGAAAAATTTACTAATTCAGCTATAAAAATTAATACATACTAAAGTAGACGGAGGCTTAAGGTCTATTGAACGAAAATTGAATAAAACACAACCTCACATAAAATGTTCAATTCGTGTAAATTTTATAAAGCACGTTTGCTTGCATGAAAGGTAATGCAAGGCTTCATGAAGCAGGCGATATACTTTACTTTCCTAGGACATGGACGAAGTAATGTATAGTATACGTATATGAAGTACATGAACTTATGCACTACCATACATTACCTTCTCCGTTGCAATGTGGGACTTGATGATACAAAAATGTAACTACAACAACATTAACTAGTATGCATGTGTTCGTTTATAAGTGTATTGATCTTTTGCGTTCTTTGTACAAAGATTTTTTGTGAGGAGACCCCTAGAGAAATTTTTTGTCAAGTAATTTTCCAGAACCAACTTAAAAATACTATTTTTGCGGAGTTCCAAAACGACCTCTTCGTGCAGGTGTTAGAGGGTTAAAGTATTCAACGAAATTAAAACACGTGTTATTTTATTATATGTTTCCTAACAACATATTTCTATACGAAATGTGTATTTAGCCTTTTTACATTTATTTAAAAATAACTCAGTCAAAATTTCGCAAATTTAAAATATTAAAAATATTTGACCTTAGAGACCAAAACAGTTTGGGGGTTTTACTACTTACATATATGGATAATGGTTTTTCGTTCTGTGTGAAAATTATTCTGCCACAAAAAGTTCTGTGGTACAGCAGTGTAAGTTATGGCTCGATTCTCTGGTAATTTTCCCCTTCGAAAATTATACCATTTTTTAGGTGTTTGCCTACTTTAAAAAAAACTATTTTCTCAAAACAAGTGTAAAGAAATGTGAAAAAAAAACTTTCCGAAGAATTTCATCAATTCCATTGCGAATTTTTTTGCAGCTTCCAATGATCGACTGTATTTTACCAATGTCTACCGCCCCCTTGGTGTATTCCCATAAACAAGCAGCTTAATGGTAGTTTAAATGCCCAATCCAAAAATAACCAACCACCAACTCAACCTAAAATATCAATTTTAACGCAATGACCTCTTGTAATTAAATACAAAAAAATACAAAAAAAAAAACAAAACAAAACAAAACAAACAAACAAAAAATAAACGTAAAAATCAATGTTCGCTAATAACTACTTTATGCTTAAAATATGTATCTTTGACCACCTTAACAGGGCATTAAGCGTAAGCACGCTCAAGCTGCTGCTGGCCAGCCCCAAGCAACTGGTTGCTAAATACCACCCAAAAAATTACGAAAAATCAAAAAATAAAAAAACAGAAGCAAAACAGGGCAAAAGAATTTGCGAATTATTGGCAAGAAAAATTAGCAGAAATAAAACGTTGTCTTAGCAAATTAGTTAGAGAAGCTAACAATGATTAATCGCTTTATAAGCTGCAGCAAAGTGAAAAAGAAGAGGCAAGCAAAAACTTAAAGCTAAAGCTAAAACAAATCGCGCTGCGCTTGTTGTGTGTGAAATTTCTGGCAAGCAAAGCGCATACGAAACTTATTTAGCAAAAAGTATATTAAATGCAAAACGTAACAATTGGGCGCACTTAAGCACTTAAATATAAATATAAATTTTTAAACTTAGTAGAATAGAAAATCTATAGTTTGCGAAAAAAGAGTAGCATTAAGAAGTGGCAAAAGGCTAGTGTAGCAAGCAAACCGCTGTTGTCGTATCGAAGATTTCATACCCTACATGTATAGGAGAAATAAAATATCACATGATCTGACTTTCACACATTTTATATAGTTAGTGTCCGTTTCTGTGGCTTAAATACACCTAAATATATGACACAAAATACGCCAAGTGTACCAGGTAAAAAATTTTATGTCGCGGATTTCGTTCAAACCTGGCTAAGTTTTTCCCATTGTTGCTACGTATGCATACTATGGTGGTCCTTAAAATCAATTAAACATTTTTTTCCGTCTCGCCCACAAAATCGCTTAAAGTAAGTACCGTCAAAGATAACACATACCTATAAATTTTGGTCAAAATCGGAGGTTGATAAAGAGTGTCGCACAGTGCTCAAAGTACAAATTACCATATTCAGACTCAAACAATTTATTTTAATTTTTTCTAAATCTAATAACCAACATCGATACTGCTGTGTGACACCACTTAAATGTCTCCGATCGGGACCAAAATTTGCATTTGGCATGTATTTTTGAGTGCACCACAATCGATTTTGGGCGCTAGATATAAAAAAAATTTAACTTAATTTTTTGAGTCCCCATAGAGTTTTCTGAATTTTGACCCCTGTTCGACACTCCTTAACCGTTTCCGATCGGGGCAAAAATTTATATGTGGTATCTTCGACCTGAAATGTGTCTACATACATTTAGGAACCACCGTAGTGTATACGTATTGGAAGCAATTTCTTTAATCTCATTTTCCTCAAGAGTTATACATGTTTTAGTATGCTCGTTTTTTTAATTTTTCTTACAAACACAAGATGTTTTGAGATTTATATATTGTGTCACACTTGTCATTGAGTACACAAACTCACCAATATTATAGAGCTCTTTCCGAGCTTTCTGAAGAAAATAACAAATTAAAAATAAAATGTTTTTGTAAAAATATTTTTTATAAAAAATTTTATTTCTTTTTATTTTTAAATATGTATGACTTTTTAATGAAAATTTTTTTTTAGAACTTTTACTTTTATTTTTTCTGCAACATAGCTTATTTTATTGGCATTAAAATGATATCTATATTATTAATACGCTAACATATATATTGTTCCATTTTCTCCGTCGAAACTACTGAACCGATTTTAAAACTAAGCACACCATTAGAAAGGTATTGCTCTCAAATAGAACTGCGCCAATTCTCATGAAAATTGGTTGGAAAATGCGTCCACAATCGTCGTTGGAAAATTGCCGTGTGGTTGTTGTTGCATGCTTTTGCACACAACAGAGCTGTCTCAATGCGCAAGCATATGAAGCTGACTTTGTGCGTTTTCACCAAACTTACCATGCAATTCTGAACATGTTTGGCTGGATGTGGTGTGTAGTTTCAAAGAAGTAGAAACGTAAAAAGTTAGCAAAAGCACTACAACAAAAACACAAAGTCAAGGACTAAAAAGGATAAGAAAGAATAATTAGGAAATAAATTGAGTAAAGAAAAGAGCAGAAGTAGAAAGAAAGAAGTAGGTAGGAGAATTTGGAAGACGAGTAACGACAATAACACCAACAACAACAACAAAAAAATAGTAGCAGCGACGGTAGCAACAAAAGGAGCAGCATCAACAGGAACAAGAAGAAAATGATAGATAACAGTGACAACAACAAACAATTATACAAAAACTATAGTTGCACTTTAGTCATAAGAAAACATCTAGAAAGACTGTCGAGTTTCGACAGTAGGCAGCACTCTAGTATAATTTATAGTGCGATTGGCATGTGGACTGCAAGTTTTTCATGATAACGCACACCTATCAAGTAGCTCATGTTCATGAAAGGTATCAAAAAGGTAGTTACAACTGCAGCCATTTATTGGCTTTGGCATGCATTTGTTTTCCTTTTTTTTTTTCTTTTTTTACCCTTTTTTCTGCCAAATTTACGCTTTAAAAATTGCGCATTGTGATGAAGGTGTTGCCGGAAGATCTTTGTTTTTTTTTGTGCTCCAGTCGCAAACACCTCCCATGCGCATACACAACTTTGCTCGTATGCCCATGCTCATACATATGTGTATTTATCGATCGCACTACCCTCACGGAAAAAAAAAGTTAGTTGCAAAAATAAATATATTAAAAAGTGATTTATATTCAACTAATTTTAAAGTAGCTTTAAACAAATGCAGCGCGGGACAGTTTCTTGTATATGTACATATTTATATGTAAACACATGTTTTCAGATCTAAGTATGCCAAGATTGTTTTTCCTTTTTTTGGTTACCGTTTTTCAGCTTCACTTCCCATTAAGCACTGAAAACGAAATTCTCAAACGGAGAAAATATTGTTTCATATTTAGCATTTGAAAATTAACATAAATTCAATTGTTTCTCAAATATTGTTTATCAACTTGAGAACAATTTGCGAAATTTGAGGAAAATTTGTTTCGCATTTTTACCATTTCTTGAATTTCGACATCAAATGCAGGATTAAGTTATTTATATTAAACTACAAGTAAAGTAGTTGAAAACAAATGCAGGATAGGGCAATTGACTGCTTGCTATGACATCGCCGTGTTAAAAAAGTCAGTTCATTGCAAAGGAAAAAGTCACATTTTCAATTAGTTGTTATTGAAAATAAAGTAGTTTATAAAGTGATTTAAAATTAATTAAATTTCCTACAGGGTAAGTAATATTCATTCACCTTTGGCCGCAGCGGTCGGTCGCTCACTAGAGCCACAAAATGCCACACACACACGCTCCTACAAATATGTGCTGCTAATCTACAAAAACCACACATACACAAGAAGAAACTCAACTAATTCGGCACAAAGCGCTGCCGCCTGCATTGACTCTGTTGGGCGCTCCGAAAACCTAACAGTTGTAGAACGACCTATTTGTATATGTACAGTGTACATTTGCGGGCGTGTGTGTGTGTATATTTTAAAGTTCAAAAAATAAGAAAACATTACCCGATTTAGTAATCGCCTGCCTAATTAGTTAATTACATGCTAAATTAACTTACAATTATTGTTAGAAAAAAAATGCGCTCTTGGTACAATTCGTAATTTGTTGTTGCTGTTATTTTTTCTTTTTAAGCTTATTTTTGGATATTTGAGATATTTTTGCAAGCAAAATTTGTTCGCAATTTTTTTTGTGCTCTTTGTTTTTATTTTTGTTACTTTTTATTCTTATTTTAATTGTTGTTTTTTTTTTTTTTGTTGTGAGTAGGTTTTTTTGCATTTTTTTCTTCCCGTCAATTATTGGCTGAAATTCCAAAGCAATGACAAACAAAACAATTAGCAAGCAACACCTGTAAATTACATGCACTTGTGCATATTAAACATTTGTTTTTTTTTTTTGTTTGAACAATTTTTTTTCTTACCTTGTATGTTGTGATTGCTACAGAAAAATTTATAATTTAAGACAGCGAATAGCTTCACTTGTATCTCAAAACACACACACACATAAAGAGCAAAACAATTTCTTAAACTGAAGCCCCAAGGCAATCGCAATTAACGCGCTTGAACGCCTACCACGTGTACGGGCGTATCTTTGGACCACTAAATTAATGTTAATTAAGCTGAGAAAAAGTTGTTAATTAGCCAAAAAAAATAAAAAAAAATAACTAAAAACACACAAATAAATAATCGTAAAATCAGTTAAGCAAATTGTAATCAATTTTTTGGTGTCTAAATTAACACTAAGCAATTAAGCCCATTTTAATGCTTGCAGCTGTTGCTCTATTGATAATATTTATGGATACGCTAATTGTCAATATTGTAATTAAGGTGTTAATTTTTCAGCGAAATAGTGGCGATTAGTTAAATGAAGCTGGAAATAAAAAATGAATTATGTTCCTACTACAATATTTATGTTTTTAGTTTTCACTTTTAGGGTTTTTTACCACTTTTGTTCTACTTTCTTTGTGGTGCTTAATTTCACCAAATTTTACGCACTAAATTAAGAAAAGTATTTGCGATTGAAATTGCCGATGAATTTTAATCTTAAATATTTCTTTTGGCACTTTAAATTGTTTGGTTTGTATCAGAGATTGAATTTAACTGTTAAGATTTAAAATGTTAAATTGTGTACCACTGCTGGAACGTAAAAACAGTCAGTTATGAGCAGAGATTAGAAATAATCGTTATTTTTTAAATTCTGACTAAAAACATCATACTGAAGGAGAAATACTAAACGCAAAAGAAGTACACAGATGTAATCACCGTAACGCAGACTACCTCCAGGTGCATTAACTTTTATTTTTCGATTTTTATAAAAAAATCAGAGATTGAATTTAACTGTTAACATTTAAAATATTTTTGTTTTTCACAGACAAAAAACAAAAAAACAGAAAAATAAAAATTTCGGTCTCAACAAAAAAAATTAAATTCAGATTTTTTGGTCTTTCGGTAACAAAAATATTTTATTTTTCAAAATAAATCTCACATGTTGAGAAATATAAAAACACCTATTTGAAAAATCTTCATTGAAAGTATGTAGATATGTATATATTTTTTTTATTTCTTGCTCAAATTTTTTCTGTTGAAAATATATACCAGTGAATAACAGAAAAATTCAAGAAATGAGGTTTTCTCTCAGACAAAAATAATTATTTTTTTTGTCTTTGGATTTTTGTTTTTCAAAGATTGTTAGAGTTTTTGTCTAAGATTTTTTGTTATTTTCAAAACCTTTAAAATTGTTAACAATTATTTTCAATGTCTGGTTTGTATGTTTTATGTTCTAATGCTTAAGAAATTCAAATTTTGCTAAAGTGTTGTGGCATAAAGTGTTGTGGCTTGCCATTTTGATTCTTATAAAGCGGTATGTATATTTTTTTGGATTATTTTTAATTTCAATTATTATTTTAATTGGTAATTAATACTCAATTAAATTAAAAATTATAAAACATAACCATGATTAATATTCATTAAGGAAATAATCGGATGTAAGTATTCAGGTAATCAAAAAATTCTTTTTAATTGAGTATTAAATTGCCATTAAAATTAGTAATGATTAATTTTTTTGGGCTTTTTAAAAACTTTTAATAAAATAATATTCAATCAAATAAAAAAATAGTAATGATTAATAGCCATTAAAAAAATAATCAGATACATTATCATATAATCAATTTTTTTTTATTTCATGATTAATTTTAATTGATTGATTATTTTTAGTTGTATATTTTTATTATACTTAACTGTTTTTTCTCTGTGAAATACTTATGCGCTATGGCGTATGAGTAACATTTTTCAGGCAAAAATAAATACAATTTATCGATTAATTAATTGATCATGATTAATTGATGTGATTACAAAAAGCATAAAGAATTGAAAATAATGCAAATAATTATGCAATTAAATATAATTAACTGATTAATTAATTAGTAATGCAATTAAAAAAATCAAAAATAATTCAAAATAATCGAATCATTGTAACAATCATGCAATTAACAAAAACGAAAAATAATTGAAAATAATGCAAATAATCATGCAATTAAAAATAATTAATTGATTAATTAATTGGATATGCACTTAAAAAAAATAAAAACTAATTCAAAATGTAATAATTGTAACAATCATGCAATTAAAAATAATTAATTGATTAATTAATTAATCTCGCATGTACAAAAATAAAAAATAATTGAAAATAATCAAATCATTGTAAAAATGATGCAATTAAAAAAATCGAAAAATAATGCAAATAATCATGCAATTAAAAATAATTAATTGATTAATTAATTAATCATGCATTTAAAAAAAAATAAAAATAATTGAAAATAATCAAAGAAATGTAACAATCATGCAATTAAAAAAATCGAAAAATAATTGAAAATAACACAAATAAGCATGCAATTAAAAATAATTAATTGACTAATTAATTAATCGTGTATTTAAAAAATAATAATTCAAAATAATTAAATTATCGTAAAAATCATGCAATTAAACAAATTTAAAAATAATTGAAAATAATGCAAATAATCATGTAATTAAAATTAATTAATAGATTAATTAATCGACTTGTTTAATTTAATTAGCACTTAATCATTAAAACTGTGAGAGTAATCGCATTACTAATAAGCATTTAAATTTCTAATCATTAAACAACAGGTCTCCCTGTAATATATAGACACCTGAGTGGAAAATTGACCTGGTTCAAGATATAATAAATTTTAATTTTTTTTTTATTTTCTTTTTTTTAACTGATGGAAATTCTTTTATTCGAGTTAGAATAATTTTTTAATAACTTTCTAAATATTATTCCAATTTAAATGGGTATAAGATGGGTCGAATGGGTTTTCCTCCAAAGATTAAAACTATAACAATAACTCAATTTCGTATTATTTCGAGTTAGGCTATTTGAATTTGCGGGCAGGGATATGTATTTATAAAAGGTGCAGTGAAATAACGCCCGTGGAATTAACGCCCGCGGGTGTTATTTCCCAAAAATAAGGATATAACGCCCGCAGGCGTTTTTTCTTTTCTTGAAAAAGAAATAGCGCCTGGAATAAAACGAAATTAAACCCGTGGGTATTATTTCCACTCAGAAAGGGAAAGAACGCACGCGCGCCCTATTCGGCGATGTGGGCTTTATTTCCCTTTCGAAAGGGCAATTAAGCCCGCAGACGGGGTTTTTTTTTTTAAGTATGGTGTATTAGTTGGAAAAGCGCCGCAGGCGAAAAATTGGAATAAAAAATCGCGCGATTTTTTATTTCAATTTTTCGTTTTTTTTTTTTTTTGAAATATGGTGTATTATTATTGGGAAAAGCGGCGGACAATTTTTGCGAGAGTCAAAGCATGTTGTTGTGTGTTATTTGTTTTACCAAGCCACGCGATATTCTCTTAAGCCCATGCAATCACTTTAAATTGTGTGCGGATTGCTTTGGAGAGCACAGTAAGGTTGCAATTGTAAATGGCAATAGAAATATTTTGTGCCCGGTTTGTCGTCAAATTGTTGAAAACTCTATAAGAGTATTTGTTTAGATTGTGGTCTGAAAGTGCCAATATGTATGTAATGAAGTTTTGTTTATTTTGATTGAGTATTTAAATATTTACTTACTTACAGACCTTGAAAATTGTTAGTAATAAATGATTATAGAAATTTACTGAAGCTTTGTTTATTCGATTGAGTATTTGAATATTTAGAAGGGATTTAAAAAAAATTTAAAGAATCGAAAAATTGGAATTAAAAATCGCGCGATTTTTTATTCCAATTTTTCGCCTGCGGCGCGATTTCCACTTATAATACACCATATTCAGAAAAAACGAAAAATTGGAATTAAAAATCGCGCGATTTTTTATTCCAATTTTTCGCCTGCGGCGCTTTTTCTAATAAAACAAACACCATATTTAAAAAAAACGAAAAATTGGAATTAAAAATCGCGCGATTTTTTATTCCAATTTTCCGCCTGCGGCGCTTTTTTCCCTAATACATCATATTTAAAAAAAACCCGTCTGCGGGCTTAATTGCCCTTCCGAAAGAGAAATAAAGCCCATGGATCAAACGAAATAACGCCTGCGGGAATTATTTCTTTTTCAAGAAAAGAAAAAACGCCCGCGGGCGTTATTTCACTGCACCTTTATAAAATGTGCCAGTTCAAAGTATAGCTCAAAACCGCCTCAGTTAAAATTTTTTTCGTAGACATTTTGGCCGAAAAAGAACTTTTTTGAAATAAATTTTTAATTTGGGTGTTTTTGAATCACGTGTTGAAATAGTTTTTTTTGAGACGGTGCGACCTCTTGCTCAGCCGACAATATTGTAGACTTATGTAACTGTAATCGTACGGCAAGAACAAGAAATTTGCAGGTCAGATAAACTCATATTAGAAACTTATATGTACATAAGTAAAAGCCATAACCAATTTTTCGTCATTCGCTTTCGAAATTGATATTTTTTTGCACTAAACTTCTACAACTCATTATTAAATCTTTGCTGCAGAGATCTACATATACATACACACATATGTCTGACAAGGTGGGGTTTCCACGTGCCACTGCCTTATGCCAACAGCACTATGTTTCAATGCTATTGTTTTCAACACAAGTGTATTCTTAACGGAGGTAGCAAACACTTGAGAACTTCGTAGTCACATACTCGTATGTATATACATAGGTCTTCTTGCACTACATTTCTCCAAAAAATTTGGAAGCACTTTATTGTTAGCTACTTAAGAGTGTGTTAATGTGTGTACTTTTTAAGCACTTAAGCCCACTGTTTTATGTTTTGTTTTTTTATTCCTTTTGCTATTTGTTACACTTGTCTTGTCTCTAGAGGATTTTTAATTTGCACGGTTTTGTTGTTGTTGTTGTCTTTTATGTGTTTTTTTTTTATTTGCTGGCACTTCATTTAAGTGCGCGTAAATTGGGTCATTTGTTGTTGTTGTTCTCGTTGTTTTTTTTTTTGTTGTAACTTTTCGCTCACTAATTTAATTTCATGTGTCGTAAATTGTTGTTTACGACTGAGAGTTTTTTTTCATTATTATTGCGTTCGCATTGCCGTGGCAGTTTCAAAAAAAAAAAAAACAACAAACAGAACAGTGGCTTTGCGATTCTTTTTCTAATTTTTTGGGTTTTTTTTATTTAGGACTTTTTTAGTAATTTTAAATCTTTTTTTTTTTTTTGCTTTTTTAACGTTATCTAGAAGTATTTTCATTCTTTACATGTAATCGCATTTTTAGTACTTTAAATTTTGATGTATGTACCGCCGCCCTGGCATTTTGCTCTTTAGCTAATAATATTTCATCAGATATACAATCTTAACGCTAATGAGATTGTCATAAATTTTTGTAATGAATAGCACACAAATTAGTGTCTAACAACATACATATATCTGCGTGCGGAACTCTCTCCAATTGCTGATTACAGCGCAATTCTTTCAAAGAAAGAATGGTTTACACACTTACCTCATCTTAAGCCAATTTCACTGTGTTTTGTTTGTTTTTGTTTTTGTATTTTTTTTTTTTTTGTTCTGCTTTGCTATTTCCTGTTAATGACCCGGTTGTAGTGCTTTTTGTTATAACTCTTTTTTTTTTGTTTTTTTACGCTTTTAATTTCGTTCCGTTTTATTTTTAATTCCCACCAATTTTATTTTTTACAAACACACGCTTTCTTCAAATTTTTTACATTTAGTTTTTGTTTGCTTTTGTTTACTTTACGTTCAACAAAAATTCAACCAAAGTATGTAGGTACTTAAGATGCGATGACAGCACACAGCAAATGCTACTTTTAATTACGTGCAAGTTTGTTTCTTAAGTCTTTCATTAATGCAGCAAAAATAAAATTGCTCAAGCATTACACGCACACACTTTATCAGCAGCAGCGGTATGCCGCGTCAGGTGCACAACGGTGTACGATGCTTTGTTGAGCGTGTGGGAACGCGCACTTGTGGATTAGAGAATATTTAATGATAAAGTGGACACTGGAAATGTTTAATTTGAAGAAGTAAAATTACAAAAGAAAATAAAAGTAGAAGCGGTTTAGGTGGCTTTTTGGGCATTGAATAAACATATATTTCGTATTTACGTGTATGCATGTACATAGATATATCGACAATTGAGTGGAAGATCTTCCAGTTCAAAATTCGGCCCAAGAATGTCCCAGTCCAGAGAAATATATAGCCAAGTTTGAACTAGGGTGATCTTGAATCAAATTTTGGCCTGAACGTTTTTGAATCAAATTTGGTCCTGAGATGTTTTTGAATCGAAGTTTCAAGCAGGGAGATCTTCCACTTAGATGTCCAAATATGCTTATGAGTTTGTGTGTTTAAAAATAAATCAAAATATATATAATAAAACAAAGTAAAAAAATTTTTTTAAAAAAGCTTTTATTTAATATTAATATAACAATTTACTAAAAAGGAAAAAAATAATTTTTTTATATTTTTGAACAAGATTTATATTAGTCCTTAGTTCATTTGGATCTTAATTTCAATCTAAACATACATTTAACGTATTTCTTCAAAGCATTTCTGTATATGTATCAACATAAATAAAAGCGCGGGTGCTCTTTACGTAATGCATATCTTACGTAATTGGAATTTAAAGTTTTTATCGCTTCCTTCCATTTCGCCAATACGGTTTTATAACATGAATATGTAATGAGTACCCGCGCTTTTATTTATGTTGATACATATACAGAAATGCTTTGAAGAAATACGTTAAATGTATGTTTAGATTGAAATTAAGATCCAAATGAACTAAGGACTAATATAAATCTTGTTCAAAAATATAAAAAAATTATTTTTTTCCTTTTTAGTAAATTGTTATATTAATATTAAATAAAAGCTTTTTTAAAAAAATTTTTTTACTTTGTTTTATTTTTGCCTTTTTAGTTTTACAATGCATATTACATCTAATATCTGGTTTTACTATACTCTTTTGTGAATAGATTACTTCGTAATACGTGTTCAAAATAGGAACAAATCTGGTTCATAAATACTAATTTTCTAAATATCTTGACACTAGCGCCACCTAGCGGAGATTTATTTCCACGGATATATTTACTTTCTCATAGGCAATATATATACCGAATATGAACAAATTCGGTCGGTAAATACGAATTTTACAAATATCTTGACACCAGCGCCACCTAGCGGCGATTTTTTTCCTCGGATGTATTTACTTTCTCATAGGCAATATATATACCGAATATGAACAAATTCGGTCGGTAAATACGAATTTTACAAATATCTCGACACCAGCGCCATCTATCGGATTTTTTTTTATTTCACATTGCATTGTCTTCGGGTCCTGAACTATGTTCCAAATTTCAAGTACCTAGCTCAACTAGAAGTATCTTAAATGTTCGTTGCAAAATTCCACGACATACATACAAAAAGTGAAGTTAAATAAAAGCTTGTAATAAAAAATAGAAAATGTTTCTTATGAAAATCTTTTTATATCGCCAGAGTGATTTATTTAACCTTTTATGACAATGACTGCTTCATAATGGTGATGGGTGACAATATAGATTATTTATGCCAGACTTAGGCAAAGTTTATAAGTCAAACTTAGTTTCTGCATTCAAGACTAAAGACCTAGTTTAGTCGAGTAGACAATCTTTACAAAGAAAAGAAAGAAATTTTAAACAAAGTTGTCAATGACAATTTCGTTATATTCCGCTAATTAATACTAAAGACTGCGATTTTAGTAAAGATAAGATAAGAACAAATAAAAAACAAAAACAAAATTTTTATAAATGTGGAAATTTAAAGCAGGGCACTCACATACATACATAACTTAGCAGCTGCAAGAAATTTGTGAAAAAAAAATCGAAAAATAACAAATATGTGTATAAATTAATAAAAGACATAATTTTCGTATTTAAATATAACACATTTTAAATTAGCATATCAACATATATTACATACATATGCATATAATTGACCGACAACCGTTTTAAACAATACAAACATCTATGTCGATTATTCAATGGAAAACCTGTTGCAAAATAATACAATATATTTTTTAGCAATTCATATTTATTCTTTATTAAGCAGAACACAATGAACTGAACGCAACGACATTTATGACGACGAGTTATTTTGGATAGTAAAAAAAAAAACAAACAAAAATCTAAGCAACTTGCGCAGCAATAGGAATCCATACGTCACTTGACAGAGCTTTTGTTATTTTGGTTGAGGAATTTTAGATGTAAAATGAAAAAAAGACAAACAAAAAAAAAACAAAAATATTAAGAACAATTATTAAAACAAAATTTAATAAGCAATGAAAAAACAAAATTTAATTAGCAATGAAAAAACAAAAAATTAAATAAAAGTAGAAGAAAAAACTGGAAGATGGACAAAGCTAAAGAATTATTATGAAAGAAACCGCAAAACCATAAACAAAGGAGGAAGGCAAATAGATTAAAATTAAAATTATAACAAGCCGCACAACGGCAATATTTAGACATATGTGGAATATGAAAACCACAACTTCAACAACTACAACAATAACAATAACCAAACAATAAGGCAAACAAGAGTTAAATAAAATCGTTTGCTTGTTCATAATGGCGCTTCATAAATTCATAGAAGAGCAAATCATACAATGGAGCAAATATAAACACCGGCTTACAATAGAAGAAACTGTAAACAATAAAGCTGGTAAAAAACTGAAAACTAAGAAAACACAGAATAAAATTAAAAAAAAAAAACAGAATAAAACAAAAAATAAATTAAAAAAAATAAAACAAAAAAATAAAAAAACAACTCAAAGTAAATTTAAAATGCGCTGTCAGTTGATGGATGAACCAAAAAATTGTTTACACCCGCTTAAACTCGCACGAAATAATTTATTTATTTTTTTATTGTTTGTCTTTGTTTTTGTTTTTGCAGTTGGTTTTGTCCTTTTGGTTCTTGTTTTTTTTTTCTTTGCTGAATACCCTAACTTGAACGCTTGTCATCTGCTGGTTTTTTGCGCTCAAATATTGCAATGCATAGCAGGGACAGGAATAAAAAATATGCTTAAAGCTATACTAATAATAATACAATAGCGCTATTATAACTCTGACGAGTTTTATGGCCGAGCTTCTCTTCCAATTCGAGGTGTGCTTCTTTTTTGTTTTTCCTACTAATTGGGTGGACCTACAGTTTTATGCCGGCTCCGAACGGCGAATGCATTTTGTGTGAGAAGCTTTTTCATGGCAGAAATACACTCGGAGGGTATGCCGCCCACTGCCGAGAGGTGACCGTTGCTCTTAAAAAACCCAATAATTGGATTTTTACTAATTAGAAAAATTTTGTTGGTGTTTGCTCAGACTGGGTTTTGAATCCGAGACCTCTGGCATAGCAGGCGAGTACTCTACCCACTGCACCACTGCGGCCACCATACCACAGACATACCAATTGTGATTTAAATAATTTATTTACAGATCTTAAAAAAACTGGTCACCAATAGGTTAATTCATGACCGTTAATGGGTTAAGATTCCAAAGATTACTGATTTTAGTGTAGATACAACTAATATGATTTAAATATTTTGATCTAAGAATTAAGTGAAAAAATTTGGTCGTTAAGGGGTTAAAATTCTTGGGATTTACTATTTTAATATCAATATACCGATTCTAATTCAAGAAAATTAAACTCGAAACTAAAATAAAAAACATAGGTCACCAACGGGTTAATTCATGGCCGTCAATGGGTTAAGATCCCAGCAAACACAGTCTCTAACGTTAGAAATTTTATCGAGATTACCTTAGATAACTCGTGTAATTCTCTATATATTCTCAAATCGCTAACTAGGGTTGAAAACTACACTAGAATTCGATTAGCGAGTGATTAGAGAAGGAGCCAAATCTCACGCCTTATATCAATTCTCAATATATTTCTGTGATATATTGAACATACATACATATATTGAAATTAGATACTAAAAACTGGTAAAGTTAATATTACCGTAGTACAATGTTTTCCATTAAAAAGTACAAGAAGTACCTTTAATTTAAATAATAAGACTGAGTTTTGTTTAAATTTCAGTTCTTATAAATGTGGTAAACATATACATGTCAATATACATATATAATCATATGCAATTTAGGCACATATTGCGTTAATAAAATCTAAACAATGAAAAAATCATGTAAAAGGAGACAAAGCTTTGTTTTTCATTTCAATTGGAAGTATTTGCAAATTCTGATTAGAATCTCATTAGAGAACTACATTAGAATTCGATTCGAGAATTATAATTTTGTCGATTTGAGAATTAGGTGCCCATTTGTTTGAGAACGCTATGATTCTCGATAGATTTTCGAGTCGTCCTCTAACGTTAGAGGTTTGAGAATGAGGCTAGTTCTCGAGTCATTCTCAAATCGATAACTAACCTCAGTGTTTGTTGGGATGCTATAGATTAACAGCTTTAGTGCAGATAAAGCGATTCTGATGTAAAAAAGTTGATTTCAGAATTTTGAGCGTCCTCATATATATAAGTGGCCCCAGTGTGCGGCGTAATAGACTGAGTTTGCGATTCTCCTCATAGATGTATGGATTTTGGCGGGTCTATCAGCTCTTCTGCTAATACTTAAAAGAATTTTTCGAGGTTGGATGGTTACCTGGTTTAGTGGCGATTCCCACAGACCAATTAGCGCCGTGGCGCTATTTTGATACCACTACTCGTAACTAAAGAACCAGAACCAGAATAATGGAGTAAAAGAGAATATCAGACCTAAAAATTAAATACTTCTTTATGTAATTTCTTTGGCACACTTCACGATTAGGTATTATTATTATTATTTTTATACTCAGCTGTACTAGTACACAGAGTATTATAGTTTTAATCACATAACGGTGGATTGTAACAGAATGAAATAATCGAGATAGATATAGACTTATATATATCAAAATGACCAGGGTGAAAAGAGAAACCGATTGAGCCATGTCCGTCTGTCCGTCCGTCCGTCTGTAAACACTCTAACTCGCGCAAAAATTGAGATATTTTGATGAAATTTGAAATGCAAGTTGGTATCGACATTGGGACGGTTGGTATTGAAAATGGGCGAAATCGGATTATGACCACGCCCACTTTTCCTATATAGAAAAAATCGGAAATTTGGTATCTCAGCCACTAATATAGATAGAGTGATGAAATTTTACCCACGTGTTAAGCTCAGGCCCCTAAGAAGAAATTTGATGGAATTTTGGAAAATGGGCGGTGCCACGCCCACTTATTAAGGAGCAAACATTGAAAGCTTTATGAGTCATAACTCAGAAACTGTTGAAGATATATCGATGAAATGTGGTACGCGTGATACACTTACTTAGGCAAATGTTTGGACGAAAAATTTCCAAAATCGGTTGACGGTCACGCCCACTTTTATATATGGCTCTTATAAAGTGACCTAATAAAAACATTTTAAGCGATATCTCTGTCAAATATAAAGATATATCATTGAAATTTTATGCCAGGAGTCCAACTGCGGACATAAAACGAAAAACACAAAAATTTTGGCAAATGGGCGTGGCACCGCCTCTTTTTATAAACAGGAATATACGAGATTTCTGAGCCCATAACTCGACAAATAATCGATATATTATGACGAAACTTGGTGTATACACTTTCACTACTTGTAGTAATACATGTTCAAAATTTTAGCGAAATCGGTTTGACGACCACACCCACTTTTATACATGGGAACTATAAAGTGGCCTAATAAAGACATTTTAAGCGATATCTTTGTCAAATATAGAGATAATTCATAGAAATTTTGTGGCATGAGTTCCACAATAGACCGGAAACAAAAAATATAAAAATTTTGGAAGATGTGCGTGGCACCACCTCTTTTTAGACAAAGGAATATACGAGATTTCTTAGCCTATAACTCGACAAATAATTGAGATATTATAATGAAACTTGGTTTATACACTTTTATAACTTGTGTTAATAGAAACGCAAAAATTTAGTGAAATCGGTTTATGACCAAGCCTACTTTTTAACAAAGATATTTCTGGAACACCCTTTGGGAATTTGTAACGTGACATCTTTGTAAGTAGAAGTCAAAAAGGAATGAAATTTTGCACAAAGAATAATATTCATATGCTTAGTTGGATGACTGATAAAAATGTTGAAAATGGGCGCGGCTACGCCCACTTTATGCAGCACTTGCTTTATATAAAGTACCTACACCGTGTTTCCATCAAACGCAAACAAACAATGAAAACATACAGCTGAGTATGTAATATTCGATTCCACTCGAACTTAGGCTTCCTTACTTGTTTTTTTTTTTTGTATTTTTGCACATTCATCATAACTCAATTAAATTTGCACATCGACTATCAAGCCACGTAAAAGAAATTTTCAATAAAAAAAGTCAAATGAACAAAAAAATTTAAAATTCATTAATTAAATCTGCTGCGCACATAAACGTAAGCTAAACTGAAAAATATATACATAGATATAAATATATCTAAAGTTTGGAATGTATGTTGCCTGCTTATTTAATAGTTTATTGTATAACGTCGCTTCATTTTTTTGATCTTGAAGAGCATCAAATTAATTAAACATCAATCAAAAATTGATTAAAGCATGCGCTTACATGCGTACAGATATGCTCGTATAATATAAGTACCTGAATGACTGAGCTTACCTCGGGCTGCCATTCTTGCGCAGGTCCTCGCAAGCGAAATAAAAATAAATAAATTTAAAATAAAAAAGATTAGTGAAAAAATGAAACTTTTTAGAAGTTTGCGCCCGAGCACCTTGTATATTAAATTTCATGAAAATTATTGAAGCCGTTTATTAGATCCATAACTAAAGTAAATCCGCCTGGCTTGACCGAGATACCTCTACCTCTTCATGTACTTCTTCCTCTACTTTCCTTTTTCCTTTCTCTTTCATCTCCGTTTCCTTTTCCCTTTCCTTTCCTTATCGCTCTCCCTAACCCCTCCTTTTCTCTCACCCTTCCCCCCTTCCCTCTTCCATTCTATTTTGGTTTTCTCTCCCCTATCCCTTTAACACTCCCATTCCATTCCATTCGACTTTCTTTTTCCATTTCATCTTCCTTTTACTTAGCATTACATCGAAGAGATCTCTATATTGAAGCCATGATTCCAAATTTTCGGAGTCATCTATGTTGAAGTCCCCATTAAGACTTTTCAAATTGATACCAATATCGCTTAGAAACGTTTAGGCCCATATCTGAAGACCCGGCCTAGACATCACAATTAAAAGGGATCTATGTTGAAGTCCTCAGCAAGAAGTTTCATTTGATACCAATATCGCTCAGAAACTGTCGAGGGTCATTCGGGTCCACGTTTTGACCCATATCTCGGGACCCGAGAAAAAAGTTACTAAAAAAATTAAATTTTTCGAGAGTTTAGTTATATTTGCTGTGATTTATATAAAATTAACTATTTCTAAATTTTTTTGCTGTTTTTTACAGGTGAAGTTTTCACTTCGAAAAGTAAGGGGGGTAAAAGGGGGGTTGACCCCCGCAGTGGGGATATTACTTTTGATATATAAAATGTATATCAAATTAAAGGGAATCAAATACCTGTCGAATGGTATAAAAATATTCGAAATCGGTTCAGTAGTTTTTAGGTAATTTCGATTTAAAAAATGCATAATATAAACTTTGACCTTTAATAACTTTTGTTATTGTTTTTTCCAAAAGAAAATTCACTTCAATACTCAGCTTAGCCATGTTTATCAATCCTCATACGTCGTTTTTTGATTTTATAATTTTAGAAATTTCACATTTGTACCAGATCGTGCTAGTTTTTTCAACTTTGTGGGGCTGGGGCACCTCTAACCATGAGAGTAGGTCAATAAAATTTTATAGGCTTAATTCTGGACTAGAAAGGTGCCGTTCTGGCTTTGGAATAAATTGAATTTTCAAAAAAAAAAATTTTCACTCCACCTTAATGAACACACTTGGCCTATGTAGTTGTTGTTCTAAATTGTATGTTTGTATTGTTCTATTTATTTATTTTGATATAGTAGAAGGGGGAATAACTAAAATTAAGCAGCACGATTCCAACTGGGAGAGAAGCTCGGCCTTGAAACTCGTTAGATTTATATCCGCGCCAGTGTATTTTATAGAAGGTTTCTTTTCAACAATTAATCACAGATTTTCTCTTTACTGACCTACATATTATTCATATTATTCCCCCTTTGTAGTTGCATACTTTGTTTTGCCAAGACATGCGCGCGCTAAAAGAAATCTTAATCCTGTCAAGGTGAAATAACAAAAAAACAAAAACAAGAAAACACAAAAACACAAAAGCAAAAAAAAAAAAACAATGCAAATCACAAAGAGAAAATCAAAAACCAAAGCAAAGGCAACCCTTCTGACACATAGAGCAACCTTCGGGCAACGCCCTACATACCAAAAATTACTACGCGTTCTCAAAAGCAACACCAAAAGAATACCGATTATCGAATACCGGCGGCGGCAGCCCTTTTTCTTCTGCTTTTGTATGCAAGCATGCGCTGGCTTTTTTGAAAGTTTGTGTATTGGTGTGTGTAGTTGAGCAGTTTGCATGGTCAGTTCTTTTCAGTAAACTCATTCATTCACTCACTCACTCCTGCTTCACCCATTTTTGGAGCTAATTAACTTGATTTTCGGTTGAACATATTTTGACCGCAAGTGTCATTGTCAATGCGTTTTTTTGCTATGCTTTATTTTTGTAAAGGAATGAAGGTATGTATGTATATATGATTTTTTTAAGGCAAATTACATGTGAGTAAACAAAAGCAAACGAAAATGAAAAGGGAATGAAAAACAAAACCAGAAATGCAGCGCGAAGAAGATAAAATAGCTGTATGAGTTGTGATGCGAGATTTAATCGTACGAGTATAATACGTACGTTTTAAGGCACTTAGTATATGCAGAAATGAATGTGTGCACAAAAAATGCCAATTAAGACTGAATATAAGTGCGCGATAATTTTTTGGAATTGCAATAGTAAAAAAAAAATAAATAATAAACATTGCTGCGAAACTGTGTAATACAACAACAACAACAACAAACATGAAAGATATCAAAAGCGAATAATAATAACAAATAAAGCAAAATAATTCAGAAAAACCGAAACAAGGGAATAAATGTAATAAAAAAATATGCATTAAAAAAGCGAAATTCAATGTGTAATATAAAAGATAAACAAACAAAAATTCATAAACGAGAGAGTTTGTTCCTTTATAAAAATCTATATTCCTTTTATATTATTATTGTTATTAAACGCTGCAGCTTAACCGCTAAAAAATGCACAAAAATTTCATCATTGCATTGTAGGGCACAAAAGACTCAAGCAACGAACCTGACTTGACTTGATAGCTGTCATTTTTTGTTGTATTGCGGTTGATGTACCCTGCAAAAATTCCGAGTACTCCAGTCGCTAATCCATGGAGTGCTCGCTATGGACCAACCGATTACTCCATAACTTGCCACATTTCATACAAAAAATATGGTCCATTTAACATTGCATGTCATTGCAATGGAGTATATACTCCAGCCCCGCATAACAAACAAATTAATCCATGGAGTAGCTACATTGGATTAATTGATGGAGTACCTAACAGTTAGCCGAACATAACAACAAAAACAAATGTTTACCGCGACGACGACGAATGACGTGTATACATACAAACATATGTATGTATGTAGTTATTTATGTATACACATATCGTCGTCGCCGCGATAAAAATTTGGTTTTTGTCATGTTCGGCTAACTACGAACCGATGCAGATACACGAATCGGTCGTTTGGGCTATGTCAGTGGTCACTTTGAAAGTACTCCAACCTACCACAAATGGAGCATATAATCCAATGATTTTTGCAGGGTAGTGCATGTGTGATTGTGTGCGTGTGACCTTTTGTGATCGAGTCTTCTCTGAATACGCTAAGTTGAAAGAGTTTGTAGAGAAAAAAATGCATATATGTATATAGCCCTTCGAAATTGACATAAGAAAAGTAGGAAAACTAATGTTTGGCTCAGAAGCCTGCTCTAAAACTCATCAAGATTATGTATAATCTACATACATATGTGTATATTTTTACTGGTGTGCATTTCTCAGCATTGCTGAAGCATCTTCGTTTATGCATATTTTAGAGTTTTGTTCGGGTACTACAAACCAACCTCCAGCCAGCCATTCAGAGGACACATGCTGTGCGCTGATAGCGGAAATCTTTTTTTATGTAAATTGAAAAACCTGAGCAAATTTCGCCTTTTTTTCTGTTGAACTAACAGAATTCTGTAATGAAACTGAAAGGTGACGAATGAAATAAAAAAAACACACAAAGTGGAAATCTTGAATTCAGTGAAATTTTGCAGCAATGGCGATGAAAATAATATCTGATAGGAAGACGGAGATAATGATTTTGTTTCTTAAAGCCTCCTAAAGATGAGCCGACTATTTAGGCCTCGATTTTAAATTATCTTTGAATTATTTCATTCGTTAAAAAAAAACAAAAATTAACAAAAACTTTCTTTATTTTTTCTTTCTTAATTTCAGGCGATTGCAAATGAAATGCCTTTCAGTTCAATTACCACCTTAATTCAATATTATGCGTTACATGTAAAACAGCCAAGGTTTTGTCTTAAACACTAAACAAACAGTGGAATGAAACACCGGAAATTTGTGTTACCAACAGATAAATAAAAAACAAGTATGTTTTAAGTTTTCATCAATTTGCCCCAAAAAAATGCGCGCAGCAACGACAAAAACAACAGCAGCAGCAGCAATAACAACAATAAGATCATAGTGATAATCAAAATTAGTGCAACAGTTCGTGTAGCCTAAAACCAATACCGAATAATTAATTTGGAATGCGAGACGCTGGTTTGATGGTAATAAAAATAAAATACATACCACATTTATGTATGTACTACAACCAGAAAAGTTACAGCAATAAAACAGCAATAACAAAATCAGCATTATCAACAACAGCAAGAACAACAACAAGTTGGTAAGTAAATGTTTGTAAATAAGCTGACAAATTACAACCATTAAAATTTAATACTTTCCACTTCATTTCTTCTTTTTACTTTTAATGACCGGCTACTGTACATACATATGTATGTATGTAGTTGGTGGTATGTATTGAATTTTAAATAAATTTGTACTGTGATTAAAGTTAATTATAATTGTCTATAAAAGATGTTACACACAAACGAAAATTACAAATTTATGGAGATTTTTCGGCACGTCGAACGAATGAGCTTAAGTCTTGAAGGAATGCGTATGGCTGTAAATGCTAATACAGGGAATGCGAGAGAGCGCATATATTTAATTAAACGATTAATAATAAATGCTTAATGCTAAATGATTAATGATGAATGATTAATGATTAATGATTAGTGATTAATGATTAGTGATTAACGATTAATGATTAATGATTAACGATTAGTGATTAATGATTAGTGATTAACGGTTAATGATTAATGATTAATGATTAATGATTAATGATTAATGATTAATGATTAATGATTAATGTTTAATGATTAATGATTAATGATTAATGATTAATGATTAATGATTACTGATGAATGATTATTGAATGATTAATGATTACTAAAAACAAGTAAGGAAGCCTAAGTTCGAGTGGAATCGAACATTAGATACTCAGCTGTATGCTTTCATTGTTTGTTTGCGTTTGATAAAAACACGGTGTATTTTATATAAAGCGAGTGCTGCATAAAGTGGGCGTAGCCACGCCCATTTTCAACATTTTTATCAGTCATCCAACTAAGAATATGAATATTATTCTTTGTGCAAAATTTCATTCCTTTATGACTTCTAATTACAAAGATGTCACGTTACAAATTCCCAAAGGGTCTTCCAGAAATATCTTTGTTAAAAAGTAGGCGCGGTCATAAACCGATTTGAATAAATTTTTGCGTGTCTATTAGCACAAGTTATAAAAGTGTATAAACCAAGTTTCGTCTTAATGTCTCAATTATTTGTCGAGTTATGGGCTCCGAAATCTCGTATATTCCTGCTTCTAAAAGAGGCGGTGCCACGCCCATTTTCCAAATTTTTCTATTTTTTGTTTCCGGGCTATTGTGGAACTCAGGCCACAAAATTTGAATGAATTATCTTTATATTTGACAAAGACATCCCTTAAAATATTTTTATTAGGCCCCTTTATAGTTCCCATATATAAAAGTGGGCGTGGTCGCCAACCGATTTCGCCAAAATTTTGAACATGTATTACCACAACTAATAAAAGTGTACACACCAAGTTTCGTCATTATATTTAAATTATTTGTCGAGTTATGGGCTCAGAAATCTCGAATATTCCTGCTTCTAAAAAGAGGCGGTGCCACGCCCATTTTCCAAAATTTTTATGCTTTTCGTTTTATATCCGCAGTTGGACTCCTGCCATAAAATTTCAATGACATACCTTTATATTTGACATAGATATCGCTTAAAATGCTTTTATTAGGCCACTTTATAATACCCATATATAAAAGTGGGCGTGGTCGTTAACCGATTTTGGCAATTTTTCGTCCAAACATTTGCCTAAGTAAGTATATCACGCCTACCAAATTTCATCGATATACCTTCAATGGTTTCTGAGTTATGACATATAAAACTTTAAATGTTTGGCCCTTAATAAGTGGGCGTAGCACCGCCCGTTTTTCATAATCTAACCAAATTTCTTCATAACGGCCTGAGCTCCACACGTGGGTGAAATTTTATCACTCTAGCTCTATTAGTGACTGAGATACAAAATTTCCGATTTTTACTATATAGGGGAAGTGGGCGTGGTCATGGTCCGATTTCAATACCATCCGTTCCAGTCTTGATACCAACTTGCATTCCAAATTTCATCAAAATATCACAATTTTTGCGCGAGTTATCGTGCGTACGGACGGACGGACGGACGGACGGACATGGCTCAATCGATTTCTCTTTTCACCCTGATCATTTTGATATATATAAGTCAATATCTATCTGGATTATTTTATGGTGTTACAATCCACCGTTATGTGATTAAAACTATAATACTCTGTGTACTAGTACAGCTGAGTAGAATTAACTAGTGAAATTTAGTTAATCATTTAGTTACCAACAACTAGTATTTGATGTTTATTTATTAGCTATTAATAAGCAAGGATTTTAAACTCAGGATCCCAGCAAAGAAAGAACTCAAAATTGGCATACATACATACATATACACGTATATGCACAAGTCAACTGATGATTGACTGAAAGTTAAAGGCCACCAAATTCAAAATATTTGACTCAAGGGCGTAGCTAGGATTTTATTTTAGGGGGGGATTAACTAAAAAAAAAACATTTCAAATACAAATTACATACATATCTGCCCCATTTGCTATGCTATGTGCATGAATAATTAGGTTTCGCTTATCACCCATATTTAATTGTTATTGCAAAATCCAATTAATTTCACCAAATTTATCTGTCAAATAAAATTTTCGTCAGCTGATTTTCAGTGCAACCAGCTACCCTGTCAAAGCTTCAGAGGGTAAAAAGTGTGAGTTTTTTACACCACTGAAGTGTACATTTTTAGGAAACGAAAACAGGGTAGCAAGTGAAAAACTTATGTAGTTTTTTTACTCTAAATTACCACTAGATCCACTAGCCTAATAAAACCACTAAAAAAAGAAGACATATTCTGTTTGACGTTTTACCTTCATTTTGCAAACGAAAACGGAAAATTGAAGAGTGTAACAAAAATGCGCATTTTTTTGATGAAACGAAATCACCATTAATTTCAATGGTAAAATTTTAAATTAAGCTCTTACCCAATTAAGTTAATTATAAGTTTATGATTTTGTTAAACAATTTCTTAGACATGCCAAAAGCAAAACCGCAGTTATCTATATCTTCTGGAAACAGGCGCCAAATTAGGTTCAGAAGAAACGGACAGTCGCTGAACATGCAAATCGTTTAGAGAACTCACGGTTGCGTGGAATGCCGAGGAGACATGTGGCGATTCATACGAAATCAGCATTTAACTACAGACCGGATTTAAACTATATGGAACATTCTTCCCTTTTCATGGGTCGTATGAGTAAAATTTGCGTTTTTTTGTAAGTCCCAAGGGCAAACATTTAGCTATATTGGGGTAGACCTTCGCAACGAGGTGTTTTCTCACGGTCAAACGTATGTCGCTCTGTCGCGAACTGGTTCACCACAAAACCAGAGTTTTCTTATACCTGGAAATTTGCAAGAAAACAAAGAATGTTGTGTTCACGGAAGTTTTTAATTAATGAACAAGATGTACCTTATTTTATGAACTAATTTGCCTACTAATGTACACAGAGCCAAATAATCCTCATAAAAATAAGAAGCTGCGTGGCCCAAAAAGAGGACAGAAGTCAGAGACGAAGATATTTCCATAGAGATTTCTTCTTATTTTTGGAAGGTAAATCTTTTTAATTTTATTTAAAAGTATACCTTCTTACTAAATTTTTCGAAGATATTTCCATAGAGATTTCTTCTTATCTTATTTTTGGGAGGTAAATATTTTTAATTTTATTTAAAAGCATACCTTCTTACAATAAATAGAAAACTTCTTACTCAATTTTTCGAAGATATATCCATAGAGATTTCTTCTTATTTTTAGGAGGTAAATCTTTTTAATTTTATTTAAAAGTATACCTTCTCACAATAAATAGAAACTTCTTACTCAATTTTTCGAAGATATTTCCATAGAGATTTCTTCTTATTTTTAGGAGGTAAATCTTTTTAATTTTATTTAAACGTATACCTTCTTACAATAAATAGAAAACTTCTTACTCAATTTTTCGAAGATATTTCCATAGAGATTTCTTTTTAATTTTATTTAAAAGTATACCTTCTCACAATAAATAGAAAACTTCTTACTAAATTTTTCGAAGATATTTCCATAGAGATTTCTTCTTATTTTTGGGAGGTAAATCTTTTTAATTTTATTTAAAAGTATACCTTCTTACACTAAATAAAAAACTTTCTACTCAACTTTTCTTTACGCATTATTGTTGTCGACTGTGAACCGCTAACTCAGTTTACATATGTATGTATATAAGACTAACTTTTTAATAAATATAATTAGATAACCTAATAAAAATAAGAAGAACGCCCTCTTTATTAATTCAAGGAGATATCCACATATATATTCGAAGATTTCTTCTTGATTTTATTAAAAAGACTATCCCATTAAAAGTAAGTAGGGATTCTTCTTAAAGAAAAACTATAGAGATATCTTCTTACTTTTGTTCAATTTTATTAGGTGGTTTTCGCTCTGTGTAGGTACCAAACGTTGTTTGAATTATTATAACTTTGAGTTTTTTGTTGTTAATAAATGTATTGTTTATAACGTTGTTTAATTTTAAAGTGTTTGCATTTAATCTAAAGGAGGGTGGTATATTACATTCCTTGCAGAAAACAAGCACAAAATATGAATGTGTAATCCATTTTTATACTCTACTCAAAGCTAAACATCAGTATATTTAATTTTTGCGGCGCAACGAAGATACAAATAATAATTGAGACTAACTTTTTAGATGATTTCTATGCTTCTAAAAAATACAATTAAGCATATTTATATTATAAAAAAAAATTAATCGCATTAATTTCGGGGGGGGGGGGGGGGGATTGATCCCTGCCATCCCCCCCCCTAGATACGGCCTTGATTTGACTACAAAAACAGGTCACAGACTACACGTTCCGTAGAGGGCGAAAATTTAACTTTAAATTTTGTTAATAAAAACTGCATCAGAGAAAAGTTTTAATTGATCTAATTTCTTTTTTCAGGTATAATAAACTAAATAATGAATATAAATTAAGTTTTAATGTTGTTCGTGGCCATCAAACACTTGCCATTAAAGTTTATTTCATAGGAGAAATAAAGATTCAGCAAAAATTCGGCATATGTTTAACATAATGCATATCTTGAAGAGATCAGGTGTGCCTAAAGTTGGCATATTAGCTGAAATTTAACAGATGTGCAAACGCCATTGTGTTCGTACTTAATTGGTCAAAGCATATTTATGTATATTTTAACCAATTAATCAAAACTATAAAAATTTTGCTTGGCATCCAAACCTGTATCTAACTTTTTTGGTTTTATGATATCAATGCAGGAGATTTTAAATTTTATATGTATGTATTGGTATATAGACAGTTATATATTTTAGGTGTCATGTTCATATTCTATGCTATGGTGTTGTTAATTACATATATTTTGTAGACGAATACACATTTAATTATTCTATATATATAAAAATGATTTGGTATTTAATTGTAACGCTAAAACTTGAAAACGGCTGAACCAAATCAAATACTTCCTTAGGGGGGTCTGTTTGTTGTTACCCCGCGAAGGTTTAGTCGAAGAAAAAATTAAAAAATGTTAGGGGGGCGTGGCACCTCCCATACAACCATAATTTTTAAAGCTGATTACCTCTAAAACAGTTCAAGGTAGGGATCTGAAAATTGGTATAGAGGTAGGTGATATCAAAACCCTTCTCACTCAGAAAAGTGGGGGTTATCAGAAAAGGGGGCGTGGCACCTCCCATACAACCTTAATTTTTAAAGCTGATTATCTCTAAAACAGTTCAAGGTAGTGAGCTGAAAATTGGTTAGCTCTATACCAAACCCATTCCCACGCATAAAAGTGGGGGTTATCGGAAAAAGGGGCGTGGCACCTCCCAAACAAACTTAATTTTTCATGCTGAATATCTCTAAAATTTTTTACGCTAGGGGCTTGGAAATTGGTGTGGAGATAAACGATAACAATTCCATATTAACGCAAAATAATAGGAGTTATACGAAAAGGGGGCGTGGCACTTCCCAACAATACTTAATTTTTTAAGCTGAATATCTTTAAAAGGATTTAAGTCAGGGACCTGGAAATTGGTACAGAGCTATATGATATCAAAACAATTTTTGCGCATAAAAGTGTAGGTTATCGGAAAAGGGGGCGTGGCACCTCCCATACAAACTTAATTTTTCAAGCCGAATATCTATAAAAGCGTTTAAGGTTGGGACCTGAAAATTGATCAGGAGATTAACGATATCAATAGCATGCTTATGAAAAAAACAGTAGTTTTGGGAAAAGGGGGCGTGGCACCTCCCATGCGTTCTTAATTTTTAATGCTAAATATCCTTAAAAGCGTTCATGGCATGTATGTACATAGAAATCACTATGCAGATATACGATATCAATACCATGTTCACCCAAAAAAAAAAGATTTATCGAAAAATGGGGCATTGCACCTCCCATACGTACTAAACTTTTGAGGCTGAATATATCTAAAAGGGTTGGAGGAGGGGCCTGAAAACCATTATGGAGTTATACTATATCAATCCTCTTACTTAGTGAAAATGGCCAATACTCAGTGAAAATAAATATCCGGAACAGAAAACTAAAAATGTTGTGTATCGTGCAGCATTAAACTGAATACTGAAATTATATATTTCTGAAGTTGTATACACAATGAAGTAGTGAAAAATCGTTAATTTTCTATTAAAAATAATACCGGTGTAATAGAAATTTTTGAAATGAAATTAATAAAAAAATCTATTTTGGGCAGAACGAAGTTTGCCGGGTCAGCTAGTTTACATATAAAATAGCTAGATAATATCTCATTAATGTGACATATAAACCTATGCCTACGTAATTTACAATAAGTTGGTTTACATATGTCCAAAGTTTTATGTGCATTAGTGATATGTGTTACGGTTTAGGATGAAAAAGATGATGGAAACGATATAGAAAAAAACAAAGTAAAAAAATTTTTTTAAAAAAGCTTTTATTTAATATTAATATAACAATTTACTAAAAAGGAAAAAAATAATTTTTTTATATTTTTGAACAAGATTTATATTAGTCCTTAGTTCATTTGGATCTTAATTTCAATCTAAACATACATTTAACGTATTTCTTCAAAGCATTTCTGTATATGTATCAACATAAATAAAAGCGCGGGTGCTCTTTACGTAATGCATATCTTACGTAATTGGAATTTAAAGTTTTTATCGCTTCCTTCCATTTCGCCAATACGGTTTTATAACATGAATATGTAATGAGTACCCGCGCTTTTATTTATGTTGATACATATACAGAAATGCTTTGAAGAAATACGTTAAATGTATGTTTAGATTGAAATTAAGATCCAAATGAACTAAGGACTAATATAAATCTTGTTCAAAAATATAAAAAAATTATTTTTTTCCTTTTTAGTAAATTGTTATATTAATATTAAATAAAAGCTTTTTTAAAAAAATTTTTTTACTTTGTTTTATTTTTGCCTTTTTAGTTTTACAATGCATATTACATCTAATATCTGGTTTTACTATACTCTTTTGTGAATAGATTACTTCGTAATACGTGTTCAAAATAGGAACAAATCTGGTTCATAAATACTAATTTTCTAAATATCTTGACACTAGCGCCACCTAGCGGAGATTTATTTCCACGGATATATTTACTTTCTCATAGGCAATATATATACCGAATATGAACAAATTCGGTCGGTAAATACGAATTTTACAAATATCTTGACACCAGCGCCACCTAGCGGCGATTTTTTTCCTCGGATGTATTTACTTTCTCATAGGCAATATATATACCGAATATGAACAAATTCGGTCGGTAAATACGAATTTTACAAATATCTTGACACCAGCGCCACCTAGCGGCGATTTTTTTCCACAGATGTATTTACTTTCTCATAGGCAATATATATACCGAATATGAACAAATTCGGTCGGTAAATACGAATTTTACAAATATCTTGACACCAGCGCCACCTAGCGGCGATTTTTTTCCTCGGATGTATTTACTTTCTCATAGGCAATATATATACCGAATATGAACAAATTCGGTCGGTAAATACGAATTTTACAAATATCTCGACACCAGCGCCATCTATCGGATTTTTTTTTTATTTCACATTGCATTGTCTTCGGGTCCTGAACTATGTTCCAAATTTCAAGTACCTAGCTCAACTAGAAGTATCTTAAATGTTCGTTGCAAAATTCCACGACATACATACAAAAAGTGAAGTTAAATAAAAGCTTGTAAAAAACCGCGCAGCTTTTCAGCAAAAGCATGACTTTTAACATGATTGGCAAACTCATTTGAATATTTTAGAGAATATTTTTTTCACCGCAACTGAGCTCGGAAATTACTATTATGTATAGAACACTTTATTAAGCGAGCACTTCTAAGTTCAAACATAATTTCAAAGCAACTCCCTTTTTCTAAGCACGCTAATGTCTGCATACGTAAACATTAAAAATTTCAATCTAAATTTATGCAGATTTTTGTGCCACAGAATAAAATAATTTGAATTTAAACTTTTTGTCAAACAAGAAGCAAAGCTCAGGCAATTCATTCGTCATTTTGGTATAGAAAAAAATATAAAAAATATAAGCAATTAAAATCAAAATTATACAAGTTTTTGGATTTATGTTTTAACTAATCTCCATATTAGTGCATATGTATGTATAGTGGTGTTTTTTTTTTTTGATTAATTAATCAAAATCAAAAGTAGATAAAATACTTTAAATTATGCTAAAAGTCTTAATGTTGTCCAACTTGAAAAATTCATGGTTTATGACATTTTTGTTTTAAATTAATTAAATAGCACTAAATGCAGTTTTTGTGTTTTAACTTTTATGAGTGATGGAATTGCAAGTAAATTCTATGCAGCAGTAGAAGAGGATGTCGTTATAGCACATACATATGTACGAATGTCTGTATAATGGAATATTTAAGTATTTCAGTAAATTGCTTTTAACACATTGAAACACACGCCTTTCCGGCAATTTTTTCTATTTGTTACTTCTGTCAATAACGGGTCTAAAATTAATTTTAATTTCAAGAATTCTAAATGTATTAAATTTTGTATTCAGTTTTTTTGAACAAATTAATTTACATTAAAATAAACTACCTGGACCCGTGCGCATTTCGCATACGTGGCGCCAGTCGCTATATTATATGATAAAATACTCTTAAATAAAAGTACGACGCTGAATAAAACACTAGCAGAGCTAATTTATACGATACCGCACTTATTAAAATTTTGGAGCCATATATGATGAGCAGAAAAGGGGACACAAACACAAAAATGCCAATTAGTAATAATTAGGGAAGCTAAAAATATGCAAATGCATATTGCATATGCAAATGCATATTTAGACCTAAAATGCATATTTACGGTCAAAATGCATTTCGTGCTTATTTAGGCATATTTTGGCACTTAATCGAGCAATATCGAAAAATATTAAGCTGGCAACATCTTATCTGTGGTTAATTCAGATAGCTGCGTATACATACAAACAAGACTATTTAACTATTGATCTGGGCCCCGGACCGGAGCATTTTCCCTTATAAAAATTCATCACGATAAATACTAAGTTCTTGTATGCTGATCAGAGCCTCGAAGCAAACCCAGAGTAAAAAAAACTTTGCTCTGATGCTCTGTTATTGATAGAAAACAGCTGTAGTGTGAAAATTTGAAGGGAACAATTATATGCAATATGCATCGACATACATAGGCATTAGACATATACGCCGACAGTGATTCCGGCGGCGGCGGCGCTATTACAAAAACATTTCGGCGGCGGCGGCGACGCCGGCGTGCTTTTTCGCGCCGGCGCGCCTGCCCCAAATCTACAAATCACAATCCTTATTCAAATATTAATTTTATTTAGTTGCCTTAATATCGCTGGCTGAATGGAATAAATAAACTAATTTCCACCTTAAATTGTTGAAACTTTTTTATTAACAGCAAAAAACAATTGTTGCATAAACTAAAATATAAAATAAAGAAAATAAATATTAAAGAATATACACAAATCCATATGTAAGGGTAAATTTAAATTCATTTGGTTATTTGGTATGATAATAAACATGCATACATATATTTACATATGTACATATTTATGTATATATAAGGCACTTTAAAATAAATATATGTATATACAGTGTTGGAAAAAATAATAGGGACAAAATTTTGCAATTCTCCATTTATTTCATTTTAAGACCAAATAATAATTACCATATATTGATGTTTACACGGAGAGGACATGCTTCAATGACTCTGGGGTGGTTTTTGTATAATAATTTAATTTTTATGAATAAAAATAATGAAATGTATAATTTAAGTTGGAAATAATAATAGGGACAAACTTTAAATTCGATTGTTTTTTCAAATAAACTACAATATTACTGCTGCAGCTAGATTTAAACTAATGTTTAGTTGAAGCTCCTTTATTTTTTATAACTTCCTTACTTCTTCGTGGCATAGGGTTGACCAAATCAGCGCAATTTGCAACTGGTATTAAGTACCAAGCTTCTTTAATTTTTTTTTCCATAACTCTTGCTTATTTTTCCATTTTTGATCCCCAATCGTCTTCTTTAATATTCCCTATAGGGCTGAGGTTCGACAACTGTGAGGGCTATTCAAAAACAGCAACTTTCTTACGTTCAAACTATGAGTTTTCGATTCTGGAGGCATGTTTGGGATCATTTTCGGCATCTAATGATATCAAGGAGGGTTGAAATGGTGCAGTTTTGAGTAGAACAATTAGCAACAGACCTCGAGAAGTAGGACTAAATGGAAGAGATCCCAGAAAAATTCCGTATCTGAGAAAAAATTATGTAAGCCAACGAACTGAAATTTTCCAGTAGCTTAAATTCTTTAAGACTGAGGCTAGTAAAGTAGGGAACAGCCAAAGTTTTTGTTAATAACTTTTAACCGGCAAAAAATAAAACATTTCCGCATTCAGCTTCGTGTTCCTGAGGTCAAAACACGTCGATTGGTTCCTTTTTTTTAATTTTGAAGAACTTCAGCAGTCGCGCCGATACGCCGTATTCACGGATTATGGCGGCGGCGGCCGATTATGAAGGTAATCGGCGCGGCGGCGGCGGCGTCAATCGGCGGCGTATATGTCTAATAGGCATACGCTACACTGTCAATATGAATCGCGATGGTCTGATGAATCGCAGACTAGTGCTAAATGTTCAGTATGAATATTGCGATATTTTTCTCGCTGTGAGATTTAAAATAGTTTACTTCCGTCCTTTTCACACTTTCACTATAAATTCGTTTATTGCCAATATTTCGTTCCGGATCGCGGATTTCAAAATTTCTAAATATTTTGCGATCCAGAATAGCGACCCATCAATACTCGATGCTACACGATCAATATTAATCGTTTTCCCATACAAGAGCTTTTTCTCGTAAAACCGCCAAAAATTCACACTGGAAAATATAGTAAAACATACGGTAGTTCAATGCAACCCGGCGCAATATAATAGAATGGTTTCGTTTGCTTTGTAAAAAGATCTCATGTATTTACATAAATACAAATCTAAAATTAATTTAAAGTATTTTATAGTATTTAAAAACAAATTTTTTAAATGGGGAAATGTGAATTGTGCGTTTCAGTTCTTATATTATTATTATTTTGCAAAATTCGTTAAATAAAAATATAAGCTTGAAATGAAATACATACATTTTTTGAGCATATTTCAGGTATTTTTTAAGCATATATGCATATAAAGAGATTTTTTTGTGCATATTTACGAGCATATTTCAGTTATTTTTCGGGCATACTCGCATGCATATTTTGAAATTTTTCCTGCATATTTTTAGCTTCCCTAGTAATAATAAATAAATCTAAAGACTTAAGCAACGAACTTTTTACTTCTTTTAAGTATTTCTTTCACATATTGATTTTATTATCAGTTATCATTTGCTTATACTCTCCTTTACTTTAACGAGGGCGTGTACTTGATCGAAAGCCCCAACAATCTATCATACCATCAAGCCAACGAAGAATCAGTTGCAGAAAAACGAATGAGTACCTAAAACTTATAATCTTCTATATATATAAAAATGATTTGGTGTTTAATTGTAACGCTAAAACTTGAATACTTCCTTAGGGGGGTTTGTTTGTTGTAAGCCCGCGAAGGTTTAGTCGAAGAAAAAATTAAAAAATATTAGGGTGCGTGGCACCTCCCATACAATCTTAATTTTTAAATCTCATTATCTCTAAAAGAATTCAAGGTAGGGAGCTGAAAATTGGTGTAGAGGTAGGTCATATCAAAACCTTTCTCACGCAGAAAAGTGGGTGTTATCAGAAAAGAGGGCGTGGCACCTCCCATACAAACTTAATTTTTCATGCTGAATATCTCTAAAAGTGTTTAAGGTAGTGACTTGGGAACTGATGTGGAGATAAACGATATCAATTCTGTATTAACGCAAAATAATAGGAGTTATACGAAAAGGGGGCGTGGCACCACCCATACATACTTAGCATTGGAAGCTGAGTATATCAGAAAGAATAAATGGCAGGATCCTGAAAATTTCTATAGAGCTAAATGATATTAAAACCACTTTCACGCAAAAAAGTGGGGGTTATCGAAAAAGGGGGCGTGGTATTTCCCATAAACACTTAATTTTTTAAGCTGAATATCTCTAAAAGAATTTAAAGCAGGGACCTGGAAATTGGTACAGAGCTATATGATATCAAAACAATTTTTGCGCATAAAAGTGTAGGTTATCGGAAAAGGGGGCGTGGCACCTGCCACATAATCTTAATTTTTAAAGCTAATTAATTTTTTATTAAAAATAATACCGGTGTAATAACAATTTTTGAAATGAAATTAATAAAAAAATCTATTTTGGGCAGAACGAAGTTTGCCGGGTCAGCTAGTACTTACATGAGTCAAGTTTTCTCAAGTGGGCCACCTAAAATCAATTTTTCGATATTGTATGGTTTATGGATCAATTTTGAAAGCTAACAAACATTGTAAAATGATCGCAAAAGCGTTTTTGCTAGTTTTGATTTTTCAGCGAGTTATTCGCGGTCAAAGTTTTCTTAACGGTTTTTAATTTTTTTGAATAACTCGGTAACCAATGCTTCGATTCTATTGATTTTTTCGGCATTAGTTAGGAAACTTATTTAGCAACAAGATGTAGTGGCCAGTTTTTGAAATTTCAAAAATGGCATAACTCAAAAGTTCATTTTTTGAAAATAATCGCGCTTTTTCGCCGTTTTTTCCACGTTCTCATATGTTTAGGAAAAAACACGAATCAGCAGTCTATGCGGTTAATATCAGGCTTCATTTTGCAGAAAATAAATTTTGGTAACTCCGTACCAAAAAAAAGTTACAACGTTTTTAGTGAAGGCCGGTTGGGGGTTAAAATCAATTTTTTTATATTTTTATTTTTTTTCTACTTTACAGCTCAAAAGCACGTTAGGGGGAAATATAGAGCGTCCCAAGACGAAAATAATAACATATCAATTTTAAAATTGGGATGTAAAATAAAAAAGTTAGAATGAAACAAGTAAGGAAGCCTAAGTTCGAGTGGAATCGAACATTAGATACTCAGCTGTATGCTTTCATTGTTTGTTTGCGTTTGATGGAAACACGGTGCACTTAATATGAAGCGAGTGCTGCATAAAGTGGGCGTAGTCACGCCCATTTTCTAAATTTTTATCAGTCATCCAACTAAGCATATCAATATTATACTTTGTGCAAAATTTCATTCCTTTATGACTTCTAGTTACAAAGATGTCATGTTACAAATTCCCAAAGGGTGTTCCAGAAATATCTTTCTTAAAAAGTAGGCGTGGTCATAAACCGATTTCAATAAATTTTTGCGTGTCTATTAATAGGCTAAAGTTATAGGCTAAGAAATCTCGTATATCCCTTTGTGTAAAAAGAGGCGGTGCCACGCCCATTTTCCAAAATTTTTCTATTTGTTGTTTCCGGTCTATTGTGGAAGTCATGCCACAAAATTTCAATGACAGATCTTTATATTTGACAGAGATATCGCTTAAAATGTTTTTATTAGGCCCCTTTATAGTTCTCATATATAAAAGTGGGCGTGGTCGCCAACCGATTTCGCTAAAATTTTGAGCGTGTATTACCACAAGTAATGAAAGTGTACACACCAAGTTTCGTCATTATATATAAATTATTTGTCGAGTTATGGGCTCAGAAATCTCGTATATTCCTGTTTATAAAAAGAGGCGGTGCCACGCCCATTTTCCAAAATTTTTGTGTTTTTCGTTTTATATCCGCAGTTGGACTCCTGCTATAAAATTTCAATGATATATCTTTATATTTGACAGAGATATCGCTTAAAATGCTTTTATTAGGTCACTTTATAAGACCCATATATAAAAGTGGGCGTGGCCCTAAACCGATTTCGGAAATTTTTCGTCCAAATATTTGACTAAGTAAGTATATCACGCGTACCAAATTTCATCGATATATCTTCAACGGTTTCTGATTTATGACTCATAAAACTTTCAATGTTTGCCCCTTAATAAGTGGGCGTGGCACCGCCCATTTTCCAAAATTTTTGTGTTTTTCGTTTTATGTCCGCAGTTGGACTTACGCGACAAAATTTCAATGATAGATCTTTATATTTGACAGAGATATCGCTTAAAATGTTTTTATTAGGTCACTTTGTAATATACATATATAAAAGTGGGCGTGGCCGTCAACCGATTTTAACTATTTTCTGTCCAAACGTATGTCTAAGTAAGTAAATCACGCGTACCAAATTTTGTCGATATATCTTCAATGGTTTCTGAGTTATGACATATAAAACTTTCAAGGTTTGACCCTTAATAAGTGGGCGTGGCACCGCCCATTTTCCAAAATTTCATCAAATTTCATCCTAGGGGCCTGAGCTCAACACGTGGGTAAAATTTCATCGCTCCAGCTATATTAGTGACTGAGATACCAAATTTCCGATTATTTATATATAGGAAAAGTGGGCGTGGTCATGGTCCGATTTCGCCCATTTTCAATACCAACCGTCCCAGTCTCGATACCAACTTGCATTTCAAATTTCATCAAAATATCTCAATTTTTGCGCGAGTTAGAGTGTTTACAGACGGACAGACGGACGGACGGACATGGCTCAATCGATTTCTCTTTTCACCCTGATCATTTTGATATATATAAGTCTATATCTATCTCGATTATTTCACTCTGTTACAATCCACCGTTATGTGATTAAAACTATAATACTCTGTGTACTAGTACAGCTGAGTATAAAAACCATATGCGCGGAATTTTGCGTGATAAAACAAAACCAAAATTCGTTCCTTAATCCCCTCAGCCATAAGCTTCAAATTTAGGGGCTGACTTTTGCAAATTTTTTCGATTTAACGTGGTTGGGTCACCTAACCGAGTTTTTCGTCCCTAAAATGTCCATTTGTCTCACCTGAAATAAGTTTTATTTTTGTGTTTTTTGGGTATCATTGCATTCAAAAATATTTTGCGCTAAAGTTACAAGCGATAACCACAAGCTATACCATGTTCGAAAGACAATCAAAATACGCTTCCAAAGACATACAACTTGCGATGGTACAGCAAAAACTTGGTGAACTAGAGCTCGTCAAATTGAAAAAATTGTCAATTTCTTGCAATCGAAAGCAAAAACTTTGGATTTAAAAGTAGGTTTTTTATAAGAATTTGTAAAAATCAGGAAAGCTTTATTTTTCCAAAAATTATCTTGTTAAATTGCAGACATTTTAACCCTAATATTACTAGGATCTGTTGAATACTTTATTTTTGGTAATTTTTTTAGGTGAAACAAAAGAATATTTTGTGAAAAAAAAACTCGCTTAATTGACCCGACCACGTTAAAACGAAAAAAAAATTGTCAAAGTCCGCCCTTAAATTTGAAGCTTGGGGTTGATAGGGTTTCGGGTCAATTTTTGTTTTTTTTTTTTACCACGCGAAATACCGCGGAAATAGTTTTTTTATTGTAATTCTGTTATCTTACATCCGATTTTTAAAATTGATATGTCATTATTTTAGTCTTGTGGTGCTCTATATTCCCCCCTAACGTGCTTTTGAGCTGTAAAGTAGAAAAGAAATAAAAATGTAAAAAAATTGATTTTAACCCCCAACCGGCCTTCACTAAAAACGTTGTAACTTTTTTTTGGTACGGAGTTACTAAAATTTCATTTCTGCAAAATGAAGCCTGATATTAACCGCATAGACTGCTGATTGGTGTTTTTTCCTAAACATATGAGAACGTGGAAAAAAACGGCGAAAAAGCGCGATTATTTTCAAAAAATGAACTTTTGAGTTATGCCATTTTTGAAATTTCAAAAACTGGCCACTACATATTGTTGCTAAATAAGTTTCCTAACTAATGCCGAAATAAAAATAGGTAAAAAAACTTTTTAAGTTAAACGGTTTTATGTTATACATACATTGCAATGTTTAAGATAAATGTACTAAAAACCAAAAAATAATAAAATAGATACAGTCGTGGGAATTATAAACATTTGCATAGACTAGACTAAAATAAAACCGTGGGGCACGTCAATTGTCTACAATCGTTGATTAAAATGTTTGTTTTGTAATGTTACACTATAATTAGGCAGTTGTTCAACCGACAACGATGGACGTGTGATAAGTAGGGCTAGAATGTGGAAAAAAGCTAGCAAGCTCGATTATAAGCGAGTTTTAGGGTTTCATAGTGGTGAGCGAGTAGTACTTTTATCATATGTTTTGTCGATTAAAGACAAACTACGAGCAGTGAAACGATTCCTCGTGTGAATGTCCAACGATAAACTAGTTGAAACATCTCTTTTATTAACATGGAGTGCATAACTATTGGAATTTCCATGAGCAAGAAAATAGTAAGTAATTTCCTCACCGTCTGCGGGCCAACTGCCTAACGACGAATTAAACGATTCTTCTATCGCACATTAAGTCGATAATTTGTAGAGAATTGACGTGCCCCACGGTTTTATTTTAGTCTAGTCTATGCAACTGTTTATAATTCCCACGACTGTATCTATTTTATTATTTTTGGTTTTTAGTACATTTATCTTAAACATTGCAATGTATGTATAACATAAAACCGTTTAACTTAAAAAGTTTTTTTAACTATTTTTATTTTCTAGTTTTTAGTTTACCTATTTTTATTTAAGCCACCTGGCGGCTCCAATTTTTTTTTAAACATTTGTAAATTATTTAAGTAATGCACATGCTAAATATCAGCCAAATCGGTCCATAATTAGGATTTTCAGTTTTAATTACCCCGATCTCAGCTCCACCTAGCGGAATTTTTTTTTAAGAAAATATTTCTTTTCAAGGTAGTAATACATGTTCCGAATTTCAGCCAAATCGGACCATAAATGCGATTTTTGTAAATATAGCGACCCACGCGCCACCTATCGGAAGTTTTTTTTAGGAAAATATTTCCTTTCAAGGTAGTAATACATGTTCCGAATTTCAGCCAAATCGGACCATAAATGCGATTTTTGTAAATATAGCGACCCACGCGCCACCTAGCGGAATTTTTTTTTTTTTTAAGAAAATATTTCTTTTAAAGGTAGTAATACATGTTCCGAATTTCAGCCAAATCGGACCATAAATGCGATTTTTGTAAATATAGCGACCCACGCGCCACCTAGCGGAATTTTTTTTTAAAGAAAATATTTCTTTTCAAGGTAGTAATACATGTTCCGAATTTCAGCCAAATCGGACCATAAATGCGATTTTTGTAAATATAGCGACCCACGCGCCACCTAGCGGAATTTTTTTTTAAATAAAATATTTCTTTTCAAGGTAGTAATACATGTTCCGAATTTCAGCCAAATCGGACCATAAATGCGATTTTTGTAAATATAGCGACCCACGGGCCACCTATCGAAATTTTTTTCCATAATATTGCATTGTCATCGGGGTTATACATGCGTACAAAATTTCAGATTAATCGGTTGACAGGAAGAGGGTGAAATTTGAATTACTAAATTTGACCCAAGAATAAATAATAAATAAAACCGGGGTGAGCTAAATAAAACCGTTTAAAAATCAATAGAATCGAAGCATTGGTTACCGAGTTATTCAAAAAAATTAAAAACCGTTAAGAAAACTTTGACCGCGAATAACTCGCTGAAAAATCAAAACTAGCAAAAACGCTTTTGCGATCATTTTACAATGTTTGTTAGCTTTCAAAATTGATCCATAAACCATACAATATCGAAAAATCGATTTTAGGTGGCCCACTTGAGAAAACTTGACTCACATACAAATAAAATCGCAATAATTTTTCTCTCCACAATTGCTAAGGTGTTTTTGCCATTTTACGACACAAATCCTGCTGCTATACGTCACAAATTAAATTGGCCACATTGGTAGCCGCACTTGCAGTAGCGCTCGAACGCCAAAACATTGTTAGCTTAGTTTGCTCCACTTTTTTCTTTTTTTGTTTGATTGTTTGACGAAATAGACCAGTAGCAGTAATAAAAAAAATTTTATATTTTTGTAGACAACTAAACCAACAGCGATGGCATTACAAAGTTGCGCACATAAAACGTGGAGTTTTGTTTAAAACACATACACATACTTACATATACATACATATGTATATACGTATAAATTTTCTGAAGTGAAAACTTCTTTGGGGAAACTATGAAACGGAAATGCAACGGCAACATCATTAGCCGGTACGTGCTTTATTTTTTCATTTAGATGCTAAAAAGCTATAACCATCTCAGCGCCTTTATTTAGACAATTGTGTTTAAGAGATTTTCGTTTCTTAATTATAATGTATGTATGTATTTTTATGTACATATCTTTCTGCTATTATTTGATTGAGTAAATATAAGTACAAATCTGTGGTCACGAGCAATAACCGCTTAAGTCGACTTAGGAAGATTTCGAGTTATATATACCACGTTATTCTCCTTTTAAAACTCTATATTTCTGTAAAACCCCCATGCTTATAACTTAGTTCAATCAAAAGATATAAATAAAAACTAGCCGGACCCGTGCGCATCTTGCGCAAAAAAAAAACAAAACATACGTGGCGCCAGTTGGTATGGTTTGTGCTGTCACGCCCATTTTAAAAAAACTTATTATTTATTTGGATTGATGGAATTTATGCAACTTTCAATAAATTACCTATATGTTTGAGAAAGATATCGCATACAATGTTTTTATTATACCTATATCGGTACATATGTGCATTATATTTTTATATATCTTACATATGTATATTTTTATGTAAATAAATATATGAGGTCCCCGCCGACTTGGGTAATTTTTTTTCCACACGTTTGCCTTGGCAAGCAAATCAGTGACCCAAGCTTAATCGATTTATCTGCTACAGTTCCTGAGTTTTGACTTATAAATCTTTGAAAATTTGCCCCTTTTGGCCCATTTTTTTAAATTTCAGCATATTTCCTCATAACGGCATAAGGTCATTGCATAGATGAAATTCCATCACTCGGGTTTTATTAGTGACTTAATTATCATGTTTTACGTATTTTTTCGAAATACATACATACATATGCCTTATTTTCAACCCCAACCTTCTCTGTTCCCATTAGAATCGGTGTAACAAATTTCATTAAAATATTTCTATTTTTGCGCCAGTTAGATTATGTACGGCCGACCGTTGAATCAATTTTTTCATCCTGATCGTTTTGATTTATATAAGTCCTTATCTATCTCAATTGTTTTATGGTCTTGCGTACAACCGTTATTTGATCAAAAGTATAAATACATATACATATATTGTACTACGAACAGCTGTGTATAAATAAGCACATCCCATGCTGAAAAAGCCCCCATTCAGCGTAAGTATGAATACACACGTGTTTGCCTAAAATAATGTGCTGTTTACATACAACCATACAGCTGAAGCTTATAATAGTGTTTTAAAATATACACGACTGTTCAACTGGAGCGACATCTACATTTAAAATTTGTATTTAATTCTGCACTCTTGTTATAATAAAATAAATCATACTTTTAGGCGCAAATCTTTTAGTTTAAATTTAAGCATTTTATTTTTGCAAAATACTATTAAAAAAAGTACCACGCCCAATAAAACACCGTTTCACATGCATAGCTAATTTATACCTTTAAAACGATGCCTTTCTTATTAATTTTGGTAAATTATGTGAGCAGAAAAAGGGATATTTGCATAAGAACATCAATTAGAAGTAATATATATGATATTTGGGCTTAACCTACCTTGCTTGTTCGTCTTCGAATATAATAAAAATAGGTAAAAAAACTTTTTAAGTTAAACGGTTTTATGTTATACATACATTGCAATGTTTAAGATAAATGTACTAAAAACCAAAAAATAATAAAATAGATACAGTCGTGGGAATTATAAACATTTGCATAGACTAGACTAAAATAAAACCGGGGGCACGTCAATTGTCTACAAATTATCGACTTAATGTGCGATAGAAGAATCGTTTAATTCGTCGTTAGGCAGTTGGCCCGCAGACTGTGAGGAAATTACTTACTATTTTCTTGCTCATGGAAATTCCAATAGTTATACACTCCATGTTAATAAAAGAGATGTTTCAACTAGTTTATCGTTGGACATTCACACGAGGAATCGTTTCACTGCTCGTAGTTTGTCTTTAATCGACAAAACATATGATAAAAGTACTACTCGCTCACCACTATGAAACCCTAAAACTCGCTTATAATCGAGCTTGCTAGCTTTTTTCCACATTCTAGCCCTACTTATCACACGTCCATCGTTGTCGGTTGAACAACTGCCTAATTATAGTGTAACATTACAAAACAAACATTTTAATCAACGATTGTAGACAATTGACGTGCCCCACGGTTTTATTTTAGTCTAGTCTATGCAAATGTTTATAATTCCCACGACTGTATCTATTTTATTATTTTTTGGTTTTTAGTACATTTATCTTAAACATTGCAATGTATGTATAACATAAAACCATTTAACTTAAAAAGTTTTTTACCTATTTTTATTGTAAATATAGTGACCCACGCGCCACCTATCGGAAGTTTTTTTTAAGGAAAATATTTCCTTTCAAGGTAGTAATACATGTTCCGAATTTCAGCCAAATCGGACCATAAATGCGATTTTTGTAAATATAGCGACCCACGCGCCACCTAGCGGATTTTTTTTTTAAAGAAAATATTTCTTTTCAAGGTAGTAATACATGTTCCGAATTTCAGCCAAATCGGACCATAAATGCGATTTTTGTAAATATAGCGACCCACGCGCCACCTAGCGGGATTTTTTTTTAAAGAAAATATTTCTTTTCAAGGTAGTAATACATGTTCCGAATTTCAGCCAAATCGGACCATAAATGCGATTTTTGTAAATATAGCGACCCACGCGCCACCTATCGGAATTTTTTTTTTTCATAATATTGCATTGTCATCGGGGTTATACATGCGTACAAAATTTCAGATTAATCGGTTGACAGGAAGAGGGTGAAATTTGAATTACTACATTTGACCCAAGAATAAATAATAAAACAAACGGGGTGAGCTAAATAAAACCGTTTAAAAATCAATTTATCTCGAAATCATATTTTTCGACTTAAGCGATTATTTCAAATTGCCACAGAAGTATAGTTGGGACGCTTTTCGATTATTCCTGCTTTTCACTAGTTATGAACTGGAGCTTATACAAAGTAAACCCAAACAACAAAATAGTATTCTGTGTACTAGTTACAGCTGAGTATAAAAACCTTTATGTTATAAAACAAAATGAAGTTATCCTTTGTTGGACATTTACAAACAAATGCATGTATGTACTTATATATATGCACATAGTACTATCATATGCATATTGAGCACTCTGAGACATATTTCTTTTCTTTACTTCACTTTTTTTTACAACTTTAATATGACATTTATTGACAATGGCACAGCATTTCGGGCAATTAGTTCGACACAAGAAAATGCTAAATTGGGCAATACAGTAGCGAGTAGCAGACAGCAGGCAGCAAACTGAGCGTGTTGAGTAAACCATAAATAAAATGCCACCAGCTGTGTCCAGGAATGTCATGCCATCATAGCCAATTTTGGCAAATATATATATATACTTCATTGCCAAAGTTGAAACTGTAAACAGAGTCTACATATCACAAGTCTGATGTGAGGGCTGATACAGTGTAAAAGAGTAAATGAATTGCATTTTTTTTCTAATTTAAGTATTTATTTACTTAAGGAAAGTGTTGAGAAAGGAAGGTTGCTAGTGTTCAATAACACTCATTCCAAGAATTTTGTCGCAAGCAGTATCATCGGCGAAAGTGGCGATAGTGACTCCTTCTGCTATTGCGAGATCAGATGTGTAGAGTGGGTACAGTATTGGATCCACTACACTGCCTTTCGGCAACCTGCTAAGCTCTCGTACAGCTCAGCTTGCTCTACCCCTTCTTTGACGAAAGAAGTAACGAGTTTTAAGTTAAGATTATATAAATAGAATAAAAAGTAATTTTTAGGAAGAGTTTTCTTTTTATTTTTTAAAGAGGGGTTCGTCGTGCCATACGCGATTAGAAGCTTGAGAGATATCTATAAAAGCAGCTCTACAGTATTTTTTTGCTCAAAGACAGTGTAGATTTTCTCGGTGAGTCTAAGTACTTGTTCAATTATTCCCTGCCCTGCTCTGCAGCCAAACTTGTGATTGTGTATAATTTAACCCTCTTCTATTTTTCTTAAAAAAAAAACTTTCAAGACTTTTGAGACAACGGACATCAGACTAATGGGTATGTAATACGCAACCGTATAAGCGAGCTTTCCTGGTTGCTGAATCATTTTCATCTCAGCGACTTTCCGTTGAGGGGGTATGAATCCAGTTATTACTTCTATTCTAAAATGTATATAGTAATGTATGCCATAAATTTCAATGATCTTCCTCCCAGCGATTGTAAGCAGATATGATCACTTTTAAACTTTAGAGTTTAGAGTTTTGCTCGACTGTGTAACACAGACGGTAGTAGTCCCATATACACATGTGTGTACGTTGATATTCACTTTAAAATTGTCTTAATCCACAACAACTAGACAAGTTTTTATTTATTCAAGCATTTCTTTACTTACCCATTTCTTTCATTCCACTTGATTTATATCCACAACAATTCTGTTTTTTGTCAAAGGCTTTTATTCCGCAATTAAAGGCCACAGAACATGGAAAAGAAAAAAGAAGAATAATTGAAAATGGATCTTTTTATTGTTATGATATATAAAATTAAAATGGATTTTTATTAACCGATTTCTTTTTTTTTACTTTTTTTAATAAATGAAGTGATTACTGTTACAGTGTTCTATTATATTATTATACTGTTATTATACTATTATTATAACGATTATATTATTCTACTATTATGCTATTAAATTATTATATTGTTACTAGTAAACCCGGCCACGCGATGCTGTGGATTCGGGATTCGAATTAAACTGTGCAACAATTTGAGGGTGGAAGACCACTTAATGCTACATTTAGCAATTTTTTTGATTGCCATTTTAAATTTGACTTCCCCTTAAAAATGGCACAATATATATCAGCTTTAAACTAGTAGTGGGACTTTTTTCGATTAATATTCGAATAAATATTATTCGAATAAACGAATAATAATATTCGAGGGAAAAAATTCGAATAGTACTTTTCGAATAGTACTATTCGAATAATACTATTCGAATGACACTATTCGAATAATACTATTCGAATAGTAGTATGTATGTACATGCATAATTTGGGAATTTCACTTGCCTCCGCGCAGCCAGAGTACGTATATGTATATGTACATACATATGTATGCACTTACAAAAGCAAAAGCATACATATATAATTACAATAGCTTTTCGAGAATAGTGGTATTCGAATAGCGATATTCGAATAGTACTATTCGAATAGTATTTATTCGAATATACGAATAAAGTATTCGAATAAATATTATTCGAATTACGAATAACTTTCGAATAAAAGGATTTTTTATTCGAATAATTTTTATTCGAATAGTCCCATCCCTACTTTAAACCCATAGATTCTTATTAATAAAATATAAAATTAAGCATATAGATAATTACTGGTTATTTTAATTTTCCGTCGACCTAGATGTTGTATACAAAGACTTTGTCCGAGGAGTCCCATATTGAAGTTTTAATGCGAATAATTTTCTACAATATTTTATCCATATAGCTACCTTCAAAAGGTCATTTGTCGTACTTCTCTTTCTCTTCCCCTTTCCCTTTCGCTTCCTCTTCCCCCTTCGCTTTCGCTTCCTCTTCCCTTTATCCATTTTATTTTCCGTACTCTTTCCTCTTTAGCTTCCTTTCCTTCGCCATTTCCGTTCCTTTCATTTTCCCCTTCCCTTTCTTTTTATTACAGGGCAGGACCTTTCATGACACTTCAAATTTGAAAACCGGACAAATTGTAGCGTAAAAATAAATTTTTGAACAGGTGGCAAATCTTTTTGTAAAAATCGTAATAAATTACTCATTTCCAGGCCAAGCATTTTCATATGTCCGGCAAAGCCATTTCATATGACACTTTAAATTTAAAAAATCTAACTGTGGTGTAAAAATAAATTTTGGAACAGGTGGCAACCCTCTTTGTAAAAATTATGATAAATTACTCATTTTGAGGCAAAGCACTTTCATACGACACTTCAAATCTAAAAATAAAAACAGACTATAGCGTAAAAATTAAATTTTGAAAGGTGGCAACCCATTTTAGAAAAATTTTTATAAATTTGTTATTTTCACGCAGGGCCCTTTCATATGACACCTCAAATTAAAAAATCACACGAACTATAGCGTAAAACTGAATTTTTGAACAGGTGGCAACCCTTGTTGTAAAAATGGTAATAAATTACTCATTTCCAGGCCAAGCATTTTCATATGCCCGGCAAAGCCATTTCATATGACACTTTAAATTAAAAAAATCTAACTGTGGAGTAAAAATAAATTTTGGAACAGGTGGCAACCCTCTTTGTAAAAATTATGATAAATTACTCATTTTCGCGCAGGTCCCTTTTATATGACACCTCAAATTTAAAAATCACACAAACTATTGCGTAAAACTGAATTTTTGAACAGGTGGCAATCCTTGTGGTAAAAATTGTAATAAATTACTAATTTCCAGCTCAAGCCCTTTCATGTGGTACCTGAAATTTATAAATCAAGCAAACTATACGGGACAATTAAATTTTTAAACAGGTGGCAACCCATTCCTGCACATCTACAGGTCAATCCCTTTCCTTTGACACCACATTTCCCAAAATCGGTATAACGGTGTAAAAGTTATGGTGCGTACAAAAAATCGCTTAGCTCAATATATATAAAGATGAGACCATAACTTTTATACTAAGTTTTATAAACTTACACAACAAGCTCATTAGTGTTTAGTATTCACGCCAGTGATGCCAAGTGTAGGGAAAAGAGGCTACGTGTAGGGAAATTCGACCTCAAATTTGCAGTGTAGGGAAAAAGGGACAGATTTTCAAAAATTAGCTAAATGTAGGGAATTTTTGAATTCAGAAATTTTCGTTTTCTTTGCACAGAATTAATTTTTTTATATATGTATATAGGTACTTTATTCGGTCTATGATAACAATATCTTACAGACTAGAAATGTACAAGAAAATTACTAACCAAATAAGTTTGAATTCCGTACTAGGGATAAAATGAAGTAATCTTATCGGCAAATTGGGATCTCGGCATTGCAAAGTCAAGATCTAATTTTTTGTAAGTATTATTGATTTCACTGACTGCCCTGGTAATGGGGGCGAGATAATGGTAATTGGATTTAACTGCTGTAAGATGAAAAGGGTAGTGGGAACGTAGGACACGATTTGGAACATTGAAGCTTAGTTGCTGAAGCAGGCTCACGCAAACAATTAATCCATTAACAATGCCAAAAATGAACATTATCGAATGAATTGTGCGCCGACTAGAGAGAGATTTTAAGTTTATGAGCAAACACCGAGCATTATACGATGGATAGGGGTCGACGAAATGAAGGGGATAGAGAGCAAAGCGTGTAAACCTAAAATTGTTTAATAAGTAACTACAAATAACATGTTTCTGCATGTTTGAGTACAATATTTCAAAATTGGACTTTGTTCTGATCTGGCAATGTATTCCTCGACCTGCTTACAGGACCTCGGAGCAAAGGCTTCTCTTTTCGTTAGCTTCGCTCCTGCTCCGCTCCCAAATTTTTTGCTTTAGTTCTGGATCCGATCTTAGCACCAAATTTCGCTTCCATCTTTTGTTGTGGTGGGATGGTGCCCATCCCTGCTTTACCAAGACCTAGTGTTCCTACCTGTTTAATACATAGTTATCCCACATGCCCTCACACCAGTTTTCAGTACCCTACTAAAAATATTTCCAGAGATATTCGCTGTCAAAGTTTCAGTTTGTATGGGAGGTGCCCATTCCTGCTTTACCAAGACCTAGTGCTTTTACCCGTTTAATACATAGTTATCTCACATGCCCCCACACCAATTTTCAATACCCTACTGCAAATATTTCAAGAAATATTCGCTGTGTATGGGAGGAGCCCATCCCTGCCTTTTAATCAATTTAAAAATATGCCTATTGTAATCAATAATAGTATAATATAATACAATGGCGCTATTATAACTCTTACGAGTTTTATGGCCGAGCTTCTCTCCCAATTCGAGGTGTGCTCCTTTTTATTTTTCCTACTAATTGGGTGGACCTACAGTTTTATGCCGGCTCAGAACGGCGAATGCACTTTTTGTGAGAAGCTTTTTCATGGCAGAAATACACTCGGAGGGTATACCGCCCACTGCCAAGAGGTGACCGCTGCTCTATTGTAATTACCGGGTGAAAATACCTAGGTGTGCAAAGTTTCGTGAGGATCCGTTCAGCGGTTTTCTCGCCAATTGAGTTTAAACAAAATTTCCATTTCACATTTATAAGATACAGAAAATACGGCGTAGGGAAATTTGTAGGGAAAAATTTTGTTAGCGTAGGGAAAAGTATGGAATTTTTTGGCATGGCGTAGGGATTTTTGGTCCAAGAATAGTGGCATCACTGATTCACGCCAATATTTCTAAAATATGCAACTTGTATTTGCGTGCTTTGCTGAAAAATCGACTAAATAGGCTGCGTTGGCATTGAAAGAAAAAAGGAATTTATAACTTTTTTAGTGGCAAGGTCGTACTGGAAAGAGCAATAAAAATGTAGACCACAATATAAATGTAAGTAAATATACATACATATGTGTTCACATATGTATATGCATTCATACAAATATACTTTCATACAAACACACATGCATACATACAAATACACATTCATACAAACACACAAACATTCATACATACATATGTACAAACAAAAATTTAAGTACACTTTTTACAATTTCATGTGGCAACAGCAATAACAACAAATGCGCCACAATAAATACTTGTGTTTGGAATTTTTGCATTTATTGGCTTAATTTTAGCTCATGTGTGATTGCTGTGTCGGTGATTAATGGCTGTTGTGGTCCGATATTATTACGGTTTTAATTTTGTGTTGTTGAGTTTTTTTTTTTCATGCTTTTCTACTTTGGTAAGTCCGTTTTCTTTCTTTTATTGGCAATTCTCTTGCTGTATTTTTTGTTTGTTTTTTTTTTTTTTGTTACTCCTGTTACTCGTAAAAAGCAAATATTGCCGCTCTTGATTGCTTTGCTATTTTCACATTTTGTTAGCGGAAATTGTTATATTGCATTGCGGCCACCACGGGCTGGCCACCATTAAAGGAGTCGCTTGCAGCAAAGTGTAAAAAGCAATACAACAACAAAACGATCACAAAGTTGGATTTCGTTCAAAACATTAAGGAACATCCTAAACCACCGACACAACCACAAGCTAAATTGTTACAAATTTTTCACCACACAGGCAGCTGTCGCACGGCGCATATGGCTGCATATATATGTATGCATATGTATATACTTACATATGAATGTATGTATTATTATTATCTACGTTTCCCATGCCATATATACATAAGATTCATTCAACACTAAACGCTGATTGCGTCTTTTTTCAATCGAAACGTCTTAAGCGCTTTGTTATTTTGTTCCGTCGCCATCAGCCATCAGCCATCAGTCATCAGCCTTAAGCCATTTCTTTTGTTATTGAAGCACTGAAAACTATGTTTTAATTTGCATTTATGTGTTTTCATTGTCATATAATTCTTTTTTATTTGATTTCTCCCATTTTTATTGACATAATTGCTTTCCGTTATAGTTTCATAAATTTCCACAAGATATACGTATTTTTTTATATACAAACATATATATACATATATGTATTAATTAAAAATTCGCATTCAACATCATTCTATATTTTATTGTTGGCACTTAAAAGCAATTTATGGCAATAGGTATTAAGTGTTTTTTTTTTGGCCAATTGGCTGACTATCTATTTGATTAACCGATTCAAATGCCTATCATAATCAATTGGAAGATGTGTAAGTTTTTTCTATTTATTTATTTTTTTTTGGCGATCGCTAGTCTTTCAGCATATTTAGCCAGTGGCTGTGATTTGGAAGTTCGAAAAAAGACACTGAAGAAGGCGCATATTAGCCGAAACCGGTTTGTCTCCAAACCAAACTTGACAAGGGATGACGGAGGATCGTTCCACAATACATCATATTCCTACCCTGTCGGAAAAACAAGCAACCAAAAAGTATTCATTCAAAATGAGTGAAGAAACAAACAAAACTCTCACTCTGCATTATAGATTAGTGAGAAATGCAAACGGTCACTCATCAGCATGCCGTGAGGATGAGATTCCTCACTCACTCACTCACTCACACTCTGAGTTTCTTCCTACCCTGCTTGGAAGATGTCCTTTCTGTACCTTCTGATAAGATCGTTGGTTCTTTTGGCATCATAAGCCGGCCATGTTCGCTTTGTGGCCTTACAACTATTCGCGTAGTTACAACGAATAGTGGTCTGATGTCGGAATTTTAGTTGAATGTCTCGTTTTATAGCTGTGAATGGGCAGCTGCTCAGTTTGACTGCTCTATTAACGTCCATGACTGCCGCCCGCTTTCGCCAGCTCGCCAGCATTTTCATAACCATCCATTTTCCTGTGACCAGGAAACCATACGATGGAAAGAAGCTTGAAGCATGTTATTGCATGGTTTTGGATGTCGTGATAGGCGAGTTAAATATCATGGATGTCTGAATATATACATACATATGCATCTTGTCCCCTGTTGTCATCAGTTTCCATAGCAGCTCAAAAGCTCTTTCAATGCCAAAAACTTCCGCTTGGTAGATGCCGACTGAACTGGGAAGACGAACTGAAAGAGACACATTAAGTACCTCAGAGAAAATGCCAGTTCCAACACCACAGTCCATTTTGAATCCATAGGAAAATATTGAGATTTCTTTCTTCTTGCGTACGCTATCTCCCTTCCACTCTCTTCTTGACGTGGGCATCACATTGAAGCGCTTTTATAGTAATGGAAGAAGGTAATCTGATACTCGAACTCCGCCAATGAGCTTGCTAAGATTGCTGCTTTCAACGTACCATCTTTCCGTGCAGAAACCCGACTCCAGTCTTAACGAGCTGAAGGTGGCGATGTCACGGGTATGTGTGTCCAGTCGCTGTTAAGAACCCAATAATTACCAGTTTGTCTGGTAATTTACTTACTTTCTAAGTACTTTACTTACTAAGCCATAGCGACACTTTTAGTGCATATATAAATATTTGAAAAATCAAAATGATAATAAATTTCAAAAAAAAATTTAACATTCCACTAAGAAATTCAACAAGCAATGCAAATAAAATCGACAGCAAACTACATACACGGACAAAAGCAAGTCATTGCAGAAATTTCTAAACTAAAACAAATTTAAGCCAAAAAATAAAGGCGCTGCATCCACCTACAAATCAGCAAAAACGCCACATAGGCCACAAGTCAAATCAAGCCAAAGTTTCCGTACGGTGCGCCGTCTGTCAAAGCCAAGTTAAGTAATTTAATCGAGGGTGTGTTTTTTGGTGACTTAGCCACAGACGCGCATGCAAATGAGGAAAAAAACTAATAGACAAGAAAATAAAAAAATATACATATATCTATAATAAAATATATCTTTTGCCGATTCGCAATGCTGTTGAACCAAAGCGCGGTCTAGGTACGTTTCTGTTGTTGTTACTAGTTGTTTGAGGGCGGCTTGCTTGCGCTTTCGTGAAAACAAATGTTGATCAAGATTTAATAAAAGTCAGATCATTAATGGGCAAAGCAAAAAAAAAAAAAGAATGTAAAAAATTGAAAAGACAATGAATTCCTTCAAAGGCCGTTCGTGCAAAGCGTACAAATGTAACAATAGAAAAAAATAAACAACAATAAAAATATAGACAAACACAAACATACTTATATAAGTAAGCGTATATTCATACATACATATATGTATAGAAAAACGGAATTTGCACATGCAAAACATAAGTACAGTTGTTTACAAAAAAGTAGGCACAAAATGCTAAGGCAAATTTTATTTAGTCTTATTCTTTGTGTTTTCGGTTATTGTTTAGGTTCATTTTCTTTTTGTAGGAAAATGTGAAGATGCTCGTTTTACAACACACTTTAGTGTGGTACTTCTTAATATCGATTATTTATATTAAAACAAGTAAGACGTGGTGGTTTGATTTTCATAAATTTGTACTCTCCGTTCTCAACAAACATTCTCGGAGCTCTCTAAATTTTGGATGCCGATATGAATCCGAAATGTGTGTGAAATATGAGCTAAGAAATGTTTTTCTTTTATAACGTTTTTGTTTTTGTTTAAATGATGATTGTGATTCATAGAACCTTTTTCGAAAATGGGGAAGCATAAAAGTATCACTAAAGTTGAACATAATGTTTAATATTTAATTATATTATGCCGTTGGATTGAATTTCAGATTGATATCAGGAGGAGAATACAAAAACCGAATGGAGTGAGGATGAGGAGAACTGAGTCTGAGGACGAAAAATGCAAACAAAAAACCAGTCATAAAAGAAGGAAAAAAAGTCATAAAAATGAGTCCAATAGGAGTATTTTATGACTGTTATTCAGGCCCATACAATGAATGAAATTAGGCTCATATCTAGCGACCACCTTAGGAAAAGGAATGCATACTTACACGGGAACGGAGAGTATTTCCGACTCCAAAATGAGCTCATAATGAGTGCGAATGTGCCAGTATAGGATTTCTTTCTGCTTCTTTTATGACTTCGAATGTTTGCCGGGTTTCTGTAGCTTATACATATATGTATATATCTGTGGTCACAAGCAATAATCGCTTAAGTCGACTTAGGAAGATTTCAAGTTATAAATACCACGTTATTCTCCCTTTAAAACACTATATTTCTGTAAAACCCCATGCTTATAACTTAATTCAATCAAAAGATATAAATAAAAACATTTAAGCTTAACTTACAATAGAGGTATATTAAACTTGCTATAACAGCCAAAGTAGACGTACATACTTAATCAAATTTCTTCATGACATTTTGTTTTATTTACAAAATTTGATGGTAACATTGTGGATGGCTCACTGATTTTGCGTCCATAGTTTTTAATCGACTTTTATGATTTGTTAAGAAACGCTTTCGAATATAAAAATCAATTTATCTCGAAATCATTTTTTAAGACTTAAGCGATTATTGCAAATTGCCACAGATATATGTATGTAAATACACATGTATAGCAAAATGTCTATATTTGAACAATCAGTTGTATGGGAGATATTTGTTATACATTAGATGCGTTTTTTTGCTCTAACATACCCCTCCGGCCACAGAATCTGAAAGTAGGATGTTGTTACATATGTAAATAATAAATACTGCACCACAGCGGCCACTTTTAATGGGCATTTTGAAATTCACAATTAAACGTACCCATTCTCAATTTTTTCTCAAATATACCAAGGTAAGTACCCAGGTATGTATAAATTAAGGATATAAAAATAAAAACTATATTTCTACCACAATGCTCGGTAAAACGTCGGGAAGCAAAAATTTACTTAAAAATCAATTGAAAAAATAAAATTGCTTTTCATCCAAATGTTATTTGAAGCAGTGGCAACAAATATCTTAATTGTATTCTAGGTTAAGATTTTATAAAAAAAAATTAAGTCAATTTTTGCTTCCTGACGTTTTACCGAGCATTGTGGTAAAAATATAGTTTTTATTTTCATATCCTTAATTACACTGCTCTACAGCCAAAAAATACTCTGAACGCAACCATCCTTTCTATATGTAAAATCGGTCGCTGATTCCGAAAATCGGGTTCATTTTTAATTCTATGGGAAGGTTTTTGAGATATCGGCAATTTACCGTTATTTGGCCAATGTGTCCACTTAATCCTGTATATCTCTTTAACACAGTGAGTTATATTCCTTAGGGTGACACCAAACGAAATAAAATTAAATTTCCTTTTCACGGCTCCTATAACATTTTTCTCTAACTCTTATAGTTTCTGAAATATTGACGATTAAATTTTAATTTTTTCGATTTTTTACGATTTTTTGAAGAAAAAATTGACTTTGTCAGGCAATATCTTTAAAACCAATATTTTTACCTTCGGTTTTACTCCTTTTCATGAAGCTCCATTCTATTACCAAAAAAATCAGCTATCAACGATGAAAATCCATTGTAATATGGAAAAGTTATAGGCGATCAAGTAAATACAGCCAGGTCGCGCAATGCCTCTGCACGCGTACATTCTATGCATATTGTACCAATACCTACACATCTGCAGTAGCAGCACATTGGCAGCGCGGTAGATACAAGCCCATTTACGGGTATAACATGCATAAAATATACCCGTGTAGAGGCATTGTGCGACTTGGCTGTATTTACTTGATCGCCTATAACTTTTCCATTTTACCATGGATTTTCTTCGTTGATAGCTTATTTTTTTGCTAATGGAATGGAGCTTCACGTAAAAGATTAAAACCGAAGGTGAAGACATTGGTTTTAAAGATATTGTCTGACAAAGTCAATTTTTTCTTCAAAAAATCGTAAAAAATCGAAAAAATTAAAATTTAATCGTCAATATTTCAGAAACTATAAGAGTTAGAGAAAAATGTTATAGGAGCCATGAAAAGGAAATTTAATTTTCTTTCGTATGGTGTCACCCCAAAGAAGATAACTCACTGTGTTAAAGAGCTATACTGGATTAAGTGTACCCATTGGCCAAATAACGGTAAATTGCCGATATCTCAAAAACCTTCCCATAGAATTAAAAATGAACCCGATTTTCGGAATCAGCGACCGATTTTACATATAGATAGGATAGTCACGTCCAAAGTACAGACAAAAAATTTCATTTTGTGATCCAGTGTTATACTCAGCTGTACTAGTACACAGAGTATTATAGTTTTAATCACATAACGGTGGATTGTAACAGAGTGAAATAATCGAGATAGATATAGACTTATATATATCAAAATGATCAGGGTGAAAAGAGAAATCGATTGAGCCATGTCCGTCCGTCCGTCCGTCCGTCCGTCTGTCCGTCCGTCTGTCCGTCCGTCCGTCCGTCTGTAAACACTCTAACTCGCGCAAAAATTGAGATATTTTGATGAAATTTGAAATGCAAGTTGGTATCGAGACTGGGACGGTTGGTATTGAAAATGGGCGAAATCGGACCATGACCACGCCCACTTTTCGCGCAAAAATTGAGATATTTTGATGAAATTTGAAATGCAAGTTGGTATCGAGACTGGGACGGTTGGTATTGAAAATGGGCGAAATCGGACCATGACCACGCCCACTTTTCCTATATAGAAAAAATCGGAAATTTGGTATCTCAGTCACTAATATAGCTGTAGCGATGAAATTTTACCCACGTGCTGAGCTCCGGCCCCTAGGAAGAAATTTGATGACATTTTGGAAAATGGGCGGTGCCACGCCCACTTATTAATGGTCAAACCTTGCAAGTTTTATATGTCATAACTCAGAAACCATTGAAGATATATCGACAAAATTTGGTGCGCGTGATTTACTTACTTAGGCAAACGTTTGGACGGAAAATAGTTAAAATCGGTTGGCGGCCACGCCCACTTTTATATATTTGTATTATAAAGTGACCTAATAAAAACATTTAAAGCCATATCTCTGTCAAATATAAAGATATATCATTGAAATTTTATAGCAGGAGTCCAACTGCGGACATAAAACGAAAAACACAAAAATTTTGGAAAATGGGCGTGGCACCGCCTCTTTTTATAAACAGGAATATACGAGATTTCTGAGCCCATAACTCGACAAATAATCGATATATTATGACGAAACTTGGTGTATACACTTTCACTACTTGTAGTAATACATGTTCAAAATTTTTGCGAAATCGGTTGACGACCACGCCCACTTTTATATATGGGTATTATAAAATGACCTAATAACAAGTAAGGAAGCCTAAGTTCGAGTGGAATCGAACATTAGATACTCAGCTGTATGCTTTCATTGTTCGTTTGCGTTTGTTCGATATAGGGTGTATTTTATATGAAACGAGTGCTGCATAAACAGGGCGCAGCCACGCCCATTTTCAAAATTTGTATCAATCATCCAAATAAGCATATAAATATTGTTGTTAGTGCAAAATTGCATCCCTCTATGACTTTTAGTTACAAAGACTTCACGTTACAAATTCCAAAAGGGTGTTCCAGAAATATCTTTGTTAAAAAGTAGGCGTGGTCATAAACCGATTTCAATACATTTTTGCGTGTCTATTAACACATGTTATAAAAGTGTATAAACCAAGTTTCATCATAATATCTCAATTATTTGTCGAGTTATAGGCAGAAATCTCGTATATCCCTTTGTCTAAAAAGAGGCGATGCCACGCCCATTTTCCAAAATTTTTCTATTTTTTGTATCCATTCTATTGTGGAACTCATGCCACAAAATTTCAATGAATTATCTTTATATTTGACAGAGATATCGCTTAAAATGTTTTTATTAGGCCACTTTATAATACACATATATAAAAGTGGGCGTGGTCGTCAACCGATTTCGCTAAAATTTTGAACATGCATTATTACAAGTAATAAAAGTGTACACACCAAGTTTCATCATAATATATCAATTATTTGTCGAGTTATGGGCTCGTAGATTTCTTTGTATAAAACGAGGCGGTGCCACGCCCATTTTATAAACTTTTTTTATTTTTTGTTTCCGGTCTATTGTCGAACTCATGTCACAAAATTTCAATGAATTATCTTTATATTTCACAGAGATATCGCTTAAAATGATTTTATTAGGTCACTTTATAATACCCATATATAAAAGTGGGCGTGGTCGTCAACCGATTTTGGTAATTTTTCGTCCACACATTTGGCTAAGTAAATATATCTCGCGTACCAAATTTCATCGATATATCTTTAACGGTTTCTGAGTTATGGCATATAAAACTTTCAATATTTGCCCCTTAATAAGTGGGCGTGGCACCGCCCATTTTCAAAAATTTTTGTATTTTTTGTTTTACGTCCGTAGTTGGACTTCTGCCACAAAATTTCAGTGATAGATCTTTATATTTGACAGAGATATCGCTTAAAATGGTTTTATTAGGTCACTTTATAATACCCATATATAAAAGTGGGCGTGGCCGTCAACCGATTTTGATAATTTTTCGCCAAAACATTTGTCTAAGTAAGCAAATTACGCATTACCAAATTTCATCGATATATCTTCAACGGTTTCTGAGTTATGACATATAAAACTTTCAATGTTTGACCCTTAATAAGTGGGCGTGGCACCGCCCATTTTCCAAAACTTCATCAAATTTCTTCATAAGGGCCTGAGCTCAATACGTGGGTAAAATTTTATCACTCTAGCTATATTAGTGGCTGAGATACCAAATTTCCGATTTTTTCTATATAGGAAAAGTGGGCGTGGTCATGGTCCGATTTCGCCCGTTTTCAATACCAACCGTCCCAGTCTCAGTACCAACTTGCATTTCAAATTTCATCAAAATATCTCAATTTTTGCGCGAGTTATCGTGCGTACGGACGGACGGACGGACGGACATGGCTCAATCGATTTCTCTTTTCACCCTGATCATTTTGATATATATAAGTCCATATCTATCTCGATTATTTCATTATGTTACAATCCACCGTTATGAAATCAAAATTATAATACTCTGTGTACTAGTACAGCTGAGTATAAAAATATTTTAAGCGATATCTTTGTCAAATATAAAGATAATTCATTGAAACGTGAAGTCTTTGTAACTAGAAGTCACAAAGGAATGAAATTTTGCACAAAGAATAATATTCATATGCTTATTTGGATGACTGATAAAAATTTAGAAAATGGGCGTGGCTACGCCCACTTTATGCAGCACTCGCTTAATATAAAATACACAGTGATTCCATCAAACGAAAACAAACAATGAAAGCATACAGCTGAGTATCTAATGTTCGATTCCACTCGAACTTAGGCTTCCTTACTTGTTTATACATACCTGGGTACTTACCTTGGTATATTTGAGAAAAAATTGAGAATAGGTACGTTTAATTGTGAATTTCAAAATGCTCTGGAATTAGAAATGTGTATAAACGTTTTTTCAACGTTCGAGATTTTTTTCTATTATGTTTATTGGGCATCATACCTCATATGCTCGTTAACGCATGCGCTTGTGCTCATCAATGTGCGTGTGTGTGTATGCCAATTCTTAGGCTACTGTATCCTCGCTACTTCAGTAGTCTTACAGTAAACAGTAAATAATACTGAAATACTGTAAACTTTTTACAGTAGTAAGTAAAGACTACTTATTACTGTAAAATTTTTACAGTAGTAAGTAAAGCGATACTTAATACTGTAAAAAATTTTAAGTAATAAGTAACGCGTTACTTATTACTGTAAAAAATTTTAAGTAAGCAGTAAAAAGGGTAAAAATAATGAATTACTACTGGTACTTAAAAGTGCCCATCTATGCAATATGCTGATGAGAATATATATATGTAACTCTAACCAGTTACAGGCCGAGCAGCAAGTTAGATATAATTTGAGCAGTTTTTTAAATACACATATTTGTATGTATAAATCCGTTGGCTTATTCAATAACTTCTTACTCTCAGCAAGATATCATTGTTTAGGCATTTATAAAAGCCCCAAAAAAAGACATACAATCAATAAAAACACAAAGAATTGAATTTTATTAAAAAAATAAACGTACCAAAAATCTGCATAACAATAACAATACATTAGCAATATAATTTGAAAAGAACATAAAAAAAATCAATTTTAAAAATTTGGTTCAAAAGAAAAAAAAAACAAAACCATCTAATTATTTTGAAGAACAAGCTACAACAAAAAAGCTACAACAAAAACAATTTATGTAATTATTTTTGAGAAAAACAATAGTCAATGCAAATTAAGAAATTATGTACATATATCTAAAGATCAATTTATATCATATGCCTATGCGCATATGAATATAATAGATGTTGACGCTCCACTTTTGTCGCACATTGATATAACTTAATTATATTTAAAATATTTATTTATTTGCTGTTAAAAAATATATTTTTTTCTTCAATTTATAATTTAGACTATTTTCTTAATGTCTATGGCAAGGTCTCATGAATTTAATTATCATTTAGGGCGTGCCCCACTGAAAGCAAAATATATGTACGCATGTACACATCTGCACATACACGCAATAGGGTCAGCAGACAAAAAAAATATTGAATGAAAAATAGAAGCAACAAACAAAGGCGGCATAAAATTATTTTATTTCGATTATATAGACACATTAACACACACACACACAGATAACGACTACTTGTTAAATGGTAGCGTTAAATGGACGGCACAAGCGACTGACAGGTGACCAATACGCATTCAACACATTTGGCAATTGAGCTTTAAATGGGTTGGGCCTTCTGCTATTTAAATTCGCTGATTGGTTGAATAGGCTGAAGTTACGCTAGCAAAACTTTTAGCAAACAAACAAAAAATGCAATGAAAATGAAAAAAAGCTACTAAAATTGTTATATGTATGTATATGAATATTAAATATTTTAATATTAATTATATCATTAAATATATTTAAATATTCAATTATAACTTTTTTCGAAGCTCGAAATTTAATATCTTATTTTTTCTTTGGCAATTAATGCATACAAAGCTCATAGTTAGCCCATCAACCAATCAACTAATGAACCAATGAGCCTCCCAACATTTACAAATACATTTAACAAATTGAAGCGCCATTAATTGAATAGCTGAAAACGTTTAAGCTGCTAATTCCGTCTGAATAGTTAGTTACTGCAATTAACATCTGCACTAGCCATTTTCGCTCAACTTGCTGTGCGGTCAATTTGCATTTAAAGTTGTTATGTATACACATATGTACATATATACACAATTAAATTGTGCAGTAAATTTTAGCCAATTAACGTAAATATATTGCACTCGTATGCGTGTAAATACTTATTCAACTGCATTCCTTTGAGCGTCATACCTACAACTACCTATATTCGGGCACATGAAATAAAGCTTTTACTTTATGAATATTATTTTGTGTCGAAAAATATATTTAAAATAATAAAATCATTAATTAATGCTTCGGCATAAAAGTATTTTATTTTATTTTTTTTTTTTTCGTTTTATTTAATTATTATTTTGCGTTTTGCTTTATTGACAGAATCAAGCCCAAAATTGTCATTTTCGTATAAGGAATTGCCAGTTCAGCCTACAACTGAACTGAAAATCTGCCAGTTCAGCCTACAACTGAACTGAAAATCATTAAAGCTGATTCCACATAAAACTTTTTTCGCTTTGCGTTACGCTTTTTTCTACGTCAAAAAACGCAGAACTGAAAAACTATGCCACAATGAACATTGTAACATCACTCAAAAAATATTTATTTTCTGTAAAATCTGTCATTCTCCGTTTATTTACACAAAAAAACTAAATAAGAGAATAAAAATCTATTAAATTATTTTCCAATTGTATGAAATTTAAATTTCTTTATTAACATTTGAAGTATGTTAATTCACTTAAGTGAAACTGAAAAAAAAGTTTCAACGCACCCAAAAGTTGGGATTTGGGCAACTTTGTGCTTTACGTAACTTCATCTTTTTCAAAAACGATTCGCCCAAATATTCCTTTCTGAACTTTCAGACTGCCAAATACACAGAAACGGAAGCCAAGCTGCAAAGCTGGTAACATAGATAAGTATATGTGAATGTAGTTATGTATACAATGTATGTATGTATATATAATGTATAATAATCTCTATTTTCTCACTTGCCTTTCTGCTACACATAGGAATTTCCGCTCCCACATCCGTAAGCCTCTATTGAAATAGTTGTTTAATGTTTTTACAAGTGTTATTATTATAATTAGTTCTCTGCAATATCCGCGTGAAACCCGATTTTTAACTAAGTTAATGAGTGTTTGTGTATCTGCGTTATAAACATACACCTGATGCTTTGAAATTTCGCTGACATATCTTACATTTAAATGAGTTTACGATTACAGATAAGTATATCCTATTCGCATATATCCATGTAAGTACAGGCCCAGTAGACATGAAGAGAGATATTTCGCAAGTGAGAAATGGAAGTGTACTCCTTTTGGCATTCTTGTAGAAGAGATTTCTACACTTTTCTGCTCCCAAGTTACACCTTGTAGAGCAAAAGCGGACATCTCTCCAAAATATAAATAAAAGATAACTTAATTTGACATCCTTCTGGAGTATGCGAAGTTTGTCTGTAATACTTGGCGTTATCGATTCGCCATCACACAAGCGAGGTCGGATCGAACAAAAACGTTTGAACTCATAATGAGTAGTAGCCATACTCGCTAACTGGTCCATAAAAATTTCCCTCTGCTCGCTATCATTCACATATAAATTTAACAGAATGAAATTTACAGCCAGCAGAGAAATTGTGAATCGAAAGCGGCTACACTCAGGGAAAAAAATTATAAAAACATATGAGAACGTGCTTAAAATGTATTTAAAAGTGATGTAAATACCAATTATTTTATTTTAAAAATGTTCATTGTAAAATTTTTAAATCAAGAAAGAACATTTTAAATTTAAAAATTTTTATTTTTATTTTAAGCACTATGAGAAAAAAAAAACGCTGTAGTGTTCTCTATATCATTTTCTCTTCCGGATTCGAAATTGTATCCAACGTCATTCTCTTCATCTTCTCTCAATCCGAGACCAACTACAAAAATATAGCCTGTGCTTGTTCTCCTCTTCTTTTCTACTTCGCCTTAACTTTTTGCTATTTTTATTTCTTATTCTCCTTTTTTTTCTTTTATATTCTCCTCCGGATTCGAACCATGACATCAACCAGAAATTCAATCCAACGCCATCACATAGTGGAACATTAAACATTATATTGAATTGTATTTATACTTCCCTTTTCCTAAAAAAGTATCCATGAATTATATGAATCATTGTAAAAACAAAATTAAGAAAAATCGATTATTATTGTTTTTGTTGGATTTCTCACAAAAAAACTATTTTCTCACAAAAAAATTTTGAACAAAGAGCGAGTTTTTGAATCAACATTCATTTTCATTTTTAATTTAAGTATGTTTCTTTTTAAATCCAAAATGCATTTTTACTACAAAAATTTCATTCTTAATTAAAAAATTTCATTTTTAATTTAAAAATTTTCGTTGTTAAAATAAAAATAGTTTGGTTTAAAACGTGCATTATGAAAACAAAAAATTTATTTTTGATTTTAAAATGCTGTTTTTCCCTGAGTGTACTTTTTCATTGAATTAGAAATTTTTTTTTTTTTTTTTCGAAAATTGTTTGTATGATTGGGCTATAAACGAAGAATTTCATCAATAACTTGTCTATATATCCAGTTTGGATGAGTTGAATTGGGTTAATCATTCAATGCGTTACTTTGACGAACAGTTAAATTTACGTAGCAAAATTGGTATTTACAGCCAGTTTCATGAAAGAATTTAAGTTTAATATAATTTTTTTTACTTGAATTTTATATGAAATCTGATAGGAAAAAAATTAAATTTTCACATAAATTCTTTCGTGAAACTGGCTGTTAGGGTACATTCAGGTACACAGGCACAGCAAAGACAGCGGCAGCAAAAACGCCAAAAACAGTTCACACCAAGGGGCTCAAATTTAGTGCTCCATTTAAATTCATTGTAAGAAATATAAAATCATTGTCTGAATTAAATGTGTGCGTACCATCCTATAAATTATGAATTAAAAAAATAAAAAAATTAACTTGGCCATAAATGGATTTTATCCAGTGTTCGAATTTGCCTCAATTTGGCTCCTCACTCATGAGATTGCAGCTTAATGAGTTTCCTCTGAGTGTGCAAACAACACAGGCCATCCAATAGTGCGAGCGCTCTGCATGAGTGGCAGCAGAGTGCGCAGCTAAGAGGAGGCAAGCCAGCAGCGCTACCTCTCCTCAGCTGCTCCCTTATATGTTACTCTGAGTGAGTGAGGAACATGAGCGAGACCTCATTGCTCGGCGTAGTGTGTAGTATGAAGACATTAAAAAACGTGAAATTTAAAAAAGTTAAAAATTCAAAAAACAAAAAAAAATATTTTTAGTAAATGACAGTTCGTTATCATGGCATTCATTTAGGCTTATTAAATTTTTTATAAATTTACCCCAAATTTGAAATAAGAAAAAAAAATTTTTTTAATTAAAAAAAATTTGGTTGTTGGCTGAAATGAGCGCATAAATCTAGCATTCATTTTTGCATATTGAATTTTCAATCCGTTGAGGGGGGGTCTAGCTTCACGTATTCTAATGTATGCATTAATGACTGATTTTCTGTGCAGCACCATCACTCACTCACACGCTCATGTATTACACCGAGAGAAGAGGAAACCTACGGCGGCTCACCTCACACACAGCGTGAGCGGCTCATTCCTACATAACTCATTCAAATTGAGTGAAGAAACAAACAAAACTCTCACTCTGCGTTCTAGGTGAGTCAAAAATGCAAACTCTGCACTCATTATCACGCCGTGAGGATGAGATTCCTCACTCACTCACTCATATTATGAATTTCTTTCTACCCTGATTTTATCTCTTCGGAGGTTTCAAATTAGTACTCTTGAATAGCTCGCATGTCAGTTAAGAGAAATGTTTAACAACTACTCCTTCATTGCTATTTTAGAAGGTTATCAGAAGACTCTCTCGATTATGAGGCATATGGAAGTATTAGCGAAAACTCTCTCGATGCTAGTTTAGGAGCATGGAGTTTTTTCTATTACATACTACCCGTTCTAGGACATACATACAATGTTAAAAGCGAGTACGGAAATTTGTATGCTTATACACAGAAGTATAGAGATTTATGGGAAGTAATACAGTAGTCGCAAGGAAGTATTCCCGGATTAATGAAAAGCTGATCGCCCATTCTACTGGGGTTACTGATATGTAAATTTCTTTAGACATATATGCATACATCAAATATAAATATGAAATTATTTTACAACCGTATCAGTCTCACTTTTTAATACACAGTTTTTGTTGTAATGAATTGAATGTAATGAAATTGTAACTGAATGAAGTATCACTTCCATACATATTAACTTACATTCTTACGTGCACATGTGATTTTACTTGCATTATACTCTTAAATAAAAGCTATTGCAGTGTCACTTGAAATAAAATGTCTGAGCATTAAGCATTGGAAAATTTTTGGAAAACAGAAATTGCTTAAAAGAGTGCTGGCAAAGAGTAATTATTTATTTTTTTTTTTTCAAATAAAAACAAGTGCATACACACACACACCTACGTATATTCACCAAATTATTTTTAATTTTATTGAAATTATTTGATTATAACAAATCACGTGTATCGCACACTAAACGGTCTGTCTGCCAGTGAGCTATTTAATAAATTATACTACAAAATGACTATAATGCAAACAACAACAATAGCAGTAACAATGGCCAATCAAGCACTGAGCACTAAATGTTGGCGCAATTAGTTGTCGCCTGTCGTTGGAAACGCGTTAATGGTGCTTATGGTTTAACAGCTGCGCCACAACCGATTGCTGCACTAGATTAATGGAGATATGCAAATTTGCAAGAGAATAAAATAGCAAAAAAAAAACAATTATGCAATAATCAATTAAATTATATACAAATGATAAATATATAACACACATACATGCATACATACATATATGATAAATATAAATATAAAGCAACAGCTTAGCCGTGCCCGTAAATATGAGCATAAGCAACATAAACTCATTTGACAACAAGCATACTTAATGTCTTTGACCGCCGATAAACTCATTGCTATACACACATATGCATTAATGTGCTTGCATATACATATGTACTAAATTAGAGCGTATCGCGAAAAAAAAGTTCGCCGTACCCCCCCCATGATAACTTCTTCGGAAAAATTTCTGGAAAAAAATTTAATTTTTTTTTGACGCCGCTTGATGTCGCTAAAATTCGTTTTTTTCATATCTTCGGTATTTATGGTCCGATCCCTAAGTTTGATACACCAATCTCTTTGGCTTGAGAGGAGGGTTTCTAGTTCATAATTGTATTAACCCTATGTACGCCATTGGGGTCACTTCCACCCAGTACTTAGTTAATACCACCTTAATGTAACTTTTTTTTGGCGGCATGTTAAACGTCGTCAAAAAATATTAATCTTTTGCAAAAGAAGTATTTCTATCTATTCAGTAGAACGGAAAATAAAACAAATTTAACATTCCGAGGAATATAAGTTTTTCGCTTCCTTTGGTCTTTTAGGTTCATTTTACAAAGATTTTTTCTGAAGAGACTCCTACTGAAATTTTACGCCGAATAATTTTCTAGAACATTTTAACCATCCAGCACCCCTGAAAAAGGGTTATTTTTGACCCCTTTTTATACAGTATAGTCAGGAAATAGTATTTGTCAGGTCGCTAGAGGGTAAAAATGTTCGTCATAAAATTTCAGTAGGAGTCTCTTCAGAAAAAATCTTTATAAAATGAACCTTAAAGACCACAGAAAGCGAAAAACTTATACTCCTAGGAATGTTAAATGTGATTTATTTCCGGTTCTACTGAATCGATCGAAATACTTCTTTTGCAAAAGATTAATGCTTTTTAACGACGTTTAACATTCCGGAAAAAAAATTTTAGATTGAGGTGGTATACACTAAGTACTGGGTGGAAGTGACCCCAATGGCACACATAGGGTTAATGCAATTAGAAAGTGGAAACCCTCCTCTCACGCCTAAGAGATTGGTGTATCAAGCTTAGGCATCGGGTCATAAATACCGAAGATATGAAAAAATGAATTTTAGCGACATCTAGCGGCGTCCCAAAAAAAAATAAAATTTTTTTGCAGAAATGTTTGCGAAAGAGAAATCATATGGGGGGGGGGGGGGGCGTACGGTGGACTTTTTTTTTGTCCATATAAGGCGAGGCAGCCTAGTGTACATATCTGTGTGCTTTAAACACACCCGACCTGCACAATATGTATATTTATTTCTAGAGATAAAAAATTGTTTCAAGCGGATATTAATGTGCAAATTTATATATTGAACGCAAATAATTAAAGCACACACGCCCACAAGCTTCAATGGCATACGTGTAACAATAAAAACAACAACAACAACAGTTAGTAAGGCGCATTTATTTGCACGTTGCGATTAGAATTGCGGGAATGACAAACAGCAGCGATTTGCCATATGGGTGTAAAAATAAGTTACGATATTGATAACAGAGTCATATGTTTTATTTAAATTTGATTAAGAAACCAGTTAAGCAGCGGCTGTCTTCCAGCGTGCCCAAGTTATTATACCTCACATACATAAAGGCGGGAAATGAAATGTCACAAGGCCGAATTTTCATTAATTTTTACTGTCAAAATGTTGATTCCGTATACAAAGATTAATTACGCAAGACAATTTGATTTGCTTGGCATTTCCACTGGAGAGCTTACATCCCAAAATGGCTTTAGCTGTACGAGCGGTTGCATGGGAATTAAGTATATGATATGGCAGTCCATTTTATTCGATTTAGAGAGATGATCAATTGTATACAAAAAGGCATCTACATACCGAATTTCACTAAGATGTCTAAAAAACTGCGGTACTAGTTTGCATTGACGCAAATGTACAGACGGACGCGGCTTAATCGCCTTAACTCATGCTTCTGTTCAAATCGGTATATATTTGAGTGCATCTAACGCCTCTTCTGCTGGCACTTAAATACAAGAAGCGTGTTATGTAAAAAAATTATAACACGATTTCATATTCATGAGAGGTATAAAACTAAAACAAGCACATATAAAAGTCCAAGTTCGCAAATAATTCATTTTTTTTAATTAACTTATTTACCAAAAAAAAAAAAAAAAAAAAAAAAAAAACTACAAGAACAGCAACAACTATAAATTCACAAAATAACCCAGATTTTGTTTAAATATTAATAATTGTTGGCAAGTAGGCGTTGTAGGCGCCTTCAACTTCCTTTAACTTCTTGCACTCATTCGCTCATATTCACTCTCACTGCAGCGAGTTCGTTGCTTAAGTCTATTGTTGGCTCGTGTTTTGGGCGTTGATGCGGCCGCGGCTGTGGCTTTGAGGCGTCTAACCTTTGGCTATCATTGTCCATTGTTTGTTGCACACCCCTTCTTCTTGGTGGCGCTGTTGATTTGTGCGTTTTGATTTGTTGTTTGGTTGGAGCAGTGTTGCATTGGTGCATTTGTGGCGATAGTTGTAGCTGCTTTATCTAATCTAAGCGAGGGCGTTTTTAACAATTGCCAGCTTTTATTGTTATTGTTATTTGTTGTTTTTTTACTATTGTTTGGCATGCCAGCGGCATATAAGCAAAGTGTGTTTCGCTTTCTGATTGACGGATTCAAGTAAACATTTTGCGTATAATTCGCGTTTGATAATAGACGTACTTACATATGTATTAACCCTTGTGTTAATTTGCAATAAAATCATTGATATTATTTTAAATAATATAACATCAGTACATTCAATAGATCATCTAGACTTTTTTGGACACCGAAAACTAAAACTTGAATTAAGATGAAATTTTTTAAAGTATCAGGCTCTATTGAGTTCCCTTGTTATAATGAGTAGAAGGTAGGCGGTAATAACTTAGCTGCAGCGATCACTGCTCATTGCTGAACGGCCATTCACTGCAGCAAAAGAGCTTCAAATATCCAAAACTTAGGCCAAAATCTCTCAAACCAATAGATCTAGTTAACTATACATTATACACACTTTTCATTTGTCCGCATTCTCAGCACATTTAAATTCAAGTAATAATAATAACTAGTATCGCCGGTGCTCGAAATTCGACCATGCAATTTATTTTTTCAACTTTGTATTGGTACAAAAATTAATCCTTTTCGCGGAAATAAGCAACACTTTCCAAATTTCAGTTGTACCGCAACACTGATTTGCCCTTTTGATCACGGTCCGAGGCGAAATCCTGGTCAAAATCAAGGCAGATCTAGGAAGGTAGGCCCGATGGCGAATTCAGAAATTTCCCATGTATTTTGTTATTGTAATTGGTAGAGTGTAATGTCAAAATGATATTTCGCCGTGGTTAAAATCTGAATTCGCTCGGGGCTCGTCCATTCCTATTGGCCATGATGTGAATTCGCTTTGATTTTGACATCACACTCTGCCTTTGCAAATAAAAAAAGAAGTTTTTCAATTCGCCGCCGAGCCTACCTGTTAGATATGCCTTGGTCAAAATTAAAATTACTCAGTGTGCTCTCCCGCACTCTCTCTCATTTTTCGCTTTAATGGAAAAGCAATAGGAGATATTTGGCCGCGTTGATTTTGATCTGAGCGTAAACTGGGCCAATGCATATAAAATAGAGAGAGCGCTTTTAAATTAAAGCGACTCTTCAACTGTGTTTACGATATTTGTAAACATTTTTACGATATCTATTTCTCTTAACTAAAAACTTTATTTATTAATTATAAACAAATTAAATAATTTATAGAAAAAATTATATGCCTATGCACTGCTCCTGACTCAAACGAACACATCCATATCAATTTTATGTGGATATGAGTATGTTAAATGTGCTAAACAGCCTGGCAATTGTTTGTATGGAAAAAATGTTAGATAATAATACAATGGCGCTATTATAACTCTGACGAGTTTTAAGGCCGAGCTTCTCTCCCAATTCGAGGTGTGCTCCTTTTTGTTTTTCCTACTAATTGGGTGGACCTACAGTTTTATGCCGGTTCCGAACGGCGAATGCATTTTTTGTGAGAAGGTTTTTCATGGCAGAAGTACACTCTGAGGGTATGCCGCCCACTGCCGAGCGGTGACCGCTGCTCTTAAAAAACCCAATAATTGGATTTTTACTAATTAGAAAAATTGTTTTGGTGTTTTGCTCGGGCCGTGGTTTGAACCCGAGACCTCTGGCATAGCAGGCGAGCACTCTACCCACTGCACCACAGCGGCCACGATTCCAATTCAAGTGCACATAATAAATGCACGTCTGAGCATTTAAAGGTTAAAAATCAAAAAAAAAAAGCAACAGTAAAAAATTAAATATTTACTGCACTCGAAAATGACAAAATATGTGCTAATTTGGCAACTTAGAAAAACATCAAAGAGAATTTGAAGCAAAAAAAAGTTAACTAACAAATCAAAAAAAAAAAAAACAAACCTAATTGAACTTGCAATGGAAATCCGTCCGCCAGTCCGTCCATCTGTCCATTCGCACACTCCTGCTGAAACCAATCAAGGTTATTGATAAATTTTTTTGGCTTTTTGGCTGACCACCCGCATCCTGAAGTGGTACATACATATAGATACACAAGTATATCTTTTTTTTGTTATTCAAACACATATTAACATTTGTTATTTTATGCTTATATGAACATGGGCTAAATTTACTCTTTGTATGTACATAATTTTATTTTGATTTCTAACAATAATTGCGCTTTGTTTTAACTGCATAGCGTTGAAACTGCTTTGTCAGCACTAGAGATTGCATGATTTTATGATTTCACTAGATATTTTCAATACAAGAATTTGGTTTGCAGGCGTGGCTATAAGAAAAAATATTTATTTTCTTAATAATTGAAACAAAAATTTAGCGCTGCAATAAGCGTAAAAATGTTTTAAAAATTAATATGTAAATATGTGGATACAATTAGGGTGGGCATTATATATATGTGTACATTTTCCTACATTCCGCTAACTCAGCGCTATGTTTAAGTACAGAGAACTCGGAAACAAGACAAAAAATTCTATAATGTGTTTAGAATTGAGAGTTATTAGCAAACTTTTAAATTAATATGGTACAGTAAGGGCTAGAAAATGCGGAAGACATTCATACTCAAGTCATTAGTTCTATTCAAAAATTGTTTCAAGAGGAGTGCACTGACATAATACTGCAATGTGAACACGTCGACGAGAACTTAGTCATATTAAGTGAGTCAGTCCGAACTCAGTTCGGTATCCTTAATCATGTTAAAGTCATCACTAAAGAGTTCTAAAATGTATAAAATGATAGAGAGACTCTATGCTGCCATACTGTTTACCACAAGCCCACGAACTCACCGTCTACACCGGTAACGAGCTGCGTTGTCAGGAAGAAAATAATTACTAAGCCCATAGGGTATTAGGCATTTCTAGCAAAAAATTATACTATCAGAAATAAGTTCAGAAAAGAGTAAACGAGTTTGAATGCAGAGTAGTGCTTCCAGACTACTGGACTAAGCCAGGCAAAGGCACTAATGGGCGAATGCAATAAAAAATTATTTCAAAGCGATGCAGAATCTCTTAAAAAATCATCTAAGAATTTTGAGAGAAATGCTTAAAGGGAAATGTAATCTCGCTTTTGTGACGACATGTCTGAAGAATCTCCAGAGCATACCGATTCTAATCGATTTCAAGCTATTGAAAGAAAACGCGAAAGGCTAATCAATCCCTCTATCTGACTGCTATGTTTCAAAAACTCACAGTACAATCCTCATTTATTATCTACATATATAGAAATGAGTCGTGGTTTGTTCGGTCACTTAAAACATGAAAACCGCTGGACTAAACTAAATACCTCTTTCTGCAGTTTTGTTTGTAATTAACCCGAATCTGTTTCAGGGGGGGGGGGGGGGAGTGGAGAATATTAAATGGGCGTGACACCTCCCATACATACAAACATCATTTTTAATGCTGAATATCCCTGGAAGTGTTCATGGTAGGAGCCTGGAAATATCAGTAATATACTTACGATAAAAAATGGAAGCTATTGAAAAGGGGGCGTGGCACCACCCACACAAACTGGGTGGAAGTGTTTTCCGTAGAATATCAAAACTTGGTGACAGGATAAACAGAATCAATGCAAAACTTATGATAGAAATTTGGAGTTATTGGAAATGGGGGCGTGGCAGTTCCGATTAAATATGTGTTACTAGGAAATCCTGGAAGTATTTGTGGTAGAATATCAGAATAAAAGTAAATCCGCCTCGCTTGGCCGTGATACCTCTACCTCTTCATGTCCTTCTCCCTCTACTTTTCTTTTTCGCTTCTCTTCCTCTTTCTGTTTTATCTCCGTTTCCTTTTTCTTTTCCTTTTCCTTTTCCTTTTCCCTTTCCTTTTCCTATCGCTCTTCCTAACCCCTCCTTTCCTCTCACCCTCCTATTCGTTCTCCCCTCCCCTCTCCCAATCTCTCTCTCACCCCTTCCCACTCCCATTCTATTTTGGTTTCCTCTCCCTTTCCCTTTCCCACCCTTTCACATGCCCATTCCTTTCCATTCGACTTTCTTTTTCCTTTTCATGTTCCCTTTACTTAGGGAACCAGGTTAAGTATTACATCGAAGAGATCTCTATATTGAAGCCATGATTGCCAATTTTCGGAGTCATCTATGTTCAAGTCCCAATTAAGACTTTTAATTTGATACCAATATCGCTCAGAAACATTCGAGGGTTATCTGGGTCCACGTTTTGATTCATATTTGAAGACCCGGCCAAGGCATCACAATTAAAAGAGCTCTATGTTGAAGTCCTCATCAAGACCTTTCATTTGATACCAATATCGCTCAGAGACATTCAAGGTTCATCCGGGTCCACGTCTTGACCCATATCTGGGAACCGGGCCTAGGCATCACAATTAAAAGAATTCTATGTTGAAGTCCTCATCAAGACCTTTCATTTGATATCAATATCGTTCAGAGACATTCGAGGGTCATCCGGGTCCACATTTTGGGGACCCGACCTAGGCATCACAATTAAAAGAGAAAATTGTAGCGGATTTTTGTGTGAGGAAATGGCTCAAGAGCTACTGAACGATTCTTTCTAAAAATTTGACAGTTTATGTTTTGGATAACTCCTCATAGGCTATATTTTTCCCCACTAGATGGTGCTGCATACGCTATATTCGCAAAATTCATATTTATGATCCGATTCTGTTCGTTTTTGGACTGATTTTTGTTACATAATGAAGAACTCACTTACCAAAAATTAACCAGACAAAGAATTCAGACCATATTTAATCCTGACACCTCAACACCTTTCCGAAATATAGGCCCAGATGGCCTCGAAATCTTTTTGAGTAATATTAGTATCAAATTAGAATTGAACCGATTAAAATGATATGCAACGATATGTGGAATAGTGAATGCTGTTGATAAGGAACGGTAGAGGAGGAGAGAGAAAGAGAGTAGTGTAGGGGTAGGAAGAAATAGAGCAAACGGGAGATAGAGAGTGGTAGGGAGACTAATTGACAGTGACATAGTGTGATTTGTTGCAGCGAAGCGGGACGGGTGTTTAGGTACTAGTTGTCGTATAAATTCGCCAAATTTTGAAGATACAAATTTTATTTTAAAAAAATTTAAATCACAATCAAATTAAGAACTGTGTCAGCATCGGTTCAAGGCCCGTTTGTGATTATTTTCACCGTTATGCCGACATCAATCACGGTTATGTCACAGGAAACCAAACCAAAAATTACTTTTAGCAACATAATGACCAATTATATACACTAGTATCGCCGGTGGTCGAAATTCGACCATGCAATTTATTTTTTCAACTTTGTATTGGTACAAAAATTATTCCTTTTCGCGGAGATAAGCAACACTTTCCAAATTCCAGTTGTACCGCAACACTGATTTGCCCTTTTGATCGCGGTCCGACGCGAAATCATGTTCAAAATCAAGACAGATCTAGGAAGGTAGGCCCGGTGGTGAGCGCTTTTAAATTAAAGCGACTATTCAAATGTGTTTACGATATTTGTAAACACGTTTACGATATCTATTTATCTTAACCAAAAATTTTATTTATTAATTATAAAGAAATTAAATAATTTATAGAAAAAATTATATGCCTGTGCACTGCTCCTGACTCATACGAACACATCCATATCAATTTTATGTGGATATGAGTATGTTAAATGTGCAAAACAGCCTGGCAACTGTTTGTATGGGAAAAATGTTAGCCTATTAATATATAGATAGTGGGCACATTTGCCAACGAAGCAAAAACGAAGTAAATCAAAAATGGTACAAAACTAAAAACTTTATTTATTAATTATAAAGAAATTAAATAATTTATAGAAAAAATTATATGCCTATGCACTGCTCCTGACTCATACGAACACATCCATATCAATTTTATGTGGATATGAGTATGTTAAATGTGCAAAACAGCCTGGCAACTGTTTGTATGGGAAAAATGTTAGCCTATTAATATATAGAATAATGGGCACATTGCCAACGAAGCAAAAACGAAGTAAATCAAAAATGGTACAAAACTAAAAACTTTATTTATTAATTATAAAGAAATTAAATAATTTATAGAAAAAATTATATGCCTATGCACTGCTCCTCACTCATACGAACACATCCATATCAATTTTATGTGGATATGAGTATGTTAAATGTGCAAAACAGCCTGGCAATTGTTTGTATGGAAAAAATGTTAGCCTATTAATATATAGATAGTGGGCACATTTGCCAACGAAGCAAAAACGAAGTAAATCAAAAATAGTACAAATATAAATAAAGTAATAAAGTATAATAAAGACGAATTAAGTAAAATTTAAATAAAAAGAAAAAATATTAAAACAAAAAGAAATAAAAAAGTAAATAAATGAAAGTAAATATATATGTACATAAATAATGGGAACATTTTTCAACGAAGCAAAAACGAAGTAAATAAAAAATAGTACAAATATAAATAAAGTAATAAAGTATAATAAAGGCGAATTAAGTAAAATTGAAATAAAAAGAAAAAGTAAATATAATAAGAAATAAATGAAAATAAAAAAGACCTAACATTGAATAAAGTGAAATGAAAACAAAAATTAAATGAAAATAATTGAAAAGTGCACATATTTATGTATTGGCACAATCTAAAGTAAATAATCTAAAGTAAATAAGTGTGGCATCCATATAAAAAAATATATTTGAGCGCCAAAAATGGCTTCGGCAAAGTATTCGATAGAGGTTTTAATTTCAATGTATTTGTAATTGGTTGCTCCCTTTTCTCTATCGCACGGCCTACTTCTTGGAACTTTTGAGTTTTCTTGCGCTCTATCGCCCTGGCATTTATAAAAATCATAATAGAAAATCTACAAATCACTCATAGACAAAGATTTCACTCATAGAGCAGAGATTTGAGTAGATTTTTCGAATGCGATCTCAATGTTCATAAATAAACAAAAAGGAAGAGAGAGAGAGAGAGAGAGTGCTTTCAAATTAAAGCAACTCTTCAATTGTGTTTACCATATTTGTAAACATTTTTACGATATCTCTTTCTCTTAACTAAAAACTTTATTTATTAATTATAAAGAAATTAAATAATTTATAGAAAAAAATATATGCCTATGCACTGCTCCTCACTCATACGAACACATCCATATCAATTTTATGTGGATATGAGTATTTTAAATGTGCAAAACAGCCTGGCAATTGTTTGTATGGAAAAAATGTTAGCCTATTAATATATAGATAATGGGCACATTTGCTAACGAAGCAAAAACGAAGTAAATCAAAAATGGTACAAATAAAAATAAAGTAATAAAGTATAACAAAGACGAATTGAGTAAAATTGAAATAAAAAGAACAAAATATTTAAATAAAAAGAAATAATATAATAAATAATGGAAATAAAAAATAAAAAGAAATAAAATAATAAATAAATGAAAATAAAAAAATTAAAGCGTGAATAACGGGTATTCATGAACATTGATGTGTAAACAGTTTCGGAATGGGATATTTATTCCCTTTTCCTTATTCCTTTTTTTCCTGGTTTTCTATGGATTAAAAGGCGACTATCGTTTTTGTAATTTTTTGTTGTCATTTGTGACTGCTACTATTTTGTTGTTTTTGTTTGTTTTGGTTTTTGGTATTTGACTTTTGATTTTTTATTTTGTTTTGCTTTGTATTGCTCAGAAACATGCAAGATCATCCGAGTCCACGTTTGACCCATATCTGGAGACCCGGCCTAGGAATCATAAAGAGTAGAGCTCCGTGCAGAAGTCCTGCTCAACACCTTTCATTTGATACCAATATTGCTCAGAAACATTCCGGGTTAATCCGGAGTCACATTTAGACCCATATTTGGGGACCCGACCTAGGACTCATAATGAATAGATCTCTATGTGAAAACCCTGCTCAAAACCTTTCATTTGATACCAATATTGCTCAGAAACATTCAAGGATCATCCTGGTCCTCTTTTTTCCCATATCTCGGGACCCGACCTAGGAATCATAAAGAGTAGAGCTCCCTATAGAAGGCCTGCTCAAAACCTTTCATTTGATACCAATTTTGCTCAGAAACATTCAAGGATTATCCGGTCCTCGTTTTGACCTATATCTGGAAAGCCGGCCTAGAGGTCACAATTAAAAGAGCTTCATATCGAAGTCCTGCTCAAAACCTTGAGCCTCATTTGATACCAATATTGCTCAGAAAATTAAATAGGTAGATGTAGGTATGCATATCCATACATTTGCATACATGTTCAAACAGGTTGGTCCTTTTTATTTTGCCTATTTGTCGTATTGTTGCAGAAAACAACAACAACAACAACAGCAACGAAGCGAAGTGAAGATATTTGCATTTGCACGGCTATGCATGCAAGCATTTGTAAGTACATGTCTATCTACCTACCTACCACTGACAAAGCCAAGCGATTCACACGGACACAGCAGCGCTAATTTATATTGGTTACCTGTTTCTGGTTTTGGTTACTATAATTTTGTATTTTGGTAAATTTTAAATTTTTTAAGTGGCAACGCTGCCAATGTTCACATCAAGAAGGAAGAGAGAGAGAGAGTGCTTTGAAATTAAAGCAACTCTTCAACTGTGTTTACGATATTTGAAAACATTTTTACGATATCTCTTTCTCTTAACTAAAAACTTTATTTATTAATTATAAACAAATTAAATAATTTATGAAAAAAATTATATGCCTATGCACTGCTCCTGACTCATACGAACACATCCATATCAATTTTATGTGGATATGAGTATGTTAAATGTGCAAAACAGCCTGGCAATTGTTTGTATGGAAAAAATGTTAGCCTATTAATATATAGATAATGGGCACATTTGCTAACGAAGCAAAAACGAAGTAAATCAAAAATGGTACAAATAAAAATAAAGTAATAAAGTATAACAAAGACGAATTGAGTAAAATTGAAATAAAAAGAACAAAATATTTAAATAAAAAGAAATAATATAATAAATAATGGAAATAAAAAATAAAAAGAAATAAAATAATAAATAAATGAAAATAAAAAAATTAAAGCGTGAATAACGGGTATTCATGAACATTGATGTGTAAACAGTTTCGGAATGGGATATTTATTCCCTTTTCCTTATTCCTTTTTTTCCTGGTTTTCTATGGATTAAAAGGCGACTATCGTTTTTGTAATTTTTTGTTGTCATTTGTGACTGCTACTATTTTGTTGTTTTTGTTTGTTTTGGTTTTTGGTATTTGACTTTTGATTTTTTATTTTGTTTTGCTTTGTATTGCTCAGAAACATGCAAGATCATCCGAGTCCACGTTTGACCCATATCTGGAGACCCGGCCTAGGAATCATAAAGAGTAGAGCTCCGTGCAGAAGTCCTGCTCAACACCTTTCATTTGATACCAATATTGCTCAGAAACATTCCGGGTTAATCCGGAGTCACATTTAGACCCATATTTGGGGACCCGACCTAGGACTCATAATGAATAGATCTCTATGTGAAAACCCTGCTCAAAACCTTTCATTTGATACCAATATTGCTCAGAAACATTCAAGGATCATCCTGGTCCTCTTTTTTCCCATATCTCGGGACCCGACCTAGGAATCATAAAGAGTAGAGCTCCCTATAGAAGGCCTGCTCAAAACCTTTCATTTGATACCAATTTTGCTCAGAAACATTCAAGGATTATCCGGTCCTCGTTTTGACCTATATCTGGAAACCCGGCCTAGAGGTCACAATTAAAAGAGCTTCATATCGAAGTCCTGCTCAAAACCTTGAGCCTCATTTGATACCAATATTGCTCAGAAAATTAAATAGGTAGATGTAGGTATGCATATCCATACATTTGCATACATGTTCAAACAGGTTGGTCCTTTTTATTTTGCCTATTTGTCGTATTGTTGCAGAAAACAACAACAACAACAACAGCAACGAAGCGAAGTGAAGATATTTGCATTTGCACGGCTATGCATGCAAGCATTTGTAAGTACATGTCTATCTACCTACCTACCACTGACAAAGCCAAGCGATTCACACGGACACAGCAGCGCTAATTTATATTGGTTACCTGTTTCTGGTTTTGGTTACTATAATTTTGTATTTTGGTAAATTTTAAATTTTTTAAGTGGCAACGCTGCCAATGTTCACATCAAGAAGGAAGAGAGAGAGAGAGTGCTTTGAAATTAAAGCAACTCTTCAACTGTGTTTACGATATTTGAAAACATTTTTACGATATCTCTTTCTCTTAACTAAAAACTTTATTTATTAATTATAAACAAATTAAATAATTTATGAAAAAAATTATATGCCTATGCACTGCTCCTGACTCATACGAACACATCCATATCAATTTTATGTGGATATGAGTATGTTAAATGTGCTAAACAGCCTGGCAATTGTTTGTATGGAAAAAATGTTAGCCTATTAATATATAGATAATGGGCACATTGCCAACGAAGCAAAAACGAAGTAAATCAAAAATGGTACAAAACTAAAAACTTTATTTATTAATTATAAAGAAATTAAATAATTTATAGAAAAAATTATATGCCTATGCACTGCTCCTCACTCATACGAACACATCCATATCAATTTTATGTGGATATGAGTATGTTAAATGTGCAAAACAGCCTGGCAATTGTTTGTATGGAAAAAATGTTAGCCTATTAATATATAGATAATGGGCACATTTGCTAACGAAGCAAAAACGAAGTAAATCAAAAATGGTACAAATAAAAATAAAGTAATAAAGTATAACAAAGACGAATTGAGTAAAATTGAAATAAAAAGAACAAAATATTTAAATAAAAAGAAATAATATAATAAATAATGGAAATAAAAAATAAAAAGAAATAAAATAATAAATAAATGAAAATAAAAAAATTAAAGCGTGAATAACGGGTATTCATGAACATTGATGTGTAAACAGTTTCGGAATGGGATATTTATTCCCTTTTCCTTATTCCTTTTTTTCCTGGTTTTCTATGGATTAAAAGGCGACTATCGTTTTTGTAATTTTTTGTTGTCATTTGTGACTGCTACTATTTTGTTGTTTTTGTTTGTTTTGGTTTTTGGTATTTGACTTTTGATTTTTTATTTTGTTTTGCTTTGTATTGCTCAGAAACATGCAAGATCATCCGAGTCCACGTTTGACCCATATCTGGAGACCCGGCCTAGGAATCATAAAGAGTAGAGCTCCGTGCAGAAGTCCTGCTCAACACCTTTCATTTGATACCAATATTGCTCAGAAACATTCCGGGTTAATCCGGAGTCACATTTAGACCCATATTTGGGGACCCGACCTAGGACTCATAATGAATAGATCTCTATGTGAAAACCCTGCTCAAAACCTTTCATTTGATACCAATATTGCTCAGAAACATTCAAGGATCATCCTGGTCCTCTTTTTTCCCATATCTCGGGACCCGACCTAGGAATCATAAAGAGTAGAGCTCCCTATAGAAGGCCTGCTCAAAACCTTTCATTTGATACCAATTTTGCTCAGAAACATTCAAGGATTATCCGGTCCTCGTTTTGACCTATATCTGGAAACCCGGCCTAGAGGTCACAATTAAAAGAGCTTCATATCGAAGTCCTGCTCAAAACCTTGAGCCTCATTTGATACCAATATTGCTCAGAAAATTAAATAGGTAGATGTAGGTATGCATATCCATACATTTGCATACATGTTCAAACAGGTTGGTCCTTTTTATTTTGCCTATTTGTCGTATTGTTGCAGAAAACAACAACAACAACAACAGCAACGAAGCGAAGTGAAGATATTTGCATTTGCACGGCTATGCATGCAAGCATTTGTAAGTACATGTCTATCTACCTACCTACCACTGACAAAGCCAAGCGATTCACACGGACACAGCAGCGCTAATTTATATTGGTTACCTGTTTCTGGTTTTGGTTACTATAATTTTGTATTTTGGTAAATTTTAAATTTTTTAAGTGGCAACGCTGCCAATGTTCACATCAAGAAGGAAGAGAGAGAGAGAGTGCTTTGAAATTAAAGCAACTCTTCAACTGTGTTTACGATATTTGAAAACATTTTTACGATATCTCTTTCTCTTAACTAAAAACTTTATTTATTAATTATAAACAAATTAAATAATTTATGAAAAAAATTATATGCCTATGCACTGCTCCTGACTCATACGAACACATCCATATCAATTTTATGTGGATATGAGTATGTTAAATGTGCTAAACAGCCTGGCAATTGTTTGTATGGAAAAAATGTTAGCCTATTAATATATAGATTGTCATACACTTTCACACAAACATACACATACATACACAAATTTATACTACATACAAGCACCATTAACATGTGTATACCCAGCCAGCAAAATCATCGTAAACGAGCTCGTAAACTGGTGTTTTCTCGAAGAAAACTCTAATAAAATATCGTTTAGGAAATCCGTTTACGATTCGCCTACGAATACTGTTTCGCTTTAAAACGTTCATTGCCTACGAGTGTCGTAAATGCATCGAAAAAGTACTCGTATATGAATCTTTTTACGACCGTTTTTTTTTTATCGTAAATGTAGAAATTTTACAAACATACATACTTACTTTTAAAATATTGAGTTTGAAAATTTTCGTTTTCTTTTTGATATGATAGAAAAAAGCTTCTCTTGTTATTGTTTTCTTATTCAAGAATAGCTCGTAAATCGCAATGTTCGTAAAATGTACGGTACCTTGCTGGCTGGGTGGGTACCCAGCTTTTTTCTATCATGTCAAAAAAAAAAAAAGAAAACGCAAAATTTCAAACTCAATATTTTAAAAGTAAGTATGTATGTTTGTAAAATTTCTACATTTACGATAAAAAAAAAGGACGTAAAAAGATTTATATACGAGCCCAGCCAGCAAAATCATCGTAAACGAGCTCGTAAACTGATGTTTTCTCGAAGAAAACTAATAAAATATCGTTTACGAAATCCGTTTACGATTCGCTTACGAATACTGTTTCGCTTTAAAATGTTCAGTGCCTACGAGTGTCGTAAATATATCGAAAAAGCACTCGTATGTATATGAATCTTTTTACGTCCGTTTTTTTATCGTAAATGTATAAATTTTACAAACATACATACTTACTTTTAAAATATTGAGTTTGAAATTTTTCTTTTTTTCTTTTTTTTGACATGATAGAAAAAAGTTTATTTTGTTATTGTTTTCTGATTCGAGAATAGCTCGTAAATCGCAATGTTCGTAAAATGTACGGTACCTTGCTGACTGGGTAGTAATGGAGCATTTTTAATTCGCATGTAAATCATTTTTTTCTCCTACTGCCAAACTTCTAATGTAGAGGAAAAAATACTTACTTTACATTGTATTTGTGTTGTTTGTTGTTCTAAAGAAAAACCGCACAAATAGATCGAAAATAAAAAACACAAGAAAAGAATCAATACAAAAAAACAAACATACACACAAATCTTTTTATACTCAGCTGTACTAGTACACAGAGTATTATAGTTTTAATCACATAACGGTGGATTGTAACAGAGTGAAATAATCGAGATAGATATAGACTTATATATATCAAAATGATCAGGGTGAAAAGAGAAATCGATTGAGCCATGTCCGTCCGTCCGTCCGTCTGTCCGTCCGTCCGTCTGTCCGTCCGTCTGTAAACACTCTAACTCGCGCAAAAATTGAGATATTTTGATAAAATTTGAAATGCAGGTTGGTATCGAGACTGGGACGGTTGGTATTGAAAATGGGCGAAATCGGACCATGACCACGCCCACTTTTCCTATATAGAAAAAATCGGAAATTTGGTATCTCAGTCACTAATACAGCTGGAGCGATGAAATTTTATCCACGTGTTGAGCTCAGGCCCCTAGGAAGAAATTTGATGACATTTTGGAAAATGGGCGGTGCCACGCCCACTTATTAAGGGTCAAACCTTGCAAGTTTTATATGTCATAACTCAGAAACCGTTGAAGATATATCGATGAAATTTGGTACGCGTGATATACTTACTTAGTCAAATATTTGGACGAAAAATTTCCGAAATCGGTTGAGGGCCACGCCCACTTTTATATATGGCTCTTATAAAGTGACCTAATAAAAACATTTTAAGCGATATCTCTGTCAAATATAAAGATATATCATTGAAATTTTATAGCAGGAGTCCAACTGCGGACATAAAACGAAAAACACAAAAATTTTGGCAAATGGGCGTGGCACCGCCTCTTTTTATAAATAGGAATATACGAGATTTCTGAGCCCATAACTCGACAAATAATTTATATATAATGACTAAACTTGGTGTGTACACTTTTATTACTTGTGGTAATACACGTTGAAAATTTTAGCGAAATCGGTTGACGACCACGCCCACTTTTATATATGGGTATTATAAAGTGACCTAATAAAAACATTTTAAGCGATATCTTTGCCAAATGTAAAGATAATTCATTGAAATTTTGTGGTTTGATTTCTACAATAGACCAGAAACAACAAATAGAAAAATTTTGGAAAATGGGCGTGGCACCGCCTCTTTTTACACAAAGGGATATACGTGATTTCTTAGCCTATAACTCGACAAATAATTGAGATATTATGACGAAACTTGGTTTATACACTTTAATAACATGTGTTAATAGCCACGCAAAAATTTATTGAAATCGGTTTATGACCACGCCTACTTTTTAAGAAAGATATATCTAGAACACTCTTTGGGAATTTGTAACGTGACATCTTTATAACTAGAAGTCAAAAAGGAATGAAATTTTGCACAAAGAATAATATTCATATGCTTAGTTGGATGACTGATAAAAATGTTGAAAATGGGCGTGGCTACGCCCACTTTATGCAGCACTCGCTTTATATAAAGTACACCGTGTTTCCATCAAACGCAAACAAACTATGAAAACATACAGCTGAGTATCTAATGTTCGATTCCACTCGAACTTAGGCTTCCTTACTTGTTTTTTTTGATTTTTTGACTAAGCAATTCTTTTTTATACTCAGCTGTACTAGTACACAGAGTATTATAGTTTTGATTTCATAACGGTGGATTGTAACAGAATGAAATAATCGAGATAGATATAGACTTATATATATCAAAATGATCAGGGTGAAAAGAGAAATCGATTGAGCCATGTCCGTCCGTCCGTCTGTCCGTCTGTCCGTCTGTGAGCACGATAACTCGCGCAAAAATTGAGATATTTTGATGAAATTTGAAATGTAAGTTGGTATCAAGACAGGAACGGATGGTATTGAAAATGGGCGAAATCGGACTATGACCACGCCCACCTCCCCTATATAGTAAAAATCGGAAATTTTGTATCTCAGTCACTAATAGAGCTAGAGTGATAAAATTTCACACACGTATTGAGCTCAGGGCCTTATGAAGAAATTTGATGAAGTTTTGGAAAATGGGCGGTGCCACGCCCACTTATTAAGGGGCAAACATTGAAAGTTTTATGAGTCATAACTCAGAAACCGTTGAAGATATATCGATGAAATTTTGTAGGCGTGATATACTTACTTAGGCAAATGTTTGGACGAAAAACTGCCAAAATCGGTTGACGACCACGCCCACTTTTATATATGGGTATTATAAAGTGGCCTAATAAAAACATTTTAAGCGATATCTCTGTCAAATATAAAGATATATCATTGACATTTTATGGAAGGTGTCCAACTATGGACATAAAACAAAAAATACAAAAATTTTGGAAAATGGGCGTGGCACCGCCTCCTTTTAGAAGCAGGAATATACGAGATTTCTGAGCCCATAACTCGACAAATAATCGATATATTATGACGAAACTTGGTGTATACACTTTCACTACTTGTAGTAATACATGTTCGAAATTTTAGCGAAATCGGTTGGCGACCACGCCCACTTTTATATATGGGTATTATAAAGTGGCCTAATAAAAACATTTTAAGCGATATCTTTGTCAAATATAAAGATAATTCATTGAAATTTTGTGGCATGAGTTTCCACAATAGATCGGAAACAAAAAATAGAAAAATTTCGGAAAATGGGCGTGGCACCGCCTCTTTTCAGACAAAGGAATCAACGAGATTTCGGAGCCCGTAACTCGACAAATAATCGAGATATTATGACGAAACTTGGTTTATACACTTTTATAACTTGTGTTAATAGACACGCAAAAATTTATTGTAATCGGTTTATGACCACGCCTACTTTTTAACAAAGATATTTCTGGAACACCCTTTGGGAATTTGTAACGTGGCATCTTTGTAACTAGAAGTCATAAAGGAATGAAATTTTGCACAAAAAATAATATTCATATGCTTAGTTGGATGACTGATAAAAATGTTGAAAATGGGCGTGGTTACGCCCACTTTATGCAGCACTCGCTTTATATAAAATACACCGTGTTTTCATCAAACGCAAACAAACAATGAAAATATACAGCTGAGTATCTAATGTTCGATTCCACTCGAACTTAGGCTTCCTTACTTGTTTTTTCTTCGTCGCATTTAATCTGCCTAACATCAATAATTTTCATTGTTAGCGCAAGTTTCAAATCACGATTTTCAATTTTTCCGAAAACGAACAACGTACACGGCGACATGCGCAAACAACAATAGCAAAAAGAACTTTAACAACAACAACAATAAACAAAACTCACTCAAATAACAGTAATTTTCTAGCTGTCATATGCGGCTGTTGGCTATTGACTCTTATAAAGACCGTTAGGTTTTTGTGATGTTTTGCTGCAAGAACGAATAGAAAAAAAAAACAACAAAAAAGAAAAATTTTAAATGAAATTTACATTGATGAAAAATCATGCACACACAGCAAATAAAACTCTTGTCAGCCATGCAGTTATTGCTCGCTTTAGTTGCTTGGCTCAGCATTAGCTGACCGACCACCCATTATGCGAATGAATGTCGCCTGCATTCGTGCAACATTGTCCCGCTCTAAGTTACAATGCTGTCGTCTCTGCTGCGACACTGCGATATAACTAAAAACAACCAACTACATTTACAAAGCAAACATTGTCGACGCGACAAAAATAGGTGGGCGGCGCACGCGCGTAACACCGGTCGCCCGAAAATTGCCACAAAACAAACGCCTCAGGCAAACAAAAAAAAGAAAAAAATAAACAGAAAATATGAAAAAAAAACGAGAAAACAATCATTTGCAAAATTAGTTGGTTGCACCAGAATATGCCAAATATTTGTCAATTGTGATTTGCATATGTATACATATTTTTTTGTGATTTCATATTTTATTTATACTCAGTTGTGTGTTTGTGTTACAGCTTTGCCTGTCTGATCTTGATGATAACGTCTGATTTAAATCAGCAGAAATTAAAAAAAATTTAAAGAAATGTACACAAATGCGCTACTGTAAATATAAGGATGGGCAAAAGAAATGTAGCACACTTTTAGGCGACATGGACAAGGTTCATGTTCACATAGTTCCTTAGGTAAGCACGATATAAAGCTATAGTGTACTTTACCTGCATGTCGATAGTGGTAAAGAAAGAATGCGGGAGAGAGAAAAAAGAAAGAGAGAGAGAGGCAAAGAGAGGGAATGATAAATGGCGCATAGCGCACTGAATGTGTAAGTAACATTTAAAACAATTTTCAGTTCCTGAAAAGATATTTTAATTCACTTTTATAAAAACAATGACGAAAATAATTTAAAAAAATTAAAAAAAAATTTGTTTAAAAATTCTAAAACTTGCTTGAAGTTAAGAATATTAATATTGAAAATGTGTAGCATATTTTAATGCGCAATTTTTATACCAACATGGTTTTTGTATGAGATAGATATGTAGAGCGCAGCGAGCCACGCACTATAATTGTGATCCAGCCATAAGGGCAAGAAAAAATGATAGATTGAGAGAGATAAAGCGAGAGACAGCGAGAAAAAAAGAGAGAGGGAGAGATAGATATAGATATAGATATAGATATAGATATAGATATAGATACAGATATAGATATAGATATAGATATAGATATAGATATAGATATAGATATAGATATAGATACAGATATAGATATAGATATAGATATAGATATAGATATAGATATAGATATAGATATAGATATAGATATAGATATAGATATAGATATAGATATAGATATAGATATAGATATAGATATAGATATAGATATAGATATAGATATAGATATAGATATAGATATAGATATAGATATAGATATAGATATAGATATAGATATAGATATAGATATAGATATAGATATAGATATAGATATAGATATAGATATAGATATAGATATAGATATAGATATAGATATAGATATAGATATAGATATAGATATAGATATAGATATAGATATAGATATAGATATAGATATAGATATAGATATAGATATAGATATAGATATAGATATAGATATAGATATAGATATAGATATAGATATAGATATAGATATAGATATAGATATAGATATAGATATAGATATAGATATAGATATAGATATAGATATAGATATAGATATAGATATAGATATAGATATAGATATAGATATAGATATAGATATAGATATAGATATAGATATAGATATAGATATAGATATAGATATAGATATAGATATAGATATAGATATAGATATAGATATAGATATAGATATAGATATAGATATAGATATAGATATAGATATAGATATAGATATAGATATAGATATAGATATAGATATAGATATAGATATAGATATAGATATAGATATAGATATAGATATAGATATAGATATAGATATAGATATAGATATAGATATAGATATAGATATAGATACAGATATAGATATAGATATAGATATAGATATAGATATAGATATAGATATAGATATAGATATAGATATAGATATAGATATAGATATAGATATAGATATAGATATAGATATAGATATAGATATAGATATAGATATAGGAGAATGCTATACATGGAATGTGGAATAAGTCACTGATGAAATTTTTGTAATGGATTGTCGCCTGGATCTCACTGTAGTTCTCAATATGAATAGCATCAAACTCGAGGGTCTCCTTTTACTTACTTAGACTGTCTTTCTATAAAAGAAAATTTCCATGCATTTTCACATGCTGGGAAGAGGAAACAGACCCCATTACAAACTATAAGTTACAAAATCTCTGCCGAAAGAAATAATTTAAAATTAAACCAAAACAATTCCGATGGATTCCGAATGTTTTAAGATTCTTTACAATCAATTTCGGTTGCAGGCATAAGGAACACAGTAGCATAGCCTAGTTGCTAGGCGGATAGACTGACTATACTGTTCCGTGTATGTGCTCCGATAAGTATATTGATGCCACGATAGAGGCAGAGTGGTGCAGATGTGAAAGAAAACGTCATTCATGTATACATGCAATAATCTGAATATCACCAGATATAGTAATGTCCATTTATACCAGATCCCAAGACACAAGGGAATAGACAGTAATGAGAAATCCGATGAGCTGCCAAAGGAGGATGCAGTTCTCGAAGCTCGATACCCTATGGACGTTTCGAAATTAGTGAAATTAAGCATAGCTAATATATGTATATGAAGGACGAGGCCGAAAAGACGTGGGAACAAGCGCAGGGCTGAGCCGAAGCTAACTAATATATTACTATCCCTGAAAAGTTATGAATGTAGACTTATCATAGGGGCCGTCGCAGGACTCGTTCTCTTAGTATAACATGCGTTCAAAATGGGACTAGCTGATGAAGGTGATGCGGATAATACGAAGAGACGGTAGAGCGTGTTCTTTGCTCTTGCCATGCCTTTTCCAATTTAAGGCTTCGGCTACTAGCGGAAGTTGTAATCAGTGATCTCGAATCGGTATTCAAAATAGGGGTAAATAAACTCTTGGTATTTTCCAAAGAGAAGGCGCTGTTCCTCAGTCTGAGTCAAGGCTTTTAACATAGAGCTGTTCATGTTCGAGAACTTTTCTGGTAACACTACAAACTCACTAAGCCAATGTGAGGCAAATAATCGTCAGCCAGTCTAACCTAACCGAAATTTCCAAACCTTTTTAGGCTCATGTTAGAGTCTCCCCGCATACATATATTTTTGTTGTCTGCAGCTTTCTGGGAATCTTTTGGCTCAATTGTAATATTTTCCTCAAATTTCCTGACGCCAACTTTTGACAGCCCACATCTGACTATATATGCAATTCTAGAAACTACAACTTCTACTTGTTCACTTCCCTTCCTACAATTTTTGTTGCCTGCCTTGCCGCCTATCATGTTGCAAATCTAATTATAACGTTAAAGCATATAATAATTGTAAAATCGGGAGACAGAATGGTGCAATCATAATAGCCGAGCCGCTACATTGATTATACATAGAGTTATTATATAGTGCTAGCTCAAAGTGCATAATCAATGCAAATTTAATTTTTTGTGACTTGGATTTTTTGTTTATTATTGTATACCTTTTTATTCTTTTTTTCAATGCATTTTTTATTGTTTCCCTTATATATGTCATTATTATTATTTGCATTTGCATTTATTGAGCGATTAATTTGTTTCTTTGTTTATTTGTATGTTATGACATTTTGCTTTATTTCATGTTGCACTTCGTGTTGCACGTTATTTGTTTTTTTTTACCAATGTTCTTTTTCTGGCTTTGCCAAAATTGCTTGTAAAATTTGTTATTTTGTGTTTTTCTTTTTTGGTTTGGCTGCGGCAAGGAAAAAATGAAATTGTAACAAATCAGCGCAGAGATCAGATCGTGGCTACCGTTTTACGTTTGACACAATTTTCGCAGTTTATGTTTTGTTTAATGTTTTCATTTTTATTTTTTTATTGTATATATGCCCAATGTAATTGTTTGGCTGTGCATGTAAACAGATTTTTATACATACATATACATTTAATGAACTTCTATAAAGATATTGATGATAAGGCTATACGAGTAGTAAACTTTTGCATTCTTCTGAGGTCACAAATATTTTTATTTCCATTTCGGTATTGCAAATTTGTGGCTTAAAGGGGAAAAGGGTTAAAATTCAAATCGAACTTCAAATAAATAAAAAATAAAAGCTTCAATTAATTTTGTAGAATATTTTAATTAACTAGTATCGCCGGTGGTCGAAATTCGACCATGCAATTTATTTTTTCAACTTTGTATTGGTACAAAAATTATTCCTTTTCGCGGAGATAAGCAACACTTTCCAAATTCCAGTTGTACCGCAACACTGATTTGCCCTTTTGATCACGGTCCGACGCGAAATCATGGTCAAAATCAAGGCAGATCTAGGAAGGTAGGCCCGGTGGTGAGCGCTTTTAAATTAAAGCGACTCTTCAACTGTGTTTACGATATTTGTAAACACGTTTACGATATCTATTTATCTTAACTAAAAATTTTATTTATTAATTATAAAGAAATTAAATAATTTATAGAAAAAATTAAATGCCTATGCACTGCTCCTCACTCATACGAACACACCCATATCAATTTTATGTGGATATGAGTATGTTAAATGTGCAAAACAGCCTGACAATTGTATGTATGGAAAAAATGTTAGCCTATTAATATATAGATAGTGGGCACATTTGCCAACGAAGCAAAAACGAAGTAAATCAAAAATGGTACAAATATAAATAAAGTAATAAAGTATAATAAAGACGAATTAAGTAAAATTGAAATAAAAAGAAAAAATATTAAAACAAAAAGAAATAAAAAAGTAAATAAATGAAAGTAAATATATATGTACATAAATAATGGGCACATTTTCCAACGAAGCAAAAACGAAGTAAATAGTACAAATATAGATAAAGTAATAAAGTATAATAAAGGCGAATTAAGTAAAATTGAAATAAAAAGAAAAAGGAAATATAATAAGAAATAAATGAAAATAAAAAAGACCTAACATTGAATAAAGTGAAATGAAAACAAAAATTAAATGAAAATAATTGAAAAGTGCACATATGTATGTATTGGCACAATCTAAAGTAAATAATCTAAAGTAAATAAGTGTGGCATCCATATAATAAAATATATTTGAGCGCCAAAAATGGCTTCGGCAAAGTATTCGATAGAGGTTTTAATTTCAATGTATTTGTAATTGGTTGCTCCCTTTTCTCTATCGCACGGCCTACTTCTTGGAACTTTTGAGTTTTCTTGCGCTCTATCGCCCAGGCATTTATAAAAATCATAATAGAAAATCTACAAATCACTCATAGACAAAGATTTCACTCATAGAGCAGAGATTTGAGTAGATTTTTCGAATGCGATCTCATAAATAAACAAAAAGGAAGAGAGAGAGAGAGGGAGTGCTTTCAAATTAAAGCAACTCTTCAATTGTGTTTACCATATTTGTAAACATTTTTACGATATCTATTTCTCTTAACTAAAAACTTTATTTAGTAATTATAAAGAAATTAAATAATTTATAGAAAAAATTATATGCACTGCTCCTCACTCATACGAACACATCCATATCAATTTTATGTGGATATGAGTATGTTAAATGTGCTAAACAGCCTGGCAATTGTTTGTATGGGAAAAATGTTAGCCTATTAATATATAGATTATTTCCATAGAGTCTTATTTTTTACTACTTTTTTAGTGGAGTCGTAATAGAATAGTGAGTTGGTGGCTAGGGCGTTAAAGTGTTCTAGAAAATAGTTTGATGGAAATTTTCGCGCTAAACTTTAATACAGAGTACGTAAAAGTTCAGAGGTAATATATGCGATGCCTTGAAATATGCAACAAATTGTATGTGCTTTGCGATATACATACATACGCGAAATTACGAAACTTTGTATGTTTATCATATTTTCATATATATGTTTTGTATATCTCTACACATTATCTTATTTGGTTAAAAAAAAACTTCAATTTTAATTTCGTGTGCGTTTTCTATCAATGTAACTTAGAAATTATTCTACTGTTGAAATTGTCATATCTTTATACTATTTTCACATTATTAACATGTTTGCATATTTATGTATTGCATATTTTTTTAATATGTGTATGTGACAGATTTCGCCAAATGAGTTTGCTTCCAATTTTTTTTTATTTACATGCATGTATTTATTATACATTCATATAACTATCTTATTTTCATATTTATTGTATAAGCATTTTCGTGTTTGCAAATTTAACAAACACTTGTTTTTCTCATATGTTCATTTTTTTCATATCTTTATCCTATTGTCGCATTATTGAAGTGTTTACATAATTACATACACAGCGCGTATTTTTAAATGTATGGGGAGAATTTACTAACTATTCATTTATTTGTTTTTTTTTTTTGTTAATTTTCATATATTTATCATATATTCATGTATCTATCATATTTTCATATTTTTAAATTTTTTTAAATTTTTTTAATTTTTTTATTTTATTTTTTTGTTTTTTATTTTTATTCTTATTTTCTCATATGTTCATATTTCTCATATTGTCATATTTATTGTATGCATATCTTCATGTTTTGAAATTTTTTTTTAAATATTTAAAATTTTTATATTTTTTTATTTTTTTATTTTTATTTTTATTTTTTATACATATGTTCATATATTTGATATTTTCATATTATATGCATATTTTTTTAATTTTTAAATTTTTTCTAATATTTTTGTATTTGTTGTAAAATTTTCGTAGTTTTCATTATATATTTTTAAAATTTTAATTTAAAAAATATTTCCCAAATATACTTTGGTCATAAAAGAATTAAATATTTTTCAAAAATTAATTTTTTCTTAACAACTTCTGATTTTTTTTTTTTTATTTTTTTTTCTTTTTTTTTTTTATTTCAAGTCATTGCTCATCTTTCATTATATTTTGCCTACATCTACGTAATAGTTTTTCTTGTAACATTACAACGCAGACACAGGCAATAACAACTACAAAATACTTACAACTCGCATTTTTTCAACGTCATTCATTGCCTTTGGCTTCAACGAAATTAACTTGTTAAAAAATGTCTGATTTGCATTTATGTATGTATTTCATTGAATTTTTTGTCGTTGTCGATATGCCAGCTTACATAGCTTAGTTTGTGTGGCATGCAACATTTTTTACCGTATGCCGTATGTGGTAATATTTGGCCGCTAGCGATAAGTAATGGAAAATATGAAAACAATGGCAAACGATTTTAAAAATGTAACAGACACGATTATGCCTTTACTCATGTAGTCGCTGCTACAAAACTAAGTACTAAGTAGATAATATCATATTATGAAGTGCTTATAAGCATATCAATTGAAAACAAAATACGAGGAATGCCCACAATTATAAAGAATTGATAAATCAAAACTTCTGAGTTAAAAATTTGGATTCAAATATTGTTTATTTACGGGTAGTAAGAATTGTTACTGAACTTAGGTTCAAAACTTACAAGAAGAAGAATAAAATAGTATGTAAGTGCTTGAATTTGCTACTACACAGTAGCAGTAGTCATGCTAGTTTTCAATGATGATAGTATATAGAATAGAGCTTCAATTTGGACCTTGGACTTGAAGTAAACTATTGTAGAAGGGACATAGTATGTATAAATATATTACGCCAAAATACTCTATATGAGTACGCAGACAAAAAAATACAAATTTCATTTCTATTTCAGGAAATAAAAAGCCAAAACATTTCAGAAATGTCATTAAAAGCCTGCGGTAAGACTTATTTAACTCTCAAAAAGCACTAAAATACGTAAAGTACAAAACGGCACAAACGACAAAGACACACACACATATGATATTTTCGAAGTTTCGGCAAAATGGCAATTTTTCCAAAAACTCATTCACACACCCACACATCGCATACAAACTGCGAGCATGTACATTTTCTAAGTCATTACTTTTTATCAACTTTGCAACAAAATATGTGGCTTTGCAGTGTTTTCTCCAATAAATCTCCTAAGCTTATCTATTACAGTACAATAAGCCATTTGAATGGATCATTTGGAAATTCCTGCCGCATGCCATACGATATATATATGTATGTAAATACATACATGCATACACATGCAAATTGCAAGGTATACTGTATGCTTTGTTCGTGTACTAAATTCACTTCAAATGGCTTAACTCTTTGGCTTTGTGCAACAACCAACCCGCCCTCTCCTTCTATCCTCACACCCGCACTTGGGTTGCATAGCACTAACTCTAGATGTGCTGGTAGGTGGTTGCCGTGCGCCCTCTTCTGATTTACTTCAGCTCTAATGCTCGTATTTTGCATAAACATGCCAACAATTTGTTGTTGTTGTCACTTTAAAGCGCCATAAACATTTTGTCTGTAGTCGACAGTCAGTCAAATCGTTGCATAAACAACCAAATCGCACATGAAACATACACACAGTGACAGGCTAACGGCTCCACATTTGTGAAGAGAAAATACATGCATACGTAGAAGATGAGAATAACAAAATAAGCACAAAAGGAAGGTAAAAAATTTGGATGTAGGTACTTTATTTATTTTATATCCTGCTGTGGATGCTTGTTTTTGGAAAGAAATGACAAAGCAAGACAAAACAATGAAAAAATTATAAACATTTTCCCACAAATTTTATGATTTTGTAATTTAAAAATAAAAATACTTTTAAAAGTTTCGATTTCAATAAATTCGTAATTTCGAAAAATTTTACTACATTTTCGAAAAAATTTACTGTTTTCGAAAATTACAAAAATTGGATTTTTGGATTCTACCGATTTTTGTTACAAACAAGTATTTTCAAAATTTTCGATATTGAAGAATTTTAATCAAATATTTTGAATATTTTAAATTACGAAGATGAATTTTCGTAATTAATAAATTTTCTAAAATTGCAAAATTGGGGTTTCAAAATATAGCGAAAAAAGCATTTTCGGTAAAAAAGATATTTTCTAAGTATTCGAAAATGAAAAATTTTAATTAATTTTTTTTTTTTTTTTTTTTTCAAATTATCTATTTGTATGGATTTTCGAAATTTCTACAAATTTTTTTATTCAATTTCCGAAAGGTGCAAAATTTGGATTTTCGAAATTCCACGTAAAAACAGTTTTGGGTATAAAAAAAATTTTGTAATTTTTCAAAATTGAAAAATTTTAATTTCATAAAAAATTTTTATATTTTCGATATCGAAAGAGATGGATTTTTGAAATTCCGACATATTTTATTAAATTTACGAAATTTGCAAAAATTAGATTCTACGAAAAAAAATTTTCGCTGCAAAAAAATATTTTGTAATTTTTTGAAATTGAAAAATTTTAATTAAAATATATTTTCAAAATTATCGATTTAGGAAGAGATGGCTTTTCGAGAATTGCTAATATTGGATTTTCGAAATTCTACGAAAAAAGAATTTTCGATACAACAAAAAATTTTATATTTTTCAAAATTGAAAAAAAAAAATTTTTTAAATTTCTATTTCAATAGAAATGGATTTTCGAAATTCCGACAAATTTAATTAAATTTTCGAGAATTGCTAATATTGGATATTCTACGAAAAAAAAATTTGGGTAGAAAAAAAATATTTTGTAATTTATCTAAATTGAAAAATTTTAATTTCGCAAAGTCCGGTTATGAAGATGTTCCAAATTTCAAAGCGCAACTGGTTATGAAAAGAAAATAGTTGTAAAAAAAATGCTCCGAAGATTAGACAAAAGCACCTAAAGCATCATGTACAACTGACAACGCTGTCATCCATCAAGCTGAAGGTGCGCGCGTAAAAACACAACTCAGGTGAAGCAAAAGTCAAGCAAATATGCAAAAAAACAACAAATAGTAAACAAGAATAAAAAACAAAACAAAAAGAAACAAAAAAAAACAAAAGTTCAATGAACAAACAAAGGGACATACTCTGAAGCTCCTGAGCTCAATAGAGACAAACGAAACATTAAATGTTGCATTGTTGTTGCTTGGCATCTTCATAAATTCAACAAATGACGGTGTGACAACTTTGGGTGCAACTCGATCTCCATTCAAACACACACACACACATACGGCGCATTGTCTATAGATATATGCTCGTCCAAGTTGGCGCTACGAACAGCAAGTCAATGCAGCACATGCCTCCCACATCTGCATACATAGACGTACCTTTATAGGCAACCATAACAGCGTTAGCACTTACTCGATTGCAGCATTCAAATTTTGCAAAAACTTTCATCAATGCCAGAGCGCGCGCGTATTGTGAGTGAAAAATCAACGAGATGCGCCTGCCTGTGGCAGCTTGTTGCAGTCAGTGCACCAGCCAGTGTAGCGGCGTTAGGCCAACAGGTGAAACCATGAAATATCAAATGGGGAACAACTTTGGGATATAGTACATATGTACATACTAGCAAAAAAACGTAATAAATTCAGAAATAACAGCGCACCAACATCAGCAACCGCAATTCCACCAGCCCGACGCGTCGCTCTTCATGTAGCAGCAATGAGCAACCAGCGCAGCTAAAGTAAAATTTATGCAAAATTAAAGCAAGCATCAGAAAAATGGAGCAACTGTATAGGACGAGCGGACGTGTAGATGAGATGCTTATAAATACAAAAGAAGTCTAAAGAAATCAAACAGAAATTTTCGATTTAAAAAGGCAACGTTGCCACTTGTTGGGTTAAACTTTTCATACCTATTTATAGCATGGTCAACTGATTACAAAAATAGTAATATTACAATTACAATTACAATTACAATTACAATTACAATTACAATTACAATTACAATTACAATTACAATTACAATTACAATTACAATTACAATTACAATTACAATTATAATTACAATTACAATTAAAATTACAATTACAATTACAATTACAATTACAATTACAATTACAATTACAATTACAATTACAATTACAATTACAATTACAATTACAATTACAATTACAATTACAATTACAATTACAATTACAATTACAATTACAATTACAATTACAATTACAATTACAATTACAATTACAATTACAATTACAATTACAATTACAATTACAATTACAATTACAATTACAATTACAATTACAATTACAATTACAATTACAATTACAATTACAATTACAATTACAATTTCAATTACAATTACAATTACAATTACAATTACAATTACAATTACAATTACAATTACAATTACAATTACAATTCCAACTACAAAAATTTTGTATTCAAACATTGAAAACAAAAAAAACATTTCGCCCATCTGGCCACACTGGCACTCAAACAATAACAAGTAACAAGAAGTAGTGACACAATATACACAGTCTGTCGAAGAGCCTGTCAAAACATTTATTTTACTTGATTTTATGTTTATTTATATTGTAAGTTGATAGCTTGGCTAGTTGCTCGTTTGTTTTTGACTGACAGCCAGGCCAGTCATTCAATGTTTGTTGTTGAATTTGTGGCCTACGATTTGTTTTGTGTGGGATAAACTTCCATTCATGCAACCATTCAACCATCTAACCATGCGCGCTATTGTCTTTACAACAATTTGTTGTTGCCGTTATTTTTCGTTTGGTGGGGAAGTTGATGTTTGGTGATTTTTCAGCGATATTTTTTGATTGAAATTTATTTTTATGATTTTTTTTTATTTTTTTTTTTTGTGTGTTTAACCCTTGTATTTTCACTCATGCACTCACGTACGACGAAAAAAAAAAACTTAAATAGGTGTGCTACTAAATTTGTTGGTCGCTTTCCTTTGCTGCTGCTGCTGCTGCTGCGCTGTACACACTTAGTGGTTGGTAACGTGTCGGAAAATTTGTTTAGCATACTGTGCCAGTAGCTGATATCGAAGCGACAACTACAACAAAAACTACAATGAAAATATACAAGCTAACTAAAAACAACAAAAGGTAACTAAAAACAACAACAAGGCAACCAACAGCAACAACAAAGTTAGCAATGGTTATTACAACAACAAGCGCGCTGGGTGCCTCCTTAGCTTCCGTGTTGGAATTTTAATTTGATGTACTCAAGTCATTTCGTTGTTTGTGTGCTTTATAGAGGAAGAGGAAAAGTGGAAACAAAATTAAACAAAAACAAAACATTTCATTACAAAGTAACTTGCAGAGCAAATGCAATTAAATTTAGTCAGGCGAGGGAATATTGATATTGAATAATTTTCTTCTCCTTTAGCCTTTAAGAAATTCAGCTAGCGTGATAATAAAAAAACACAAATTAATAATGCTTAGCTGTAGATTAAGTAAGGGAAACCAATTTATGAGTCCTTGGAGACCTTAAAACAGAATTTTAAGTATAATCTGGGTTTAAATTGAGTAGAGCTAAACTTAGAATAAACTAGGTTTTGAGTAATGGCTAATTTCATTTCAATTTCTTCATTCAGAAGTAATGTAACTTTCACTTGATTAAGTAATGTTTCAGCGACGAGTTCCTTCAAGGATAGGAAGAAACTCAGAGTATATGTGAGTGAGTGAGGAATCTCATCCTCACGGCATGCTGATGAGTGACCGTTTGCGTTTCTCACTCAACTAGAGTTTTGTTTGTTTCTTCACTCATTTTGAATGAGTGAGGTAGAAATGAGCCCTCACGCTTCGTCTGAGGTGAGCTGCGGTAGGTTTCCTCTTCTCTCTCTCTGAGTGAGTGATGACGCTGAGCAGAAAATTAGTCAATAATGCATACATTAGAATACGTGAAGCTGGACCCCCATCAACAGATCGAAAATTCAATATGCAAAAATGAATGCTAGATTTATGTGCTAATTTCGTCCAGCACCCAATTTTGTTTTTTTTTTTTTATTAAAAAAAAAGTTTATTTCAAATTTGGCGTAAATTTACAAAAAATTAAATAAACCTAAATGAACGCCATGATAACGAACTTTACCAAAAGTTTTTTTTTTTTGTTTTTTGAATTTTAAGTTTTTTTTTTTTAATTTCTTCATACTACACAGAGTAACATATGAGGGCGCAGCTGAGGAGAGGCAACGCTACTTGCTTGCCTCCTATTGGCTGCGCACTCTGCTGCCACTCATGCAGGGCGCTCCCGCTATTGGGTGGCCTCTGTTGTTTGCACACTCAGAGGATCCTCATTCAGCTGTAACGTCATGAGTGAGGCATGTATGAGGAGCCAAAATGAGGCAAATCCGAACCCTGGTTTTTTCTTTTACTGTCTATTCGTTAGCCAATCTGTTGCTAGTCCAGCCACTTTCCACGTGAAAAACTTCTTTGGAACAATAACCAAGGCAACCAATACTTCGTAGAGGAAGACGGCAATAGTAGACTTTATTACACTCTCTTTACCTCTCTCTCTAGCTGACTACATCTTACCTTAGATCCGCAAGCAGGTACTCGTGAATGGACCAGCATCTGACATGGATATGAAAGGAATATCTTAGATCTCTGCATGAATGCTCCTATAGCCGATAATTCATAATCCATCTTTTACTGATTAAGACAAAGCATCATATTTCTAGACGTGTTCCTTATAGGGCTTACGATTCGATCTCGAGCAGTGTCGAGAAATTCGAGGATCGAGAAAACCGAGACTCGGGTTCTCGATTAAATCTCGTTTCTCCGATTTCTCGATAACATATTATGGGCATTGTGTCAAAAAAAAAAATGAATATCAAAAATTTCTTGTATGTCATCGGTAAGAAAAACTTTTATATTATAAAATTTTAATTGTATTTCACTCGGAATTTTCTGAAATACATCTGGGAATGGTGTAAATGGCACATATGCATACACATGTAAGTACATACAAGCAGAACAAGCTACGAAACAGCATAGCATGTTTATACCGCTATTTCTGCGATGTAGTTCAATGTCGAGAAGCTCGCGAGCCTTTCGAGATTTTCGAGATTCTGAGCGAATTCAGTTCGTTGGCTTACATTATTTTTTCTCAGATACGGAGCTTTTCTGGGATTTTTTCCACTTAGTCCTACTTCTCGAGGTCTGTTGCGAATTGTTCTACTCAAAACAGGATCATTTAAACCCTCCTTGATATCATTAGATGGCGATTTACGCATGACAATGACCCCAAACATGCCTCCAGAATCGAAAACTCATGGTTTGAACGTAAGAAAGCTGCTGTTTTGGAGTAGCCCTCACAGACGTCGTACCTCAGGCCTATAGGGAACATTAAAGAAGACGATGGCGGATCAAAAATGGAAAAATAAGCAAGAGTTATGAACAAAAAAAAAAAAATTAAAGAAGCTTGGTACTTAATACCGGTTGCAAATTGCGCTGATTTGGTCAACCCTATGCCACGAAGATGTAAGGAAGTTATAAAAATGAAGGAGCTTCAATTAAACTTTAGTTTAAATCTAACTGCAGCAGTAATATTGTAGATTATTTGAAAAAAACAATCGAATTTAAAGTTTGTCCCTATTATTTTTTCCAACTTAAATTATACATTTCATTATTTTTGTTTATAAAAATTAAATTATTATACAAAAACCACCCCAGAGTCATTGAAGCATGTCCTCTCCGTGTAACTATCAATATATAGTAATTATTGTTTGGTCATAAAATGAAATAAATGGAGAATTGTAAAATATTTCTCGTGTCCCTATTATTTTTTCCAACACTGTAGTTGAAATATTTAAATTTCATAAAAATCCCATAACGCCTGAAAAACATAAACCATTTACGTTATTTTCTTAAATCTTTATTAGTATTAATTTTTTCCCAGGAAAAATTTGTGTATCTTTTGACGGCGCTTTTTTCTCATGTTGCTATTGTTGTTGCCGCATGCAAACAACATTAACTGTCAACAAAATACAAAATACATAACTTTAGCTAACTTATATGCACAAATAAATGCCCGATTGTGTTGTCCAACGATTATTGTCATTATTTGTTGTTATTTTATTTACTAAACATTCTTATTACATACATGCATGCGGTGATTTTTGTTGTTTGTTAAGTGTTATTGGTGTTAATCATAGAAATAAACAAAAAATATAAACACAAAGCAAAGCTAAGTAAATATTTTGTGAGTAAACACGATTTTTTACTTGTTTCAAACACATAAAACGTACGATTTATTAGGATGAGCAGGGGGAGGAGAAGAGGATGAAACAATAAAACAACAAACAACACACACAAACTGATAGATATTTGTGTGATGTGATGATGATATGTAGTGATGATGGGGTGGATAGCAGCAGGTGAAATTGCATGTGCGCATAGGATGGACAACCGAATAGGAGGACACATGAGTAGTAGACACATGAAAGTGTGGACAGACAGTTGCAGAGACACCAGGCAAGTAGACAGACAAAAACCAACCAAGCATGCAAGTAGAAGACACATGTAGATACTGTGCATTAAGAAAGCAAAGAAGTGAGGCTCAGGCAGAGGTAGACGAGGATGAGTCGTGTGGAGCTACATGCAAAGGAAGGCTAAAACTAACTAAATACAACTAATGACTAATTCAAGCACGAAATTGTAATAATTTGGAGGCGCATAAAATAGCTGCGCACGCGCACATGACGACGACGATGAACAACAAGTGGCATGAAAATGGCAAGGAAATTGCACACTTGAGTTGGTTGGTTTGTTGATGCCGCCACCGTCACCGTTACCACTGCCACGCGTTAGCTGACGTTAATGTGACAGCATAATTATATGCTATGGCAATTTTTGAAGTGGCTAATACGTACATACATACACAAGTATTCGCCCTTGATGCTGAAAGAAATGTATATACATACATGTCACTTTTGCTTAGCCTCCCCCATGACACAGCCAGCACATTGTTGCTACATAAAACACAATACATCACATAAAACAGCCTGCAGTTTCAGTTAGATATTAATGCTATCATCGCCTATCTTGCATGTAAATAAAATGAAAATCTGTAGAAAATCACACAGAGAAGAACATAGAAAAACTCACTTGTACGTGCAATAATTGCTTTGACGCGTGAGTTTATATAAAAGTACTGCTGTTTTTACTTGAATTGACTCCCTGAGTGTCATTAACTGCAATAAGGCAGTCAAGTTAAATTGGTGTCGGCAAGTGGCAGAAGGTGAATTAAAAAAGAAAATAAATAAAGAAATAAATGAAACTCAAACACAAATGGTTGCTGCCGCTCTGGCGCAGTCTTTTGTTTTTGTCATGCTGTGCAAATTTGGGGATTTTTGATTATATGCTACAATCACCATGTTGCAAAGGTTAATGGCGCTTTCAAAATGTTGCAGCGCACAGGGGTGAATTTAACTTGGTAGCTTGCGCTTTTTGCTAACGGAAGTAGATATTATATATGTATTTATTTTCAAATGGAAATGGAATGGCAGCTATTTGGTTCTGCAAGTTAGCAAGTGAAATTAAAGGTATTTCAGAAGTTTGTTTTTACATTTTTGCGAAATACTTAAAATATATAAAAGTAGTGCGAAAAATTTAATTGAGGTTACTTCATTCTTGAGCTCTCAAGACCAATTTTTTTTTTTTTTTTTTTTTTTTTTTTTTTTTTGTGGTGGTGGTCTCCGAAATGGATCTAGAATTTCTACCAAAAATACTAATTTTGGTTTTTTGGTCATTTTTATTTTCATAACTACTTCATTCTTGAGCTCTCAAGACCAATTTTTTTTTTTGTTATTGTTCGCACCAATTTTTCCGGCAACAGTTTAGTACCAGTTCAGAATTGAAAGAGAAAGAACCAAAAGACCTAATCAATTGAAAGAGAAAGTCCCAAGAGACCTAATCAATTTAAAGAGAAAGTACCAAAAGAGCTAATGGCCGCTTGGCTATCGCTAAAGATGAGTATAACCTTGTGGATAGACTCGTAACACATGCAGCGCGCCGTTTCCATTATTGCTAAACTTTCAGCTTGGAAAACGCTGCAATGATCATGTAGCCTAAAAGACAGATGTATTTTCAGGTCTTGCGAAAAAACACTTGTCGTTTAGTTTCGAGCTGTCGATGTGGATGCGAGTGCTACCTCGGAGATGTAGCACCGATTTGACTCTCCCGACTCTTCCCTACTTGGAATCATTGTTTCGAAGTTGCGGTCTGCAAACCATCGTGGTAACACAATGATTCGTGCTAGCGGGTTAAAAACTAAATCTTGCAGAATTCTGGAGTGTTCTGTGTTTTTTATACACACCCGGATGACTCTCTTAGACAAAGGGCTGACGTAGCCGCTACCTTTGAATCCTGGCAAATCTAAAGACAAAATATTCAAATTGGCTTGCAGAGGTTCGCTAGGCGTCGTTCTGATCGCACCACTAATGCTAAAATTTTGTAACAAATTAAATTCAGTAAGCAAACCTTTCCACAAACCAAATATCATCCTATGATACATTAAGTATAATCCGTTACATGTGTACACCCATATTCCAGACAGGCATTTCCACAGCAGAAATGCACCCAGATGAACCCAGCACTGTTATACACACTGTTTGAATGTTTAAAAAAAAACAAAGCATGAGTAAGTAGTACTCAAGAACATTGATGTGTAAACAGTTTCGACATCGAAAGAGTGGTCTGTCATTTTGTTAGTGCTCATATGCGCTCGATATTCCAAATTCGAAACAAATATTTACTAGAAAAGAATTTGTATAAGAAAGCATTCCAAAAACCACATTCCAAGTGCCAACGAACATTTTTTTTTTTTCTGCTGCGCCTAAAACACCAAAATTTCAATTAACCAACAAATTTTGAGCGAATTAATTATTTAAATTATATTTTTTGTCATTTAGCAATTTAAAAAATGCATCAAAATCAATTAAAATTTATTAAAATCGAATTTACAAGAACGTAATATGAGCAAACGGCCACAATTGGCACAAATTTGCCACTATGAGCAGATAGTTAATAACACAGCGTATACGCAATGCATATTGAGCAACAAAGCAACTAAGCTGAAAAGCATACATATATGCACAACAACAACAACAACAACAACAACAACAAAATGAGTATGAAATATAAATGGTTTTCAAATACTTAAAAAAACAAATACTTAATGACGCCATAAAGCTACGAAATACTTAGTCAGCACAAAAAAAAATAAAATAAAAAAAACGCGTAAAAATTGGAGCATAAAAATCAAACGAATAACTTGATAAACAAGCACATCTGCGTGCCAGAGAAATATTAAAAAAAAAAAAAACCAAAAAAAAAAAATTGAAAAAAAAAATATTTAAAAAAAACATTGATCATAAAAAAATAGTCGAAAAAATCATTAAAACAAATTAACTGACAAATCGTGAGAATATGCTTATGCAGAGCTTTGAAAAAAAAAAATAAAATAAATCACAAGTCGCACTTTAAAGTATTCAACAACACTTGCGCTCATACGCCAACGAAAGACTTAAGCGCCAAACTTGCTTAGCGCATCTAGGCAGTCGACGGCCTATACAGGTGTCTGGCATTTGGAGCACGACAAACAACGTCAGGTGGAATTAAAAGACAAGAATATGTAAAGCGCAAAAAAAAAACAAAAATAAAAATATGAACAAAAATGAATGAAATAAAACAAATGTTACATTTGCTGATAGAAGAAGAAGCTGGCAAAACAGTTGCCTGCTGCAGCTGCATGCGACGACTCCGGTGACGCGCCAAGTGCACATGTGAGCTTTGCATATGTAAATATTATAATTTCATAAAAAACATCAAAAAAAAACAAAAAAAAAAACAAATGCGCGATAACAATAACAACACACACACAACAACATTCAACATACAACAGCTGAAGTTTAAGCAGTTGAAGTGCTTTAAGCAATAGATTGCCAAACACAGTGTTTAATGTTTATTTCCTTTTTGTTTGTTTGACAACAAGTGGATTGCAAACGTTATACGTGTATGTACGTACAACAACAACGACGCAGCTACAAAAACACACATGTCATATTTTTTTAATAGTTATGCGAACTCTATTTTTTGCTTTTTGGTTTTTTGTTTCACTTGCTGCCTTACGCAGTAAGCAGGAAGCAACGGCAATAATTGAACACAACGAACACGAGACTACAACTAAATTTGCGAAAATGCACATTTCTCTAAGAAAATATACACAGACATGTATCCTAAAGAAGCAGCCGCAACGCTAGACTCCTCAAAAAAAGCAGAAGTGAAGCGGGTGCAAGCAATGACAGTAAAGTAGAGTACATATATACAAACATGACTGCTTGAATATGTTCATATATGCAGATGAGCTTTTTTGGGTCAACAACTTGCGCAAACGGCGCATGCGCATGCGCACACAAAACTTCAGTTTCATTTTCATTTCCATTTCAAACGGCAGCTGCTTGTCTGTAATGGTATTGTAATAATCTTTTTTATATGTATAAGTGGGTGTCTAAGATGTTTGATGGGAGCGGGGGAGGGAAAGTGAGTTGCTATTATGTGTTGGCATACCAAGCGAGTAAACATTAATGTGTAGTAAATGTCAATCAATTAAGAAGTGTTCTCAGTGAAGAGATTACTTGCATTAAATTTGTTGAAATATTTCGAACTTTTTTCGCAGAGACTAGTAAACCCCGCCACACGAGTTTGTAGCTTTCAATTACGCTGTGCGACAATTTGAGGATGGAATGGGCAGTACTCATATAGTAAAAAATCCACTTTAAATTTGAAAAATTTGGAGCAAGTTTACGCCAGCTGAAGCATATATGTATGTAGTTACTGTTTATTTCTATTTTCGTTGAACCTATAGATTTTTTGTACAAAGATTTTGTTCTAGCAGAACCATAGTGAGATTTTATTACGAATAGTTTTCTAGAATATTTTAACACTTCCAGCAACCTCCAAAATGATATTTTTCGGACTCCTTTTCTCTTTCCAGTTTCCTTTCCTTTTCCACTTCCCTTTTTCTTTTCCATTTCCCTTTGCCCTTCTTATTTTCCGTACTCTTTCCTCTTTCGTTCCTTTTTCCTTCGCCATTTCCATCTCTTTCACTTTCACTTTCCCCTTTCCTTTCCTTTCCTTTCCTTTCCTTTCCTTTCCTTTCGTTTCCTTTCCTTTAATTTCTTTTCCTTTCATTTCCTTTTCCTTTCTTTTCTCTTCTCTTCTCTTCTCTTCTCTTCTCTTCTCTTCTCTTCTCTTCTCTTCTCTTCTCTTCCCTTCTCTTCTCTTCTCTTCTCTGCTCTTCTCTTCTCTTCTCTTCTCTTCTCTTCTCTTCTCTTCTCTTCTCTTCTCTTCTCTTTTCTCTTCTCTTCTTTTATTTCATTTCCTTTTCTTTTCTTTTCTTTTCTTTCTCTTCTCTTCTCTTCTTTTATTTCATTTCCTTTTCTTTTCTTTTCTTTTCTTTTCTTTTCTTTTCATTAATTTTCTTTTCTTTTGTTTTCTTTTCATTTCTTCTCTTCTCTTTTCTTTTATTTTCTTTTCTTTTCTTTTATTTTCTTTTGTTTTTTTCTCTTTTCTTTAATTTTCTTTTCTTTTCCTTTCTTTTCTTTTCCTTTCCTTTCCTTTCCTTTTCTTCAATTTCCTTTCCTTCAATATCCTTTCCTTTCCTTTCCTATCGTGAATAAATTTCAAGTAGATTGTTTAAATAGGTGGAAACCATTTTTAGAATTAAATTACATTATCCATCTAGAGGGCATGTCCTTTCTTCTCTTCTCTTCTCTTCTCTTCTCTTCTCTTCTCTTCTCTTCTCTTCTCTTCTCTTCTCTTCTCTTCTCTTCTCTGCTCTTCTCTTCTCTTCTCTTCTCTTCTCTTCTCTTCTCTTCTCTTCTCTTTTCTCTTCTCTTCTTTTATTTCATTTCCTTTTCTTTTCTTTTCTTTCTCTTCTCTTCTCTTCTTTTATTTCATTTCCTTTTCTTTTCTTTTCTTTTCTTTTCTTTTCATTAATTTTCTTTTCTTTTGTTTTCTTTTCATTTCTTCTCTTCTCTTTTCTTTTATTTTCTTTTCTTTTCTTTTATTTTCTTTTGTTTTTTTCTCTTTTCTTTAATTTTCTTTTCTTTTCCTTTCTTTTCTTTTCCTTTCCTTTCCTTTCCTTTTCTTCAATTTCCTTTCCTTCAATATCCTTTCCTTTCCTTTCCTATCGTGAATAAATTTCAAGTAGATTGTTTAAATAGGTGGAAACCATTTTTAGAATTAAATTACATTATCCATCTAGAGGGCATGTCCTTTCATATCACACTTAAAATTTAAAAATAAAACTGTAGAGTGAAAATTAATTTTTGAACAGGTGGCAATTTTTTTATAAAATATATAATAAATTGCACATTTTGAGGCAAAGCCCTTTCATATGGTGCCTGAAATTTAAAAATCAAACAAACAAAAATTAATATTTCAATAAGTGGCAACCCTTTAAAAATAAATTGATCATCTTTAGCCCAAATCCTTTCATATCACACTTAAAATTTAAAAATCAAACTGTACCCTAAAAATTAATTTTAAAACGGTTTGGTAACACTTTTTATAAAATTAATAATAAATTGCTAATTTTAGGCCAAGCCCTCATATGGCACCAACAAACTGTAGCCTGAAAATAAATTTTTGAGCAAGTGGCAACCCGTTTTGTAAAAATTATAATATATTACTCATTTTTCAGGCTAAGCCTGACATCTAAAATTGAAATTCTAATAAACTCTACCGGAAAATTAAAATTTTAAACAGTTGGCAACCCTATTACACAAAAAATTTTTTTTGTCGTATTTAACGTGCTTAATAATAATAATAATACAATGGCGCTATTATAACTCTGACGAGTTTTATGGCCGAGCTTCTCTCCCAATTCGAGGTGTGCTCCTTTTTGTTTTTTCCTACTAATTGGGTGACCTACAGTTTTTTGCCGGCTCCGAACGGCGAATGCATTTTTTGTGAGAAGGTTTCTCATGGCAGAAATACTCTGGGAGGGTATGCCGCCCACTGGCGAGAGGTGACCGCTGCTCTTAAAAAACCCAATAATTGGATTTTTACTAATTAGAAAAATTGTTTTTGGTGTTTGGCTCGGACCGTGGTTTGAACGCGAGACATCTGGCATAGCAGGCGAGCACTCTACCCACTGCACCACAGCGGCCACAACGTGCTTATTTTTCAAATTAATGTTGTTGTTAATTGTTAATTAAAAAAAGGAAATGACGATAATTATTAATAGAGCAGAGCCAAAATAATTTAACGTTTATTATTAACAACGTGTGATCATTATGATTTGCCGGCTATAAAAAAAAAAAAAAACAAAAAAATAAAACAATTAAGCTGTATAAAAATATTGAAACTCAGAAATTTGGCTGCTACTAAAACAATTAGCAATAACAAGAACAACAAAAAAATCTATGTTTTTTTTAGAAACAACAAAGCAACAAAAAGCAGCATTTTTTATAGATATCTGCCAGTTTTTCTTTTTTTAAAGAAAATTTAAAATTAGTTCTTTATTTTTGTTAGAAGTTATTGATTCCTTTCGAAGATAAAACAGAACTCATTATCAGCCTGCTTTTCGCCTGACAACCTCACCGACAATCGAGTTCTGCTTGGGGGATTGGTAATTGAATTGCTATCACCCTCTCTTGTGCTTTGCTTCGCTTAATTTTCAGTAACAAAAAAGTGCAATAACAATTTTACGCATTCGCTACCACACACTTAACCTGATTAAATGAACATCGCGCTGGCTTGACAACAGCGGTGGCACACTGTAGGAACGCAATCAATCTAGTGGCTAGTAACTGATAGATATGTACAGATATGTGCAGTTAAACGGCAGTAGGCATTAGCGACCAACGCGACTTGTTGTCAAACATTTGTATGCTAACACTTGGCCGAAGGTATGTATATGTGTTTACCAGAGATCAGCAGCGGTGCACCGCATTTTCTAAAGCACCGCAAAAATACTTATTTTTTCAGTGGCTCAAAAAATAAGTACCCAGAAAAAAAATTCACCGCCACCGCATTGATTGAAAACCTAAATGATATTGCGGTATATACTGTTGATTACACCGCATACCGCAAACACCGCATAACGCAAACACCGTATACCGCAAACACCGCATATCGCAAACACCGTATATCGCAAACACCGCAATCACCGCAAACACCGCATTTGTTTATTTGTATACTATTCAGTGTTGCCGGAAATTTTTCACACACTGCAAAGGTATAGGCAATTGAAAATTCATTTTTGTTTGTACATAAATACATAGATATGTGCGTCTGATTACAGCAAATTTATTCTCAAGTATTTTTTTTAATTTTGTGTGCTTTGTTTTTTGTGGCAGCTTTTTGAATACATAATAAAATATTTTTCAATAATGAAATAATCAAAAAATTTCATTTTTAAATCCAATACGACTAATAGGGCCGTCAGAATGAATACTTTTCCGTCAAACTAGCAATCCGTTTAATTGACAACATAGTTGAATTAAATGCATTTAAATGACGATGGACACATTCAGTACTTCAGCTTTGCCGTAAAAAAGACATCTAATTCAACTATGTTTCTCAGTTAAACGAATTGCTAGATTGACGTAACAGTATTCATTCCGACGGGCGCATAATAAAATGTATAAAAATAAACATGTGTATTGTTGTTGATCCAATAAAATGACAAAAACTTCGGTTTCAATCAATGTATCGTAGCCAATTTTGTCGACTGTGCAAACTGAATGAATGCCTCGTTGGAAAATAAAGAATTATGTCACAGACAAACAAAAATGTGTAAACAAAACTTATGTGTATTACTAAGAAGCCATAAATGTAATTCAAGGATTTTAGGAAGAACTCTATTTCATGTAAATAGTACATATTTTTACCTTGAAATTCATTAGTCAAATTATTTTGAATGTAAACAAACTCTAAATTTTAAGTGGCCCTTTCAATGAAAAAATTAAAAAAAACCAATCCTGAGAGTTTTCCTGTATAGATATTCGTTGGTTAAAATCAATTTGTAATCAGTAGTATTTTTCATCAGAAATCCATAAGACGGTAAAAATTACAAACAAAAAATCGCACTGGCAACATTGTAAATATCTCTATTTGAGAAATGCCGTGTTTGCGGTATGCGGTGTTTGCGATATGCGGTGTTTGCGATATGCGGTGTTTGCGGTATATGGTGTTTACGATATGCGGTGTTTGCGGTGTGGTGATATCCATACTACCGTATACCGGAATTGATCAAGAAAATGCGGTGCGGTGTTTATTATGATCGCATATTTTGCGGTTGCGGTCACACTCCCACCGCATTTTTTATGAGTATACTCTAAATCACAAAAAATGTATCGCATGCTGATCTCTGGTGTGTACATACATAAATACAGCATGCCACTTGTTACATGCCACATGCCGCACAACACAGCACGTACGCATCGCTAATGTCCTAACTTAACCAACTGCGTATTTATGTTTGTATGTACCAAGGATGGGCATTTTTGCATTACCATTCAAAGTGCATTACCATTCAATAGTGAATGGTAGTGCAAAATTGGTTTGCATTACCATTCAGTAGTGAATGGGAATGCAAATGTGGTTCGCATTACCATTCAGTAGTGAATGGGAATGCAAATGTGGTTCGCATTACCATTCAGTAGTGAATGGGAATGAAAATGTGGTTTGCATTACCATTCAGTAGTGAATGGGAATGCAAATGTGGTTCGCATTACCATTCAGTAGTGAATGGGAATGCAAATGTGGTTCGCATTACCATTCAGTAGTGAATGGGAATGCAAATGTGGTTCGCATTACCATTCAGTAGTGAATGGGAATGAAAATGTGGTTTGCATTACCATTCAGTAGTGAATGGGAATGCAAATGTGGTTCGCATTACCATTCAGTAGTGAATGGGAATGCAAATGTGGTTTGCATTACCATTCAGTAGTGAATGGTAATGCAAATGTGATTCGCACTACCATTCAATAGTGAATGCGAATGCAAAGGTGAATGCATTCCCATTCATTGCATTCCCACTGCAAATGTGATTTGCACTGGACTAGTACTCTATTCGGAAAAGTTGGTCTGAGAGGCATCCTCTTTCATAATAACTAGCGTTTGTTCGTGTTGAGTAAAATTTTTGTAAATTTGTTGAACTGTGTAATTATAACCTCAGAAGTTGAAAGAAATACTTTTACTTACAGGTATAACATAGAACATATGTACATATTACCATGCCGTGTTGGTTTCCCTTTACTTTGCTAAGCCTAATTCCATATTTATAATATCCCATAAACTTCCTTTCCGTTAATAAATAGATTAGCCACTTAATACCTTAACTATGGTCACAGGTTTTAACTGCTATTAAATGATGAATGGTTGTCCAAATCACTCGCACTCATTTTTAATTAATAGTCCAAATCACATTTGCAGTGGGAATGCAATGAATGGGAATGCATTCACCTTTGCATTCGCATTCACTATTGAATGGTAATGCGAACCACATTTGCATTCCCATTCACTACTGAATGGTAATGCAAACCACATTTTCATTCCCATTCACTACTGAATGGTAATGCAAACCAAATTTGCATTCCCATTCCCTACTGAATGGTAATGCAAACCAATTTTGCACTACCACTCATCATTGATTGGTAGCTGCAAGGCTGAATGCAATCAAAATTGCCCAACCCTGGTATGTACATATGTCGATATGTATATATGTACAGCAACAGCAGTTTTAGCATCGAACTACACTTGCCAAACTCTGATCGATCAATCGATCGAACGATTGGCAATCGTTTTGTGATCATTTAGCAAAGCTGTGCAAAGTTATGCAAAACGAGTTAAAAATACAATAGCAACAAATATGTATGTAGGTACGCAATTGTTTTTGTCGTCGTCGTCACTTGGCCAGCAGTTGAAGAGTAGCTTTCATTAGACTGTGTCACAAATTGAAAATTCAAAAAAAAAAAAATCATTTGAAAATATAAAAATTTAACAGCATAACAGCTTTAACTTGACTGCAACGTTTTTCTTCACCTCACTGAAAATTTAAGCCGAAAAGCCGCCACTAAAAATATGTTGCACAGCCTAATGAACACACGCAATATGTAGAACTGCATAGCATATTTTAAAGCTATAGGCAACTATTGAGCTCCGCAAAATCAATGATTTAACTATCAAAGCCATCAAACGAAAACCTCCTGTTGCGCTGTTCTGCTACAACAAATAACTATAACCACATAGCAAACTTACTGAGCATGAACGGAAGTTGTTATAGTTGTTATTGTTGTCCAATGGCAACTTTGTATATGTTCGACATGAATGGATAATTTCTTTTCTTTTGCATTTTGCTACTGTCATTTCCAATGTTGCTCGTCACATGATGGCCATTTGTTACACTGTGACACAAATTGGGGGTTGTTGTCTGAGGGGGGAATAATTTCCAAACTGCATGAAGAACCACTATGCATATAATAAAACACCCAAACCGTTTTGCTGCCTGAGGAAATTTTTTTTTTTTGATTGCCATTTTAAATTTGCAAAATTTCTTCTGAGTGATTTTTAAAAAAAGAAAAAAACAGGTTAAAATGCATATCGTATGGAAATATGTGGTTAGAAAACATATAGTAAAATTGCACGAGCTTTAATTTCGTAGAATACTTTAACCCTCAACCACCCCCACAAAGAGGTCGTTTTAACCCTTTTCTAAGAAAGTTGAAAAAATGGTATTTTTTAGGTCGTTAGAGGATTAAGATGTTCTAGAAAATTATTCGCAATGAAATTTCACTGGGGTTGTTCTCAGACAAAATCTTTGCAATAAAGCAAAAAATATAAGTGTATTCCTTGCAACATGCACAAAAAAAATGTAACGCTTTCTTTATACAAGCACATGTAAAATTAGTCTATATGAAAATTGTTGCATTTCTTGGCAGTGGTTGACATACACTCCAAGATTATTTCTGACATGAAATAGCTTCGCACAAAAAATGCATTTGCCGTTCGGAGCCAACATAAGTATATAAAACTGTAGGTAGATAGTAGAAAGAACAAAAATTAAGCAGCACTTCTCGAATTGGCGCAGAAGCTCGGCCTCAAACTTGCTAGATTTATTCCTACACTAGTGCATTGGATATTATCATTACTCTGTTAATGTGCGCCTACATTATAGGGATGCTCTTAGTGCAGCTTTTTATAGTCTGTTGATTTCCTTATTAATATATTTTTGTATTTTGCTCTAAATATTTTTATTTTTATATAGATTTTTTATTTAGATTAATCCAGTCATGTTTTCATGATTTAATTAACTATTTAGCATCATAATTTGCCTTCAATTTGCGCCATATAACACAAAATTACGAATTCATCATTCAGCCAACATCGATGAAGCTGCGCAAGTTCGTGTCTTAAGTCTTTCATACAACTGTGCTCTGAATATGTTTGTTTTGGTTTAGAATTACTAACTTTTTTGTTTGTTAAATAAGCATATTTTGACTACTAAAAATATTTTACATAGCACGTAAACTTAAATATAGTCTAGAATTAGCGTGTTATTAAGATTACTCACATTTACAGCTGCTATTTCAATTAACACAAGTAGACGACATACCGATCCAACACCCGCTGTTACTTATATAAAGCATACATACACTATGCGAACAGGTCATATGCAAAAAAAAAAACATTATAATTAGGATTGCGCAGTAAATTTGTGCATGATGAAAATGTAATTGCCAATTTCGTATTGCTTATATACTTACACTCACACTTATGCGCTAAATATCGGTAGCATTTGCTATTTGATGGCATGTAAAATTAACAATGTTGCAGCAAAATCACGACTTCATTTTGTGTTTTTATGTTTTAGGTAGCATATTAGCTATTTATTGGCTTTGGCTTTAATCACATATATTACCTTAGCATTACCTTTTTATGGCTTATTATGGTTATGGTCACATGGATTACTTATATGACTTGTTTAGTTGTTTTATGGCTTTGATAAAAATTTTGTTCGCTTAGTAATTAGTCACTAATGTGACGGTTGCGAGCCAGTGAAGAAGAAGTAGACTGTGATTTGGGGATAAACTGTGACTCATACCTGCATACATACATATATTGGAATATTGTATAAAATATTGTTTCAAATTATCGATCAGGACCATATTTAGAGAATTATTGATTTTTCCGGAATATTTTGGGGCAGTTGTTAAATACTTTTGGCATAATCTGGAATAGTTTTGAAACACTTTTTTAACACAGTTTTAAAGATTTATTTGGGACAATGTTGGCATACTTTTGGAAATATTTTAGGACACTTTTGGGAAAATTTCGAAACCATTTTTGAATAATGTTGAAAAACGTTCTGTGGCAATATTAAGACAATTTTGGAACAATTTTAAACCTATTTCGAAATAATTAGGTACAGTTGTAAAATATTTTTGGAACAATTTTAAAGCTCTTTTGAATTTTTTCTTTTTACTTTAAAATAGCTTTAAAAGATTTTTGGGATATTATGGTAGAGTTTTGGAAAGAGTTTATGGCAAGTTTTGTTTTGGGACAATTTTGAAACATTTTTGGGAAAATATTGAAAAAAAGTTCTATGGCAATTTTAAAATAATTTTGGAACAATTTGTGAAATCTTTTTCCAAATATTTTGGGACAATTTTAGAAATTTTTTGGTATAATTTTAAAATAATTTAAAAAAATTGTTTGGGAATTTCAAAACAGTTTTAAACTATTTTTGGTACAACTGTGGTAGGGGGTTGGAAATGTTTTGGGACAATTTTTTAACAGTTTTGGGACAATTTTGAACAAATTTTGGAACAATGTTGAAAAAATTTCTGTGGCAATTTTGTATTATTTTGTGATTTTTTTCGGAATAATTTGGGACTGTTTCGGCAAATTATTTGGGAAAATTTTAGAACAGTTTTGAAACATTTTTTGGGAATTTCGAAACAGTTTTAAATTATTTTTGGAATAATTTTAAGAACCTTTTTTAACAGTTTTGATACAATTTTGAACAAATTTTGGAACAATGTTGAAAAAATTTCTGTGGCAATTTTGGAGTAGTTTGTGAATTTTTTCGGAATAATTTGGGACTGTTTCGGCAAATTATTTGGGAAAATTTTAGAACAGTTTTGAAACATTTTTTGGGAATTTCAAAACAATTTTCAACTATTTTTGGAACAATTTTGGTAGAGGTTTGGAAAGATTTTAAGACAATTTTTTAACAGTTTTGGGACATTTGAAACAATTTTAGGATTATATTGAAAAAACTACTGTGGAAGTTTTAAGATAATTTTGGAATAATTTTTGAAATATATTTTCCGAATATTAGGAAGTTTTAGAAGAATTTGGAAAAAAATGTGGTAAAACTTCGCCGGCAATTTCGAGATAATTTCGGAAGAATTTGCTAAATCTATTTCGGAATATTTTTGGATTGTTGAAGAAGTTTTTTGGAACAATTTTGGAATAGTTCTGAAAAATTTTTTTTGGAAATTTTCAAGTTTTAGCAGATCTTTGGGACAATTTTGAAAGAGTTTTGGAAAGATTTTAGGAAAAAAATTTAATAGTTTTGTGAAAATTTTTAAGCAATTGTGGCATAATGTTGAAAAACGTTCTGTAGCGATTTTAGGACATTTTTGGAACAATTTTTGAACTATGTGGTTCTACCTCACTTCAGCAATGATCAAAATTTGTTTTAACATCATTTTCGGAGCAAGTATGAAAGCAAATTTTAAATATCTTGGGACAGTTGTATAATATTTTTGGGACAATTTTGGTAAAGTTTTGAAAAGATTTTAGAATATTTGTTGAAAAATTTTGCAACAGTTTTGGAACAATTTTTTGATAAATATCACAGGCCGACAAAATGAGACCGATTTTTTTGACCACAAACCAGACCATACTTTCCTAAAGGTTTTCGATGCGCTGAATTCAAATCTGGACACAGAATTGCTCTATCACGTCAGGATTTTGAGATATCCTAACCTTAATGTGCAAAAAACACCGTTTTTGCCCATTTTTGAGGTTATATATAAAAGACAAATTATTTTTTTAAAAAAAAGCACACATAGCATCTTAAAGAAGAAGTCTTTCTCTTTCGAATGGCGTTGAGTTTGCTTAAATATATTTCTTTCCGCTAAGATGGAGCAATTGAAATTTGCAGACTTATCGTAAGAGGTATGTGTTCTACTGCATCATACCTACGTTAATTCATATAAACTTTAAATTGCTCTATCTTAGCGAAAAAAATAGATATTTGAGCAAACTCAACGCCATTCGTAAGAGAAAGACTTCTTCTTTAAGATGCTATGTGTGAACTTTTTTTTAAAAAATTATTTGTCGGTTATATATAACCTCAAAAATGGGCAAAAACGGTGTTTTTTGCACATTTAGGTTAGGATATCTCAAAATCCTGACGTGATAGAGCAATTCTGCGTCCAGATTTGAACTCAGCGCATCGAAAACCTTTAGGAAAGTATGGTCTGGTTTATGGTCAAATTTCTTGTCGGCCTGTGTATTCAGCTAAGATTTCTTGGAACAATTTTAGTTCAAATTTTAATGGTTGTATGGTTTTTCAAGCTGACTATCGAAAAATTAATTGTTCTGATGTTATTCTGGCGCCACTAGGAACACATTTTGAAAAGTTTTGGGATAATCGGGATAATCCTAAAAGAACTATCAAACTGTCACAAAACTGAAATTGCCCCGAAATATGTAAATAAATAAATTTAAAATTATTTTTCCACTTTTCTGCTGTACGTATTAAAAATTAACTTGACCTATCTGGCAACAGTCTTTCCAAAAACAACTATCTTTCGAAAGGAAAAAAAAGAAGTAACCTCCCGAAAGATACTTGTCTTTGGAAAGACAGTTGCCAAAGTAGTCCTATAAATTAATTAGATGCTATCTTATTTAATTATGAATTTTTTTCTTTACACAAACAAGAGCAAAACGCTTGATTAGTTAACTTTTTTATTAATAGAACTTAATATCTCCGTCAAATTGCTACTTTTTCCTTTCGTAGATTGTTTTTTTCACCAATTAAAACTAGAAATTTATCATTTTATAGCAAATGTATATTCTACACTTAATCTTCCAAACACTAATTTAAAAATGACGCAAATTAATTCAATCACGGTCGCAACCATTAAAACTGCCATTTCTTTCGCCATACAAAATTTATTGATTACAATCAACTTTTCAATCTAATCACTTTAACGAGCGCGATCCAATACTCGTACTTGACTATTTTACGCATTTGATGCAATCCCAAGCGGCATTAATATATCACTCGCAAAGTGCCAAAGCGCCAAAGTGGCAAAGCAAACGAGAACTCAATCAGCCGCGCTATAACTAACACTACTCATTTGGTAGACAAGCAATCTGGCGGCAAAAGTAAGGCAATACTCAAAATTAAATTGGCACAACAATTAATTAACTAAGAAGTCGGAAGGCAGAAATGTGTAGGCAGATGGAAGAAGGCTGCTGGCCGAAGGCACGATACAGCTGGCAAATGGCAGTGAGAAGACTTTTGTTATTTATTTTTTGTTTTGTAAAGAAGACACAAAGAAATTTCGCTCTTACGACTTAACGGCATCTAACAATTGGCCTACAATGAAATTAAGCAGAACAGAAACAGAAGCGCCGAGCCGCAAGGCAACGAGGTATTTACACGACAACAGTAGCAGTTTGTGTGTTTCTTTAATACAATGGGAAAAATAGCTGCCATCTAAAATGTTTAATACATATTCAGTCACACACAAAGACACACACGCGTACCAATAGCGCCACTAAAAATGATGCATAAGTCCAAGAAACTAAACGCAGCAGACACACCAACTTGATATGCCACTGAGATATGAAATTAGTTGATGTTAGCTCTGCTCTGCTCTTTTATATCTAAATGCAACTGCGTATACAGTGTTGTTGTAGTTGTTGTAGTTGTTGCTGTTTTTGTTGTGATTAAATGCCTTGCCAACGGGCTTTAAAAATGCTTCACCTTACTATTTATCTGCATATCTGCCAATGCGTATCGGCAACTATGCGCCAGCTGAACTATCATTTAACTCAATCCGGACACTTAAGTATTGCTTGACTGCCTAATCGAATGTTTGTCTGACTGTGCGCTATCGTCTCGTTGCTGCTGAGGTGATGGTACTGAGGTGATGCTGCTGCCTTAGTGATGGCAATTAAACGATGGATGGCCACCTAACGATAACGCTATCTATTGAGGCATGACAGTTGTGAAACAATTTTGGAACGAATAGAATAGAATATTTTTGGGACGGTTTAGGAATAATTTTGGAACAGTTTGGAACCATTTTAGAATAATTTTGGCACATTTTTTTAGAATGATTTTAGAATATTTTTGGAACAGTTTTTAAAAGGTTTTAGAATATTTTTGAGAAAGTTGGAATAATTTTAGAAACATTTTGAGACAGAATGATTTTATAATATTTTTGGGACAGTTTTGGAATAATTTTAAATTAATTTTGAGACAGAATGATTTTATAATATCTTTTGGGGCAAGTGTGGAATAATTTTAGAATAATTTTGGCACATTTTTAGAATGATTTTAGAATATTTTTGCAACAGTTTTTAAAAGGTTTTGGAATATTTTTGAGACAGTTGGAATAATTTTAGAAACATTTTGGGACAGTTTTGAAATGATTTTAGAATATTTTTGGGACAATTTTGCAATAATTTTAGAATAATTTCAGGACAGTTTTCGAATAATTTTAACATATTTTTGGGACAGTTTTGGAATAATTTTAAAATAATTTTGGGACAGAATGATTTTATAATATCTTTTGGGGCAGGTTTGGAATAATTTTAGAGTAATTTTGGGACAGTTTTTGGATGATTTGAGAATCTTTTTGGGACAGTGTTTGAATAACTTTAGAGACAACTGCAGTTTTCGAATGATTTTAGAATCCTTTTCGGATAGTTTTGGAATGATTTTATAGTAATTTTGGGACAGTTTTGAAATAATTTTATAATATTTTTGGGACAGTTTTGGGATGATTTTAGAATCTTTTTGGGACAGTGTTTGAATAATTTTAGAAAATTTTTGGACAGTTTTCGAATGATTTTAGAATCTTTTTTGGATAGTTTTGGAATGATTTTAGAATATTTTTGGTACAGTTTTGGAATGATTTTAGAATAATTTTGGTACAGTTTTGGAGTGATTTTAGAATATTTTGGAACAGTTATGAAATAATTTTGGGAAAGTGTTTGAATAATTTTGGAAATTTTTTGGGACAGTTGTGGAACGATTTTAGAATCTCTTCAGTTTTGGAATGATTTTAGAATATTTTTGGTATAGTTTTCGAATGATTTAAAAATAATTTGGAAAAGTTTTGGAATAACTTTAGAATAATTTTCGAAAAGTTTTGAAATAATTTTGGGACAGTTTTGGAATGATTTCGAAATCCTTTTGGGACAGTTTTGGAATTATTTTAGAATATTTTTGGTACAGTTTTAGAATGATTTCAGAATATTTTTAGAACAGTTGTGGAATAAATTTAGAATAATTTTGGGACGGTTTTGCAATAATTTTAGAATAATTTTGGGACACCTTTGGAAGAATTTTAGAATATTTTTGGGAAAGTTTTGAAATAATTTTATAATAATTTTGGGACAGTTTCGGAATGATTTTAGATTAAGTATTTTCGGAAAGTCTTGGAATAATTTTGGAATAGACAACTTGAAACTATGTTGGAACTCAATTCTAAAGCAATAATATCGCTATCGCCATCTGGTGATTAACCATGCCATCACTAACTTGCCGCCAGCCACACCTTTCATCTGTTCGCTCCACTGCAGTGCACTGTACGCAGTCAATATTTTCTGCCTTTACGCACACCAGCCTTCCAACCAAATCAGCCTTTTGCTGCAACAAAACTCTTAATCATCATAATAAAGTTATTTATGTATGTGCCACAGCTGCCACTACTGCTGTCACTAACTAAGCTTGCTAACTCACTAAATGCTATGGAAATGGCAGAAGAAGAAGAAGAGGAGGCAGAGGAAGAAGAAGAAGAGGAAGAGGGAGAAGATGAAGAAGAAGAAGAAGAAGAAGAAGAAGAAGAAGAAGAAGAAGAAGAAGAAGAAGAAGGAGAAGAAGGAGAACAACAACAACAACTCGATGATGAAGATAATGATTCTGATAATGAAAAGTAAGATGAAAAAAGAAGTGTTAGCATCAAAATTCGATAAAGAAGCTATTTTATATACCTACCCTAATGCAGCCACCTTGAACTTTATGCAAAGCTTTCTCTGATTCATCAACCTCAAAAAAGTTAAAACTACTAATACATATTGATAAACTAAAATACGTACCTCTATAAAATTTGTTGCATAGTTCAAGGCGCCACAATTTTTTATTTCCTGTGGTCTTTTGCGCTCTACGTATAAATATTTAGTCCGAGGACAACCCTAATGAAATTTAGAACCCAGGACCACGCAAAAGCTCTTTTAGTCGTACACCCCGCAAAAAATTAATCAAAATTGCTGCTTCGTGAGGGAGTTAATGGACTAAAATATTCTTCTTATAAAATTAATACTCTCATCCTTTTACCTTTATCAGCAGAATATCGATAATGCTTACGTCCGACTTGAATTTTAAAACGGTTTTTGAAATTTTTTCTTACACCCCTGTATAAGACACGTTTCTTGTATGAAACTGCTAATACTCTGCATGCTGTTAAGCACACCTCTGGTTATACAAAACAACCAAAACCCAACAAAATCATACTCAATCGACAAAAGTTTAACTAGCGATTGACCAGAGTAGGCACACCAGAATGAGATGCAATTCAGAGCTGAATTTTTCACCATTATAAAAACAAAGAAAAAAGCAAAAAAAATAAGACAAACACAAATCAAAACCGGCCAATGAGCACATTGCACATTTGTATAGTTGTTGTTGTTGTTGTTGTATTATTGATTTAAGCAAGTATGCTATTTATAAAAATACAGCAAATATGATTATCTTGTGGCTATGTGACAGCCGCCAATAGCTACCAGTGCGCCACAGCGCACTTCTTCGGCATTCAACAGTTTACAAACAACAAACAGAAAACAGCAACAACATCTAGCGCTGTTAGCCTAACTGTTAGAGATGAAAGAGTAAGAAAAGCTGGAATAAAAATAAGAAAAACACAAAAAAAAACTTAGTTGTCGGGTTGCTTGATTGTGCTGCGCGCACAAATTCACTTTCTGATTGCAATCAAAAAAAATGGCAATAATTTCTTCTTTGTAATTTTGCATATTTCAGCGCAGCGCAGAGTAAAATGTGTGCGGATGAGTTTATGATATTATAGATTGATAGATTTGGGTGTGTTTTGCTATGTATATCTCTGATCTAATCAGCGTTACGTATAAGCGAATATTTTAAGAATGTCATCTTATTTTTTTTTTGCTGCAAGTGGTGCGGAAAGAAGACTAAGAAAAGTTGGCTAGAGTGCAATCTGCTCACAAATAAATACTTTGCTGAGTACTTTTTAGGTGAAAAGAGGCTTATCTATTTAATATGCTTGCCAACAGCAGGTTAGAGAGACATCCATTCTCTTAACTATTGAAAGTAAAATACGGAGCTTGCGAGCAATAAGTAAAAAAAAATAAATACAAATGAGTACTTAGTCCACTTTCAAAACTGGCTATGTGAAATTTTTTTCGATATTGAATTTTTAATGGATTATGTAACAACATTTAACAGTGTATAATTTCCATTAAGAATTTATTGCAAAATTGTATCATATTCTGAAAAAATAGCATTAAATGTTTTTCTGCTTTGTGGCTTAATATGAAAAATTCACATAGCGACTTTTGAGAGTGGACTACTCATACTCGTATATAATCGTTTATATTAAAGAGACACTTAAACGAATAACGAAAAAAAATAAGAAAATTAAATAATAATACTGAAAAATGCAAAAATCCGTTACTGCCTCATTTCACTTCGCTTTGTGGTAAATAAAGTGGAATTAAAATCGGAAGCTCCACGCTGCACAATACACCGACCAATAAGCCAAAGCAACATGATTGTGCTTTTAAGTGATTTTCAAAAAAAAACAAAAAAAAATTAAGCCTTAAATGCACTTGTGCAAAAACTGGAATTAAATATGAGATAAAAGCAAAGAAAAAAACCAAAAAAAAAACCTACCACCAAAAGTATGATAATAAATCGCCAACTCCTTTGTGGCAAGCGACAGGTGCATTAGGCGCGTATCGCGCACATCAGCCAGCGCGCATCAGCATCCATGCAACTGTCGAATGTCGTCTGTCGATTTTTGCGCTGCGCTCGCTTCGCTGAAGATATTTATCAGTGCAGATTTTCTTTTGTAATTGTGGCTTAGCATAATTTCATTTCTATTTGTGTGTGTATGAATGCTTTTTTGAGTTTTTGTATTTACATATTTTTATTTTTATTTATACAAATTTTTTTTGCTGCTTTTCTGCTTTAAAACTTGATTATTTGCAAGTCGCTTGATGTGCTCTTTTACACAACTTACAGAAGAGAGATATTAGGAATTAGCATTTAGTTGAAAAAAAGAAATCATACGGCTGTGTAAATAAAATGTAGTGTTTACTTACATATACATGGGCATTTATATGCAAATTGTATGCAAAGTGTTAGTCATATATGGAATTATGCGTATGGCAAAAAAAGTTAGCAACGCTAAATTAAGTCCACCAAAGCAAAGCAGCTTCTTCTTCTCCCGTAATGGCGAAGTGAAAATGCAAACGTACGCATATGCCCAAAATTTATATGCGCAGTACGCTTTCCTTTGTTTTTTAATCATAAATGTTAAAAAAAAAAAATTTTAAATTAATATTATAGGCCTGCTCCTACAATGGACACACAGCCATGACTATAAAAAGCTTCAGAATGCTCAGTATTAGAAAGACTTAAGAAGCGAACCTGGGAACAGAAAAAATAGGAAAGATAGTCACGGTTATGACTTTTATCGATAAAAAATAAAAATAATTCTTAAATTTTGATTTTTAGGGCACGTCCAGCCTTAATATTTTTTTTGTTGTAGTGAATCAATTAGCGTTTGTATTCGGTGTTTGCATTAATATTCCATATTCGGTATTAATATTTGGTACTCGGCATTAAAATTCGATATTCGGTATTAAAATTCAGTATGCGGTATTAAAATTTAATATTTGTATTCGGTATTAATGTTCGCTATTCGGTATTAATATTAGGTATTCGCTACAAATAATCGGTATTCGTATTAACATTCGACACTCGGTATTAATATTCGATATTCCGTATTAATCTTTAGTATTCTGCATTAAAAGTCGGTATTCGGTATTAATTTTGGGTTTCCGATATTAATATTCGTTATTCGGTATTAATATTCGGTATTCGATATTAATATTCGGTATTAATAATCGGTATTAATAATCGGTATTCGGCATTAATAATAATATAATATTTCGTTTTCCGTGTTCGGTATAAAAATTCACAATTCGGTATTAATTTTCGGTTTACTGTATTAAAATTCGGTATTCGCCATTCGATATTAATATTCGATATTCTGTGTTAATATTCGGTATTCGGTATTAGTATTCGATATTCCGCATTAATACTCGGTATTACAATTCTGGTATTCGGTATGCGCTATTAAAATTCGATATTAGCATTCGTTATTATTTATTAATATTCGGTACTCGGTAATAATATTCGTTATTCGGTATTCGGTATTTGGTAATAATATTCGATATTCCGTACAAATATTCGGTATTAATGTTTGGTATTCGGTATTAAAATTCGGTAGTCGATATTAATTTTCGGTATTAATATTCGATATTCCATATTAATATTTGGTATTCGGTATTAAAATTCGGTATTCGTTATTAAATCTCGGTTTTCAGCATTAATGCTCGGTATTAGGTATTAGTAATAGTATTCGTTATTCGGTATTAAGATTCGGTATTAATATTCGCTATTCTTTCCTATTGACTTTTGGAGTTGAAAACTCACAAATGACTCTTAGTATTTTCTGTCACTGGCATAGAGGGCCTCACATGGTTTTGCAACAAAATTATATAACACAATTTTCACAAAAAAAAAAATAAAAATAATTTTCAATACTAACTAGAGCTCTAGATACCCGGGTATCGAACAGTTCGAATTGATCGTTTTTGTTCGAAGCCCGTTTGTTGTTCAAATGCCCGTACAAACATTCGAGCATTCGAGCTTACAAACAAAAAAATGTGTATCGAAAAAACAAAAATAAAAACAACTACATATGAAGAAGAAAAAAAATAATAAACAAAAGAAAAAACAAACTTCAAAATGCCCGAATTGTTCAAATGCCCGTACAAACATACGGGTAATAATAATGTTCGAGCATTTGAACAACATTTGTTCGGGCTACTCGAAAATGTTAAAAAAAAATCTGGAGTTCTAATGCTAACAACAATTTTAGTAATGTATTCCAGCTTATTCAACACGCATACATACATACATACATTAATATGCCAGTACGTCTCACGCAGTAGCTTCACATCCATTTGCATATATGTACCTACAGCAATGTTGCTAGCAAATTATTATTAGCAACAATGTTGCACAGTAGTTGCATAGCTGCACAGCTGCATGATTAAATCCACATATCTATTAATGTGAAATCGATAGTTGCGATAGTCGCGATGCTGGAAATGGCATACATATATTAGCGTATTGAAACCACGTATCACAGCAAAGTAAATAAGTATATTGCACGACTGCATGCATTTTTTTAATGACGAAATTTGTTATTATAATGTTGCTGGAAAAGAAAAAGAAGATTTCACTCATGATTGAATTACTGCGAAAAGGTTTGTTGGTTTTGGAATAGCAGCAGCGGGTTTCTCTGAGAGCTTGTGGTAAATGACGACATTAAGTGCGCCTATTCCCCTGGGTTAGCTTAAGTAAGTGTAATTACTGCGTTCTGATAAAATGCACTTAAATTCCAATATGCAGGGAATGAATGCATGAATGCTTCGAAATATCAATCAAATTGTGTATTAAGCTTACAAAAACGCAGAAAAATTTATGTCAACTAAAGAAAGATGGAAAATTGATGAAACTGATACTAGCAAAGGAAGGGAAAAACAAAGTGATTCAACTTCAATCAGCGCCTTTTACACAATGAAAGAAAATCGACATCATTTCTTTTTGGTTGCTTGTTCTTCCGACAGGGTAGGATTGCGATATATTGTGGAGCAATTTTCCGTCATGCCTTGTCAAGTTTGGTTTGGAGAAAGATCGGTTTCGGCTGGGCGAAAAAAGACACTGAAGATGGCACAGACCAGGCGAAACCGGTTTGTCTCCAAACCAAACTTGATAAGGGATGACGGAAAATCGTTCCACAACACATCAAAATCGACATGAATTCAGTAAAACTTTTATGCTCATCCATTGTGTACTTTTTTTTTGTCTTTTCAAGCCTTCAACTGTTTGTTAATTTCTCTTTACATGATAAAAACGATTTTAACAAGTTAATTTATATAATGTTCAATTTCTTAACCAGAGTCAAACATGCAAATATGAAATCATTGGCTTTCGACGTGCCTCGTGCGCATATTTACGCATTTAAGCGTAGTTTCTGCAATTAAATTTTCAACGAGCAAATGAGCTTTATGATTGATTGCACAAAGAGAAATTAAATAAATATGTTTTCTCTTTGTAGAAAAATCAATTTTAAAAAGCTAAAATAGCGTAGGGGTAGAAAAAAATCGTTATTCGTATCCACAAAAATCAGATTTATCGAGAAAAATACTTCTCTATGCAAAACCAGCGATCTTAAAAAGGTAGAGTTCCTTTTTTAAGTAGCACATATCCCATTTTACTTTTTATTTTCATTTGCAGAAATTGGGGGAAAATCTTCCAATTTCACGTTTTTCAAGCGACTGGTTTTTGTGTAAATAAAATAAATAAAATAACCAATCAATGGCATCAACGGCACCATCATCATCAATTCATCTCTTTCAAGTGATATTTCTGCAAATTTTTCTGCTTCGTTATCAAAAAAAAATAAATATAACTAACCATTCGACTGAGTTGCGGTGATTAATGATTAATGTGCGCGCGAAATATTTTGAGCACGATCAGCCAACATACAACGTGCATACGAGTATGACATACATACATATATGTATGAATGAATGAATGACTGAATGAATGATAGATATATGTGTGTTCACTTTACATAAGCGATTTCAATCGAGATGAAATGCTCCAGAAGTAGAAAACAAAATCGTCATAAATAATAATATGTACAAAAATGAAGAAAAATGAAATCATAGAGAAATCATGCTTAATTGTAATGGCAAGTAACGAGTGAATATGGCAGAATCGTGCTTTTGAAAATAAAAAATAATATTAAACAACCAGAAATATTTATGTACGAAAAAAGTATAAAAAAAAAATTTAAAAAAAATAAAAAAAAAATAAAATCAAATAACAAATACACGTTTAGTGTGCAAAAGTGGCATTATTCGCTTGGCATTTTGGTGATGCCACTTGAATTGGTTACATAAACTACATACATACATACATATCTAGATACATATATAAATGCACACTCATATGTATAAGTTTTAATAATAATGTGAATAACAGTGAATTGTGATAATGATGGTAAATATAGCGGGATGCACCGAAATGTATTGCGCGTGATCTGCTTTTTAAAATAAGATGGCACAGGCGCATGCGCATAGGCAGACAGGCGTCGATTATAGTTGAAGATCACTCGTGTTTCGTGTATATAAAATGCAATTAAGTTTTCCCACAAAGTGCAAGTATAAGCTTTTTTTTCAATTTTGCGACAGGAAATGAGCTTATTAATGTGCCTTTTATACAAGAGAAATTTTGGCAAATGAAAAATGTAGAAAAAAATCCAAGTAAGCACTTTTTCGAAGAAAATTTTGCGCTTTTGGCTATTGCCAAGTCTGTGCTTTGAAAATAGACAGCAAGAATTCGCAAATGCTATTAAAAGTATCTAATATATTCCACAAGACAGTGCCTCAAAACGGCTAGTTATGACATTACGTATTTTAGCTCTCCCAAAACTAAGTAGATTCTATGTAGATTCGCTTAGAAGAGATGAATAAGAAGAAGAATCAAGTAAGAGCAGAAGTAAAAGCAGAAGTAAAAGTAAAAGTAAAAGTAGAAGTAAAAGTAGAAGTACTTAGTAGGAGATACAGAAATAGAAGAAAATGGAGAAGAAGAAATAGTAGAGGAAGGCATAGAAGCGGAAGATATGTAAATATATGAAAAGGAAAGAGAAGTAGTAGTAGAATATTTAGAATGAAAATAAAAATCAAAAGCTAAAACAAATATAAAAACAAATACAACCAAAAAAAAAACAAAATCAAGAACAAAAACAAAAACAAAAAAAAAAGAAAAATAAAAATAAATACAAAAAACAAAACAAAAACAAGCAAAAAAAAAACAAAAACAAAAACAAAACCAGACAAAAACAAAAACAAAAAAATAAACCAAAACCAAAAGCAAAAAAAACAAAAACAGAAACAGAAACGAAAACAAAAACAAAAAAAAAACAATAACAAAAGAAACAATCAAAAACAAAGACAAAGACAAAAACAAAAACAAAGACAAAAAAGAAACAGAAACAAAAACAGAAACAGAAACAAAAACAGAAACAGAAACAAAAACGAAAACATCAACATCAACAAAAACAAAAACCGACACAACAGCAAAAACAAAAACAAAACCAAGAACAAACACAAAAATAAAAAAACATAAACAAAAACAAAAACAAAAACAAAAAAAAAGCAAAATTATGTAGTTGAAAAAAATTATAAAAAATATAGTCGATGTTTTCTTCTTCTTAATTGATATGTAACCGTCTAGACGATTTTGACCGAGTCCAATAAGGCCCACCACTCATTTCTGTTTCTTGCTGCCTGGCGCCAATTGGAAATAACAAGAGAAGCTGAATCGCTTTTCAACTGGTATTCCCAACACAGTAGAGGTCTCCCCTTTCTTCTTTCTACCTTTACCAGGTTTAGATAGAAATACTTTCTGGACCAGAGCACCTTCACCGCATCTCACGGCAAGACCTGTCCAACGCGGCCGCTGAAGTTTTATTCGCTTTATTTATGAGCAATGTTGATTTATCGGTAAAGTTCACCAAGATCATCATTAAATCTCCGTCGTTACCCGTCCACGCCAACGCGCAAAGGTCCACAAGTCTTCCGAAGAACTTTTCTCTCGATTACTCCAAGTAGCATCTCATCAGATTTTGACATTGGCTATGCTTTTGCGCTGTACATGAGTACTGAAAGGATCAGCGTCCTGTAGAGTATGATTTTTGTTCGTCGAAAGAGGACTTTACTTTTCCATTGCATCCATAGTCCAAAATAGCATTTATTGGCAAGTGTAATTTTTCGTTGGATTTCTGTGCTGACATTATTTTTGGATGTTAATGTTCGTTCCCAAGTATGCGAAGTCCTTAACAGTTTCAAATTTGTAGCTATCAACAGTGACGTGGCTGCCAAAACGCGCGGTTTCTTTGTGTGATGACAGGTGATACTTCGTCTTGTCCTCGTTAACCGCCAAACCCATTTTCTTAGCCTCTTTATTCAGTTTTCAGTGGCGTAGTAAGAGAATTTTTCGGGGGGGGTCACAGCCAATGTAAAAAATTTACCAGAATTAAAATAAAAATTACCAAAAATCTAAAATTTTTTTTACAAATGATCAAAATGTAATTTTTTTCAGAAATTGGAAATTTGTAACGTGACATCTTTGTAACTTCTTCTTCTTCTTGATTGGCGCTTAACCCTTTCGAACCGGCTTTCAACCGCTTGAGTATATAACATTTAACTAGTTTCCCACAATTAAGTAGCTTATAACTAAAAAATCCACATTCAAATTATTTCCATTTTTATCAAGGTGTGGGTGGTGGTAAACCATTGTACCACCAGTGCTGTTGTGTGGTACAGCATATGTACCATCAGTCCTTAATCTGCTAAGAGTTATTGATTATTTCAACGAATATATTTTCTTATATTTTATTCAAATAATGCATTTTACATAATATAGGTATTTATATTCACGAAAAAATACTTTTAAAATTAATATGGAGATGTATTAATTTGATTTATTAGTCTGATAACTTGCAAAGCAACCCATGCAAAGTGGTATATCGCATATCTGGCACATTTACTTTGTTCTCGTTTGCTTTTTGTTGCGCCGAAAATTTTCACAACGTCTTCTAGTATTAATAGGAGCTGGTAAATGCATAGATATAATGCCCAGATTCTTCTGTCCTGCAGATATGTGCCCCATTGCTTGAGACCTACGTCTGGTTGCAGTTTTCTTATCTTCAAATATTAGTGATTCTGCTAATATTATTATGAAATCGATAAATTGAAGTTTTTCTCATCGGAGATCGCAATAAATGACCGAAGATTTGGCAGCGGAAATCATTAAAAGACGATAGAACACTTTTTTCCGCGGTTTCTTTCTTGTAGGACATAACAAACATATATCCCAGCAGAATTGCTATTTCCCCAGCATCACTTTTCGATATATTTGGTGATTGTTTTGCGGTTCCAAATGTAAAAATGCGTTCGTTTGTACATTTCGCGGTATATACACACAAACTTCGAGGGAAATTTTTTTGAAATACTGAAAATGGTGACGAAGTACGTGGAATTTCGAGACTTATATTACACTCACGATGTTCGTTTGTAATATTCTTAGGTATAAAATTTGGCTGAGGACAAGACCATGACCTTTGGTTCGAAGTCATGGAAATCATGTTATCTTCGAGCTCTTGGTAAAATTCTTCCGATTCATTTTCATTTACACCTTCAGCTGCATGGGATTCCCTATCGAAAGATAAAGATGAAGATATTAAAGATTTTTCGCTATCCGCATTCGAGTCCGGTTCGTAATTATCAGCATTTCCGCCAGAAAAGTCCCCACTTTCATCCCCACCTTCATTGCCAACGTCAGAATAATCTCCATAAACATCCAGCGTCTTTGCTATTTCATCTTCACACAAGTTTTCGACATATTATTTCTTTGTAAAACAAAAAACAATAAGTATGTAAAGATTGACGAAGGGTACTGCTGGTACACATATGTACCAGTATAAAGGACTGCTGGTACGTATACGTACCAGTTTTGTAAAACTCAAAATATACAATAATAAATATCCAAAATTTGTCATTATCAATACTTATCCTCATAAACGAAGTCAATATCTTTATCTGTTATATAATTTTTACTACTTTGCACTTTGTTTTGAATAACTAATACTTGCAAAAAATGTACGCGTTCGCATGCTTCGCTGTTTCACTCAAAGCTGTGTGTAAACTGTGAGCGCGAATGAGCTCCTTTTTATATGTACCATTAGAAAAACCAGCAGGCTTCGTCCGAGTATATTCTTTTCAAGTTTGAGTGCAAACTTTAGGAGTTATCCCATAATAAAATTTAGTGGTACATATGGTGTACCAGGAGGTTTGAAATGGTAAACCGTCTAGACGATTCTGGCCGCGTCCAACAGAGCGCCCCAATTGCTTCTGTTTCGTGCAGCATGGCGCCACTTGGGAACACCTAGGGAGGCAGCATCGCTGTCCACCTGATTTTCCCAACGCAGAGGAGGTCTCCCTTTTCTTTTGCGTTCAGCGGGTTTCGATAGAAATGCTTTCTTGGCCGGAGCGCCTTCGTCCATTCTCACGACATGACCTGCCCAACGCAGCCGCTGGATCTTTATTCGCTGAACAATGTTGATGTCTGTGTAAAGCTCGTACAGCTCATCGTTAAATCTCCGTCGATACTCGCCCACGCCAACGCGCAAAGGTCCATAAATCTTACGAAGAACTTTTCTCTCGAATGCTCCAAGTGCCATCTCATCTGATTTTGAAATTGTCCATGCTTGTGCGCCGTACATGAGGACTGGAACGATGAGCGTCCTGTAGAGTGTGATTTTTGTTTGTCGAGAGAGGATTTTACTTTTCAGTTGCCTACTTAGTCCGAAGTAGCATTTATTGGCAAGCGTGATTCTTCGTTGGATCTCCGTGCTGACATCATTCTTGGTGTTAATGCTGGTTCCCAGATAGACGAAGTCCTCAACAGTTTCGAATTTGTAGCTATCAACATTGACGTGGCTGCCAAGGCGTGCTGTTTCTTTGTGTGATGGCAGGAGGTACTTCGTCTTGTCCTCGTTAACCGCCAAACCCATTTTCTTAGCCTCTTTATCCAGCTTGGAGAAGGCAGAACATACGGCGCGAGTGTTAGTGCCAATGATGTCGATATCATCGGCGTAACTAGAAGTCATAAAGGAATGAAATTTTGCACAAAGAATAATATGCATTTCCGGAAGAGTAAAATTTCAACAACAAAATTGGGTTTATTCATAAAACTTTATTAAGGAGTAATACTTAAGATTATTTTATTCCATTTATTACGTGTTTTGAAGTGCACAATATCTCTCAAAACAGCGATTAATAGGAAAAAAATTAATTGAATAAAAAATATCCATATTTCGCTATTGATAAATAATGAGCGATGTGAGTAAGTACTTTTGACTACTCTTTTGTGATTTTCTGCATTTGTTACACGTATGATTGTCCAAAAAATAGTCTCCCATCATATACTCTTACCAAGACCCTTGATATCACCATTCAAAAACTATTAAGTCCTGATGAAATCTCTCACAATTTTCATCACTTTCAGCACCTAAGCTTGTAGGGAAATTATTAAGATTTTTTCTGATTTTAGGACAGTCGAATCTGAAATTTCTTTAAAAAAATTCGATTTTATTTCAAATTTTTTTCATTATTTTTGTTTTTGTAACCAAACTACTTGACCAATTTTGGAGTGTGAAGGCAAAAAATGTCTGTTGGAGCTCCCTATACCAGCTCCTCCTAGATATCAAATCGCCACGATGTCTAATAAAACTTTTTGATGCACTTATGTGATGCAATGTTTGCATATATGGCTTTTTCCACGTTTTTACCAATATCTCAAAAACTGGGTCTGGTTATTTCATTTTTGGTGGTTAAAGTTGATCAAAATTTGTCGAGTAGTGTAATTGTAGCGTTTGTTGAGCCGTAGGAAAGTGGAGGAACCGTAGGAATTTTAACACAAAAGAGCGAGTATGGGTACAAAGAATGTAAATTGTGATAAAATTCCTGCGGTTCTTGCACTTTCCTACAGCTCAACTAACGCTAAAATTATAAATAATACTTCGTGAAAAAGCGCTAAATTTCGAATTACCAATTTCGAGAAATTAATATTCTCATTGATTTTTTCCTGTAAATCATCTCTTAGTTAAAGGTGGTTTTATGGTCAGATGAATTTTATACAAAACGAATCTTTCGGGGGGGGTTTTGTCCCCAAAACCCCCCCCGTTACTACGCCAATGTCAGTTTTAGTGCCAATGATCACATGTCAGTTAGTGTAATTTAAATAATTCATTTATGGCATCCAGTTTCTTTTAATTGCAATATATAGTTTTCAGCTAATTGTATGTAATTTCGCTAATTTGAGCACATTCAAATGATGACGAAAGTGAAGCATGCAAATTTCCATGTCACAACAAATTTTCAATTAACCTCACTATAATTTATACACATTACGTCACAATTGAATTAGTTTTCCTCTTGTTTTGTCATTTAATAAATTTATTTATGCTTTTTGTTTTTGATTTTGTGTCACTAGCATAAATTTCCGACGATGCAACAGTATTTTTGCGGTAAAAATAACGCCGGACTTTAAATGCGCTTAACTCAACTCACCGCCTCGCTTCATTAACAAGAGAGCTTTTCTTACAGCAACAATGCAAACACATGCAGTGCCAATTCGGCATTTTTGTTAAAGCTATTTTTGCACTAATTTTTATGTCATTGTATTTGTTGTTGCTGCTTGTTGGTATTTCGTCATTTTCAGTTAAAATTCGTCTGTGATTTTTCACGCTCGTGATCTATAAAAGATTTACTACGCCGCGACTGTTTGTCGATCGTGTTTACACTTTGTCACCCAACAAATGAAATTTTTTGTAACTGACTTATTTACAGTTACAGTTCATTGTTGGTGTTGTTTCTCACAGCAGCGGGCAGCGAGCGACGCGGCACAAATTCAATTGCAAGTGGACACATAGATTTATGCAATAAAAACGACTTCTGCGCTGATTGCTAAATTTATTACTAAATTTATTGGTATGGTTTTTAATTTTGATGTTTTACTACCACCAATACTAAGCATCACAATCATGGGTTGAAAGATTTTTGTCAAATCAAACAACAAAATATTTTGGAATTTATTAGGGTGGGACTCGAGTATTTGAAGCAACTCAGATAAATACTTTGGAATACCAATATTCGAATAAAAAAAATTCGAAAAGTATAAAAATTCCAGATATTTCATATTCAGAAATTTTTTTGCAAATCGAGAGTTCGAAAAATTGATAATTTTGAATTTATTTCGAAAAATATATCTGAAATTTTTGAATAAAAAAGAATTAATCATGTATATTACGAAAAAATATCGAGTTGGTGTACAAAATCACACGCATTTTTTTCATTTCGAAATTTTCAAATTCATCCATGAGAATTATTTGAATAAAAATTAGAATTCGTTCAAATTTCATATATTTCATTCAAAAATTTGTTTGCAAATAAATTTTGGAAAAAATCGAAACTTCGGAAAATTCGAAAAATCGAGAATTTCGAATTTATTTCGAAATATCTATCTGAAGCTTTCGAAAAAGAAACAATTAATCATGTATATTATAAAAAAAAATTAGTTTGTGTACAAACTCACGGCCATTTTTTTCATTTCGAAATTTTCGAATTCGAATAAAAATAAAAATTCCAAATATTTAATATTCAAAATTTTTTTTCACAGCAAATTTTCGAAAAATTTTCGAAGTAATATTTTTCAATATAGAGGATCTCGAATTTTTATCGAAATATGCGTCTGTAATTTTCGAAAAAAAAAACAAATTCATTTCGAAAATTTCGAATTCATTCATTCAAATTATTCGAATTAAAATTAGAATTCGAAAAGTGTTCAAATTCCAAACATTTAATATGCAAAATTTTTTTACATCAGATTTTCGAAAAACTCGAAATTGACATTTTTTGATATCGAGAATTTCGATTTTTTTTTAGAAATATGCATCTGAAATTTTCGAAAAAAAAAACAACAAATAATCATATATATTATCGAAAAGAGATCAAGCTCGCGTTCAAAATCACGCCCATTTTTCCAAACCGCAATTTTCGAACGCATTCATTCTGATTATTTGAATAAAAATAAAATTCAAAAATTATACAAATTACAAATATTTTATATTAAAAATTTTTATTTTGCAGCAGATTTTCGAAAAATTCGAAATTGACTTTGGCGATATTAAGAGTTTCGAATTTCTTTGCGAAATATGCTTCCGAAATTTTTGAAAAAAAAAACAAATATTTGATCATGCTAAGTTTTCGATATCGAAAATTTTGAAATCAAAAACTTCTGAACTTAATACTTCGAATTCGAGAATACCAAATTCGACAATATTCGAAATGCGAATTTTATATATGCATACTCATATTATTTTATAAGAATTCGATTCTTAAAACTTCCTTAATTATCTTCTGCATCTCTTTCCTTCTCGTTACAGATCATCTGTAATATACAACAACAAAAAGTGAACTATAAAGTTTGCTAAAGCACAATCCACACACCACAAAAATACGCTTCGTGCCCGTGATCCACTGCGAACGACCACCAACTCCCCGACGGCTGCGCCAGCCAGCGCAGCGCTTCATAAATTGCGCGCAAATGATTGGCACGGATGAAATGTCATCCGCTGCCATGGATATAAGCGAATCTTTTCGTGCGGAGGATCTAGCCAAAACGGATTTCTTCGATTTTGTTACGGCGCCCGATATGGGCATTGGAATTGGCGTTGGTGTTGGCGCCGATGTAGTCGATATCGGTTTGAGTGTGAGCAGTTTGAGCGGCAGCGGCGGCGGTGGAGGTGATTCACATCATCATCAGCAGCATCTCCGTCATCACCAGCCACATCAACAGCACCAGCAACATCACCAACGACAACAACAACAACAACAACATAGTCATGAGCAAAGTAATAGTTTAGCGGGTAATATGCCACACGACGGCAGTGGTGGCAGTGGGAGTGGCAGGGGCAACGGCAGTAGCACCAATAGCAGTGTTAGTTGTGCCAGAGTTGGTACGCCCGCCACCGCAAATGGTAATAGTCGAATGGATGTATCGGATGGCAGTAGTAATGGAAATAATGGTGATCCTACGTTGCAGAGCTATGAGGTGGGTGAAAAAGTATTCATACATTTTTTATACTACTATGTTAATTTATGTCAACGCATTACGCCAACGAAAGCTTAGAGTTGAATTAAAAAAAGTGTTAAATATTTGTAGAAAGAGTTTGAGAAAATAAGAATTTCCTATCTGAATCACACACGAAACTCAAATATAACTCCACTGCTGTTCCTACATATGGAGTGAGTCTTAAATAACTGGACCATTTAGGCATGAGTTTGAACTCATATCGTAAACAGTTTAAGAGCGATTCGGAAAATGTATAGGGACTTTTCGAGAAATTTTCAAAATAAGTTTGCGATTAGTTTGAGAGAATTTAATTTCAGAATATTTCATATCGACTATAGTTCAGCACGTATATCTGATCACTGCAGTGTCTATCAGACTAAGCTAATAGCCATATGGGAACCAGTTCGCCAACTGAAAGATCTGTCTATCAATAACTCTACCACGATCTTCTCTGGCAGGCAAGCGGCTCAGTGGCCGCGTCCAACCATTTCGGAGTGAGGTCATCATTACATTTCAGGATATTTACTATCCTAAACCAGCCCGCACTATCAAACGGGGGTGCCGGATTTCCCAAGTTCATCCATCATACGAGCAACAATGGTCTCTACTGATCCAGCATAAACCGTCCAGTTGGTGATTTTGGTCGATCAGCACCACAATCAGCTGTCGTTTCGCAACCTCACTGGGCATCAGCGCCTTCCTCGAGCAGGCTGCTCAATTGGATGGCATTGTTTAACAGCAATGCGCATACTTATGGTCCCCTTCGGGCGTAGGAGTTCGCTCTGTGCGGACCTTACAACCTCAGCCGACCGCTGCTTCTTTGACGCAGAAAGGGATTTCGCCACTGCCTCTTCAAATTTTTTTGACGAAGGTGTAATGCATTGTCGCGAACCTTGCGATTCCCGCAAAGTGCTCCCTTCCTTTCGCCACCTCTTCCGTAGCTCATTTTAGGTGCTCCCGCTCCTTGGGCGAAAGTGGGACCTTTTCCGACAGGCGCATCTTTATCAGTGGTCACGCTGCTCACGCTGTCGAGGTCTGTATCTGATTCGACGACAGTACCTTCTTTGCTACGCAGTCGCATTACATCTTCTGGAGCCTGCAACTACCCCAGCAGATGTGTGATCACTGGCTATATGCAAAGGGGAAGCAAGTCCATCTCCATGCCTGCCGGCGGTAGCGGTCACATTTTCCATCGACGTTTGGGTATACATATATCCTCACCGGTTATTCGTCCTTTAAAACCTCCATTACGAAAGAACAATGCGTTTTATGCCCTCCGCCAGGCACCTCGACCCATGTCTGGGGCCGTCTTGAACCTCACTCCCGCCCTGGATTTTGCCTCGAGGGTACCTACTCCACCTTGAGCAGCCTTTGCTAGCTCGTGATCTACCCCCGCACTCTGCAAGTACCGCGAACAGGCATTGGAGAATGTAGACGAAGATTCATTGCCCACGCAGCAGACTATTGGAGGTTTCAGCCGAGGATTTTTGCCGCCCTATATCGGGAGTTATAAATCGGTATTACATCCGGCAACCTTCTCTCGATAAATCCGCGTCTCATGGACATACATGCCTCTCGTATGGGCTTCTACAAAAACGATTTTTGTCGCAGCAGCGGAGACGTTGAAGAAACTGAAAGTTTTGAGCACTGTTAATCGTTATTTAAATGAATTCGAAAATACCACCATATTGTTTTCGTATCTAAAGTACTTATTTATAAGGGTAATTAATGCACTTTTAGTGTATTTATTTACATACGTAAATACTGCAGCACTTCTGCGACAACGAGGCTATAATAGAGAAATAAATCCAAAAAGAAAAAAATTAACATGAAAATTCAAAACAAGTTTGCTGCTCAAGTCTTTTGTTTCACAAAGAGAAAAATACAAACAACAAACAATAACAGTAAAATGAAAAGACTTTCAAACTTTTTCTTCGCCATAAGCAATTTAATAATTCGAGAGACGCTGTTGCTTACACAGAAATACACACACACACACACACAAACATAGCGATACACAATTGCTGGCTGCAAATGTTTGCACTTTCTATGCGCGCGAACTCACAAATTCAAATGCCACAAATGCAATGCAATACAACAATACGAAATGAATTTGATTTTGCAGCAACAACTACAACTTGTTCTGCTACTGGACACACGTACAACACAGACTAAATGACTGGCTGGTTGGCTGGCCTTGTGACTAACTGCCTACCAGCACTTTGGCCGACTTAGCATGCCACCGCCATGGCGATTCGATTGTCCATCCATATGTATTTCTGCTTGCTGCTCATACACTCTGTGAAAGCAGCAGCCACCCCACAAATGTGAATTGTGAAATGTGAAATGTGGCAAACGCAACACAGCAACACGCAGTAGCAGCAGCGATAGGCGGTCACATGCCACATGGTGGCTCGTGCCGCAACTCGCAGCTGGCCAAGCTTACTGCCAACAGAGAGAGACATATGCAAACATACTTACATACATATAGACATTAGAGCGTATCGCGAAAAAAAAATTGATTTCTTTTTCGAAAAATTTCTGGAAAAAAATTTTTTTTTTTTTTTGACACCGATAGATGTCGCTAAAATTCGTTTTTTTTCATATCTTCGGTATTTATGGTCCGATCCCTAAGTTTGATACACCAATCTCTTTGGCTTGGGAGGAGGGTTTCTACTTTATAATTTTATTAACCCTATGTACGCCATTGGGGTCACTTCCACCCAGTACTTAGTTTATACCACCTTAATGTAATTTTTTTTGCCGGCATGTTAAACGTCGTCAAAAATTATTAATCCTTTGCAAAAGAAATATTTCGATCGATTCAGTAGAACGGGAAATAAAACAAATTTAACCTTCCGAGGAATATAAGTTTTTCGCTTCCTGTGGTCTTTTAGGTTCATTTTAGAACGATTTTTTCTGAAGGGACTCCTACTGAAATTTTACGCCGAATAATTTTCTATCACCGCTGAAAAGGGGTTATTTTGACCCCTTTTTATACAGTCAGAAAATAGAGTATAGTCAGGAAATAGTATTTTTAAGGTCGCTAGAGGGCTAACATGTTCTAGAAAATTATTCGCCATAAAATTTCAGTAGGAGTCTCTTCAGAAAAAATCTTTCTAAAATGAACCTAAAAGACCACAGGAAGCGAAAAACTTATACTTCTCGTAATGTTAAATGTGATTTATTTCCGGTTCTACTGAATCGATCGAAATACTTCTTTTGTAATAGATTAATGCTTTTTAAGGACGTTTAACATTCCGGAAAAAAAGTTACATTAAGGTGGTATACACTAACTACTGGGTAGATGTGGCCCCAATGGCGCACATAGGGTTAATGCAATTAGAAAGTGGAAACCCTCCGCTCACGCGAAAGAGATTAGTGTATCAAACTTTGGCATCGGACCATAAATACCGAACATATGAAAAAAATTGAATTTAGCGACATCTAGTGGCGTCCAAAAAAAAAATAAAATTCTTTTCCAGAAATGTTTTCGAAAGAGAAATCATAGGGGGGGTGGGGGGCGGTCCGTACGTTGGATTTTTTTTTTTGGTCCATATAAGGCGAGACGGCCTAATGTACATGGGTACATGTTGATGGAGAAGAGACTACAGGCGCGTGGGCAGCGTTTGTACATATGACGTTGCTTGGTTGCAAGTTCAATTCGTTGCTTGTTTTCGTTGTTGAAGTTGTTTGTGGCATAATGCCTCCTGTTGCATGTAGCACGTGCCGTATTAAATTTTCTTGAGTGTGCCCCTGAAATACAGATTTTCATAACTGTTGTTGTTGCTACTGCTTGTCATATAAATAAGTACATACATACATCCGTATGCTTGATGTTTTTACTGTCTGGCGGAGAGTTTTTGCCAAATTTCGGCTATTCTTTCACCTTTGAACACTTGAGTGTGAAATTTACCTAAAGAAGTTGGCTTTATTTTTTCTGCTTCTCGATAAAACAGAATAATGATAAGATAAATGAGAAATATAGCAGCAAATAAAGTAACACTTTCCACGAGGTCTGAAAGGTATTGAGGTCTCAGCAAACCCTTAACCCTAATCCTCTAAAGTGAGCCTCTCAGTCTCACTTTAAAGTTTAAAAGCGAATTATTCCTAAACCAAAAAAGCTTTTTGCTTGAAATTTTGGGTATTCCTCCATTTGTGTTCGTAAATTATGAAATAATTTTGATCTTTGGGCTATTTATTTATTTTAACCATTTTTTTGCAATCGTATAAAATTGTAACGAAAAACCGAAAGTGAGCCTCAAAGACTCATCTTAAGTATCTTTACCGTAATAAGCTTACATTTCTAGAATTCAACTAAATTTTGAATCCGTTGTTTACAAGATTTATCCAGTGAGGTTTTTTCATTGTGAACTCACCATACTCCTCCCGGATTTTGGGGAATTCGTCGTATTTCACCATAGATCTTTAGATCTAATGATGTCATAAAATTATGGAGAACGGTGAAGTCAGCAATTTCAAAAGCATTAAAATCTTATCATTTTCTGTTTACTGAGATTCTAAATTACGGAAAAGATGCGTTCAGATAGAGAAACGAACGATCGTCTGCTTTTATGCGTCAGTAATTTCACCACGAACGTCGCGTTTTAAAACTTTTAAATTTGATCGCGGAAAATTTATTTTAGGGGCGATCATATGAAAAATTTATTCATATTCATTTGATTCGTAATTTTTCTCATTGTGTGCACAAAAACAAATTTATAACAGATCTAATAAAACCATTTGTAATGAACATTCAACAACTACAAAAATGTGTGAAAATTGCAGTTCATTAATATACCCTATTTTATTAAATTACATTTTTTATCTTTATATACTAAAAAAATTGTCATAAACCGTTATAAGAATGTATAAAAATGATTCTGCATTCATAACTGCATAAATAAAAATAAAAAACAAATACCAAAATAATGTGTTTCAAAATTTCTCCATAGGTGAGCCTCAGAGTCTCACTTTCGGTTTTACGTAACTTTTCAAAATTCGGTGATTAGGGTTAAAATGATCCAAAAAAAATTAGATATTTGCCTTTGTTAGCTGATCTTTATTCATTTATGCCCTAATTATGTATTTCTGTACTTAGTTTATGGCCTCCGAAACAGGGCCGCCGAGAGAAAATCCGGGCCCGGGGTCAAAATAACTAAGGGCCCCCATACTAAATGAACAAATTCTCAAAATCAAAATTCAATGAATATATAGTTACGAACTTTAATTTATCTATACATGGCCGCTGTGGTGCAGTGGGTAGAGTGCTCGCCTGCTATGCCAGGCTTCTGTTTTAGCCACTCAAAAAAAAAAAAAAATGGACGTGTTTTTGTAGCGTCCGGAACGCAGTTTAAGTGGCTAAAACAGAGGCATTAAACTAAATTTCTGTCGCTAACATACTTTAATCATTAGCTGTGGCCTAAATCTTTCCTTTTATCATAAAACGATACAATATTTCGCGATATTTCTGCCTCAAAAGTTCAAAAAATCGTGCGAACATACCGTCCGGAACGCCCAGGATATACCCATATCGCTGTATAAGAATTTGCATCATACCGAATTTTTCTGTTGCAACAGAAAACGAATTCAAATTTATGCTGCAAAGTCGACGCCAAAAACCAACAATTCCTTAAGTGGGGTGCAGACACTTTAAGAGATTTATAAAATTTGTTGAAATTTAAAATGATTGCTATCTACGAAAGGTTATTAAAGGTGTTGTTCGTTTATTTTCTGTAAGCAAAAACTTGGATATCATTTTGAGATTCCGGGGCCCTCTAAAGCCCGGGCCCGGGGCAATTGACCCCCTCAGCCCCCCCCCCCCCTCTCGTCGGGCCTGCTCCGAAATTTACCTGGGTGATCAAGTCTGGTCCGGCAGTGCATAAAGAGTGGCTCATGGGCTTAGCAAGTCGACATAACGTATACCTGATCTGGGGGCCGATGCACCGCGAGATACAGGGTAACGAAATTACCGATGAGCTGACCAGGCAGGGCGCTGCTCTTGATTTCGTAGAGGTGGAGGAGGTCTCACACTCCTGTGCTGCATGAAGGGCAGAATTTCTCGGCACTGCCACGAGCAGGCTAAAACCAGAACAGAACAGAAGGAAAATTTCCCGCTTAACTGCGGTATTCACAGAGCATTGGACCATTGGTACACACAATATATGTCGCAGCTGCAGTTTTCCTGCAAAATGAAGTTCCTTGGAAAAGTTTTCTCCGACAGCCTCTCGGAACTCAGGGAGGGGTATAGGGTGCGAGACCTGCCTGCAAAACTTTAAATGTGGATTTTATTTTTGTGAAAAGGAGTTATATTTTTATTACCATTTAAAGCATATTATATTCATTTAAAGCATATTATATTCAGCAGAGGCGGTCGCTTCATACAAGCCGAGAAGCCCGGCTTGCGTACACATTTTCGTTCATTTCATACGAAATTCTTTAAAATCTGGTTATTTTACGTTTTAAATGTGTTTACTATTTAAGTTCTCAATAATATAGCCCCACTGTAACATGCCCCTAAAAGCCTGCTAAGAAAATAGCGCAAATACACCACCACTCCACCTCACAATGTGTATTTTGTTTGCACAGCCAATCACAGCACAGTGAGCATGCTTCAACGTTTCCACACATTAGCTCTTACCTGGCTTTGAAAACAGAATAACATAGCTTGTTTTCTCGCTTTCGCTAAGGAGAAACCAATTGCTTATTTTCAGACTTAAATTGAAAAAAAACTAGCAAAGCACTTTTTTTATTTTTCACCTCAAATGAATGAGAATATGAAGCTGGCTTCGGCATTCGAAAGTTCAGTATTCATAGCCATATGCATATTTGATTTGATTTTCGTTTGTATAAGGAAACTAAAAATACCTCTGCGCATTCGTGTAAGATTTCCCTAGCGCACGTTTTTATATTTAAGAATTATGTAAATACGAAATTTTTTATTTTAAAAATGTTCAGAGTAAAATTGCAAAATCAAGAAAAAACAATTTTAATTTAAAAATGTTTATTTTTATTTTAAGCACTATGAGATTTTGAAGGAAAAACTTTCCTTTTTATTCCATTAATTTTGATTTTTAATTTAAACATGTTTCTTTTTAAATCCTAAATACTAATAATAATAATACAATGGCGCTATTATAACTCTGACGAGTTTTATGGCCGAGCTTCTCTCCCAATTCGAGGTGTGCTCCTTTTTGTTTTTCCTACTAATTGGGTGGACCTACAGTTTTATGCCGGCTCCGAACGGCGAACGCATTTTTTGTGAGAAGCTTTTTCATGGCAGAAATACTCTCGGAGGGTATGCCGCCCACTGCCGAGAGGTGACCGCTGCTCTTAAAAAACCCAATAATTGGATTTTTACTAATTAGAAAAATTGTTTTGGTGTTTGGCTCGGACCGTGGTTTGAACCCGAGACCTCTGGCATAGTAGGCGAGCACTCTACCCACTGCACCACAGCGGCTCCCTTAAAGTGCCCCAAAATTTTTTTTTTGCTAATAGTTACTAATGGAATGCCCAACAACATCATACAAAAGCGACATCCGACCGCGGTCCAGAACATAAAAATTGCGAATAATGTTTGCAAAAAAAATTATTTGCAAAAATAAGAAATGCAGTTTGGTAGAAGATATCATCTTTTATATATATATCAAAATTTAGCAAAATCGGTTTGACCAATCGTGAGAAAATCCGCAAAAACTGAGGAACTTCGAAAAGTGTTGATAGCCATAACTTTGAAAATAATTCGAATTTCGAAAAACTGGGCCAAACGTATTTTTTTTTGTTGTTGTGAACTATACAAAAAAGTTTCAGAAAGATAGTACAACTTCGAAAAAAAGTGGCCCACTTCAGAAAATTCAACTCATATGTATATATACAAGAATTGCTCGTTTAAAGGTATTAGATAAACCACTCAATTGTTTATGATCAAAAGTATAATCCAACTTCATTTGTTTTTATTTCACTTGCAGTTCTGGCACACCGACAAAGATGCCGGCAGTCGCCTGGATAGCAACATTTTCGAGGACCTCGATCGCTATTGTTGGCAACAGCAAGCCGCTACAGCCGTTTCACCCGTTCCTCCCACAACAACGACAGCAGCGGCAGCAGCAGCAACAACAACACTGCAGCATCGCAACACGCCCATAAATAGCATACAACAGTCAGCGGCGCATTTGAACAGTCCAACATCGCCAAATCATATTTTACATCAACAGCAACAACAACAACAACAACAGCGGCTAAGCAATAATAATAACAACAACAATAACAGTTCCTGTGCACAAAATGCCAATCAAAGCCCCAGCAACAACAATAACCCAGCGAATAATAATCCGCTTAGCCATAATCACAACAATAACAATAATAGCAATAGTAACAACAACAACAACGGCAATAATAACAGCAGCAGCAGCGGCAACAGCAATGGCAATAACCATTTAACGGTCGACAGCAACGACGGACAAATTTACACAATAACAGTATTAAATGGCAATGAGCCATGGCTAAAACGCGAACCGGAAAGTTCGACCGGTTTGGATTTGGACAGCTTGCTTGGCACCTTTCCGGGTTATATAAAATCCGAATATCCCTACGATGACAGCGCAAGTGGTTATGGAGCGGCCGATGGCTGTGGCAGCGGCAGAGATGGCAGCAGTAATGGTGATATGGTAAATGGCTTGGACATGGGCGGTGTGGGTGTGGGTGTTGGTGTGGGGAGCGGTAGTGGTGTAAATAGTCAACGATTGCCCTCACTTGTGACGGCGATATCGATAGCGAGTGGTGGCGGCGGTGGTGGCTTGATTGGTGGCGTGGCGCATCATAATGCGACGCATTCACAGCTGGCACAGTTTCAAAATAACAACAACGATTGGCATATGACCGATCATAATGCGGATCAGGTGAGTGAGAAATTACTGAATTTATTTACTTTGATCGCGAAAAAAAGGCATTCTGACATATAATATAACTGTGTATATATAAATATGTACATTAGAGCGTATCGCGAAAAAAAAAGTCCAACGTACGCCCCCATATGATTTCTCTTTCGAAAAAATTTCTGGAAAAAAATTTTATTTTTTTTTTTTGGATGCCGCTAGATGTCGCTAAAACTATTTTTTTCATATCTTCGGTATTTATGGTCTCTAAGTTTGATACACCAATCTCTTTGGGTTGAGAGGGTTGAGAGGAGGGTTTCTCCTTTATAATTGTATTAACCCTATTTGTGCCACTGGGGTTACTTCCACCCAGTACTTAGTTTATACCATCTTAATATAATTTTTTTTTTGCCGGCATGTTAAACGTCGTCAAAAAACATTAATCTTTTGCAAAGAAGTATTTCGGTCTATTCAGCAGAACCGGAAATAAAACACATTTAACATTCCAAGGAATATAAGTTTTTCGCTTCCTGTGTTCATTTAGGTTCATTAAAATATGTTGTTTAATATGAAAGTGATTTTGGAATGTTTCACTTAAACCAAAGTAGCTTGGATAAAAAAAGCTCGATTTCGACGAAATAAAGTTTTCTGAAAACTGCATTAATTTGCGCAGATTCCTGTATATTTTGATCTAAAAGAAATTTAAGGTATCTTGAAAATCCCCGGGTTCAAACTTGAAACTTCGTGACTAAAAAAAATAAAATTCCACTTTAGGCGATCTTGGTACCTTCCCTATGGCTCGCATTAAAAAACTGAGTACACCATTCGATTAAGCCGTTAATATTACATGAGAATATTTATCTTTTGTTTTTTGACTTTTAATTCTGTGGTTTTTTTCATATACGAGTATGAATCTAAACCTATCATGGAAATCGCTGTTTTTGGAGTAGCCCACTCAGTTTTTTTTTTCTAAAAAAAAAAAAATCAGCTTAGTTATCCTACAACATCCTATTTTCATATTCTGTGGCCGGAGGGGTATGTTAGATCAAAAAAAACGCATCTAATATGCATGTATGTATACTAGGGCGGTCCCCAAATGTACGAAAACAAATTTTATACCATATTTCCTCAAGCTCACCCCCTAGGTCGATGCTGATATAGCTCAAGATTCCACATATAAATTTTTTCTCCGATCGGAGCCGGTTAGGGGGTGTCGCAGAGGGATCATGGTTCATATTACCATATGTAACCCCTGTGCGACACCCCTTAATCGCCTCCGAGCTGGACCAAAATTTATATTTGTTATCTTTGACTGTGCTGTTACCGAAGTAGGGGGTGAAGCCGAAGAAAATCGCTAGTTTGGTTTTTATGGAACACCCTAATATATTCACTGTATGGTCTGCAGAACAATTTATATCCTTTTATAATACATTTAAGAGACCAAATTCATTTTGATGCACGTATTCATGGACCAAATAATACCTGTTGTGACGGTTCATCATTAATTCGAACCAATTTTGGTTCCCTCGATAAACTTTGTGAGATAGTTTATTGTTACGATTCATCGCCCTTTTTCAACAATTTGGTTCCTTCGATGAACTTGTTATGGTCGGCTAGCGGGCAATTTGATATGTCTTTTAGGCTTCGGAATTCAAAGCTACCAAGGGTTTTGTGTCCGATATGAGAAAGTACCGGACATACGCACACGAAGTGTATGATCGATTCCTCGCTACCGTCTTGGTTGCAGCTTCTGGATTCCCATCCGTTCAGCTAGTTTTTCGCATGACCAGTCTCCTATTATAATGGCTGTAATTCTGAAAATTTCTCTACTTGATCTGTCATGGAGTTCTCTAGTTCTTTTTATGGTGTAATCTAGCCAGCTCTGCTTCGTGATCTTGCATATTGCTTTAGATTTCCACCGAATGTGGCCAGTTCGTTATGATTGTTATGGATATCTCTTTTAATAGCTAATATGAGACTGCTTAGCGTAGCTGCTCTTGGTAGGTGCATAGACGCGCCGGCTTTAGCCAGTTCGTCTGCCATCTCGTTGCCTTCAATATTTCTGTAACCAGGAACGCAGATTAGCGAGATGGCCACGCCTTCCGCCGCTATTGTTTCAACAGCGATCTTAAAGGGTCCTAGATGTCGTGATGGGAGAATTGAGCGCAATAAGCGCTGCTTGACTGTCTCGCAGGCCGGCTCTACATCTTGAAACTCCGCTTGACATATGATGGCTAAGTCTGACAGACGGAAGGAGCGTTAGATATTTGGAGAAAACCTGCGAATCCACACCTGAGTGCATTTTGGACCCATCTGTGTAGATCAATATTGTTTCCTTCTTCCGCACGCTATCTCTTCTCCATTCCCTTCTCGAAGGTAACATCATCTTAAAGGTCCTGCTAAAGTCCGGTGTGATTAGAAGTAGTATGTTGTCGTCTCTATATTGGGAAGCATGTTTATGATATCACCGTGACCATATTGCCAGTCAGTCCAGCAGCCCGACTGACGGAATCCTAATGCCGAACGCGTTGCGGTTTCACGAAGTTGTTAAGGCATGACTGTCGATATTCGCGGTCCGGTCTTCACTTTCTGGCAGTAAAGCTTTTTTAACTTGATGTATTGTGGAACGAATTTCCGTCATCCCTTGTCAAGTTAGATTTGGTTAATTAACCGGTTTCGGCTATGTGCCATCTTTAGTATCATGTTTCGTTCTTTTTAACTTAGTTTATATTCAATACACTCGCAATATGTATCAATTACTCAGCTCATAATTAATAATTCTTCATTTGTAAGCTGACGATGTTTCCCCCTCCTTCTCTTCTTTCCTTGCAGAATTCGGCAGAGTCACTATTACGCAGCGCACTACAAGGCAAAGGTTATTCCAAGGGTATGCACCTACCAAATGGTGGCATCTCATTGATGCCATCATCGCCAACGGTGAAGGAAGAAGAAATGCGTCGTTTACTTTTTCCGCCAGATACGGTAAGTATTACGTTGACACAGTGGCGGACCTAGCATAAATTGTCTGGGCAAGCCTATGTGTGAAGCATAAGCATTAGTCATTTATGTAATTTTCTTTGCTGTATTTTCTAGAAGTCTGACTGCGTTCCGTCATTGAATTTGATTTAGAGCTCTCGCTTTTTTTTAACATTTTCGAGTAGCCCGAATAAATGCTTTTCAAATTCTCGAACACTCCTTTGTTTGCTTATTACCCGTATATTTGTACGGGCATTCGAACAATTCGGGTATTTGAAGTTTGGTTTTTCTCGTTTATTTTTTTTTTTTGTTGTCTTCATATGTATTTTTTTATCTTTGTTTTCCTGATACACATTTTTTTGTTTGTACACTCAGAGAAAAGGAATTAAAAATAAATTTTTTATTTTTATAATGCCCGATTTAAACCAAGTCATTTTTATTTTAAAAATGAAAATTTTTAAATTACAAATTGAATTTTTTAAATTAAAATGTATTTAGGATTTAAAAAGAAACATGTTTAAATTAAAAATGAAAATTAATGGAATAAAAACGAAAGTTTTTGATTCAAAATCACATAGTGCTTAAAATAAAAATAAATATTTTTAAACTTAAGATATTTTTTCTTGATAGATATAAAAACGTGTTTAAAAATAATGTAAATACAATACATTTTTAAATTTAAAAATCTTTATTTTTATTTTAAGCACTATGAGATTTTGAACCAAAAACTCGTTTTTATTCCATTAATTTTAATTTTTAATTTAAAAATGTTTCTTTTTAAATCCTAAATATATTTTAATTTCAAAAATTCAATTTGTAATTTAAAAATTTTCATTTTTAAAATAAAAATGACTTGGTTTAAATCGGGCATTATAAAAATAAAAATTTTATTTTTGATTCCTTTTCTCTGAGTATAAGCTCGAATGTTGGTACAGGAATTTGAACAACGGGCTTCAAACAAATACGACCTGTTCGAATTGCTCGATACCCGGGTATCTAGAGCTCTACTTTGATTAAGTTCGGTTTGCATATTTGGTTTGTTGTTTATATTCATAACATATGAAACTGAAGGTATTGCATTAAATCGAGAAAATGAGGATGATAAAGAATTTTTAAGTTTTTATATACAATCGATATTATGAAGATATGTACACTCAAAAAAAAAATTTCTCTCGATCAAAGACATAATTTTCCTTATTTTGAACACGCGTCCCAATACAAAATTTTCTTTTTTTTGTGTAAATTTTCTCAAAAATGTGGAAAAAACATAAAAAAACATTCAAACAAATTCGTTGCCATGGGGATTTGTATGGGAATTTAATTTCTCAAAATTAAAGAAATCAAGTCTTCAAAACAAGGAAAGTTGGGAATGGAATGGCGCTTAAAGAATTTTTCATTACTTTAATGTATGAATTTTTTCAAAACAAGTAGGTATATGAAACCATGGTAACGCATGTAACAACAATATTTTATAAACCTTTTAACATGTTTTAAGGAAAATTTACTCAAAACAAAGAAAATAGTGTTCAAAATAGGTAAACAATTTCTTTGACCCCTCCATATATTTTTTTTTCTTTCAGTGTAGGTACATATGTATGTAGGTACCTATATGACTTTTGGTATTTTAGCTGTAGCTACTTTTGGTCAGCATATCAACAAGCCTGGCTAAGTCGAAAGTAAATTCAAGTTTTTTACCATCAGAATTATCTACAAAATCAGGGGAGAAATTATTAGAATAAATTGGGAAGAACTCAATTGAATTGATTGATGACGCCAAACTTATAGGGAAATCTCACAGGAAAGCGCAGAGGTATTTTTAGTTTCCTTATTCCGGCGGAAATTTTAGTAGTAGCAAGTGTATTTGCTTATTATCTAATATCTAAAAAAATGGGTGCTTTAGTGTTTGAAAAACTGAGGTCCAATTACCAAAAGTCGTGAAATTTTATTTGATTTTGATTTCCGTCGCTTTTTAAAATTATCTTGATATTTTGCCAATAGTCGCCAAATATCACAATCAACGCCTTTATAATATGGTATTTGATATTTATATTTGCATGTACGTGCACATGTAAGAAATTACGTGCATAAGTATGTACATGCAAACGAAATATCAAATCAAATATGCATATGGCTGTGAATACTGAATGCCGAAGCCAGCTTCACATTCGCATACAAATTTAATGTGAAAAATAAAAAAAGTGCTTTGCTAGTTTTTTTTTCAATTTAAGTCTGCAAATAAGCAATTGGTTTCTCCTTAGCGAAAGCGAGAAAACAAGCTATGTTATTCTGTTTTGAAAGCCAGGTAAAAGCTAATGTGTGGAAACGTTAAAGCATGCTAACTGTGCTGTGATTGGCTGTGCAAACAGAATACACATTGTGAGGTCAAAGAACGTAAATCTATTTACGTTCTTTGGTGAGGTGGATTGGTGGTGTATTTGCGCTATTTTCTTAGAATACTTTTAGGCACCGTATGTTACAGTGGGGGCTATATTATTGAGAACTTAAATAGTAAACACATTTAAAACGTAAAATAACCAGATTTTAAAGAAATTCGTAAAATGAAATGAACGAAAATATGTACGCAAGCCGGGCTTCTCGGCTTGTATGAAGCGCCCGCCTCTGCGTTGACATGCTGTTATTGAGAAAAGCTTAAGCATACAAAGGTCGTCGTTGCACGCCATGAATCGGATAATTCTTTGTAAAATTAGAATTCAGATTTTATGTTATTAAAAACTGCCAATTTTTTAGAGCATTGAAATCTTTTAGAACAAATTAGCTAACTAAACATTAAACTGAATCGATTTCGATGCTTAACTCATTTCCACACATTTCTTTCTCTCTCTCTCTCTTTCTGATTTTCTCTCTCATGCAGGATTCCCTCTCCTTTGGCGACTCAACGCTCAGCGCTACCCATTCATTATTCGATGACGGCAGCGCCACACATGCCGCGCATCAACATCCCAACAGCGTTCTGGGCATGCCACCGGGCGGCGTCAATGCCAATCTTATGGTCGACGATATGTTCCTATCACTAGAGAGTGCCTTTAGCGATGATTTCGAGAAAATCAAACGGCTCGCCAACGAACAAATCCAACAATTCTGTTCGCCGGCATCGAGCGCCGATTATGCCGCCAATGAGATGCTAATGCAAATGTCACCCGGCGCAGCAAATGTGCAACAGCAAATGCAGCAGCAGCAGCTGCATTCGCCAGCGACAACGCCAACGGGCATGCCGCAGCATCATCATCAGCAGCAACAACAACACTCGCCGTTGCCACCGGTGAATGTTGTAACGGCGTCGGCGTTGCACATACAGAATGCGCAACACGCCGTGGGGCAACAACAACAACAGCAGCAACGTGCTACAATGCATTCACAACAACAACAACAGCAGCAGCAGCAACAATCAGCTTCGGTAAAGTCAACAGCCACGGCGGTAAGCAGCAGCACTGGCGGCGGCGGCGGCAGCGCTCACAAAGTAACGAAAAAGTACAAACGTTCCACTTCCAACACGCAAAACAACAACAACAACAACAATAATCCAAATGTGGCCAATCACAACAGCAACAGTCAAACTGCTGTCAGCGGTGGCAGCGCTCCGCCCAATACAAATGGCGCCGGCAGCAGCTCCAGCAACAGCCCGACGCATTGTAATGGCCAACGCAAAGAACGCTCGCTCCACTACTGCTCCATCTGTTCGAAGGGCTTCAAGGACAAGTATTCGGTGAATGTGCACATACGCACTCACACCGGCGAAAAGCCCTTCAGCTGCTCGCTCTGCGGCAAAAGCTTTCGCCAAAAGGCGCATCTGGCCAAACATTACCAAACGCACATGGCTCAAAAGCATAATGGCGGCGGTGGCGGGCTGATGAAGAGCAGCAGCAGCGGCGGCGGTGGTGGTGGTGGTGGCGGAGTAGGAGGTGGTAATGCAGGCGGCGGTGGTGGCGGCAATACCTCCAGTAAACATCATCGTGCCAGCGCCTCAGCAGCAGCAGCAGCAGTAGCGGCAGCAGCAGCGGCGGCGGCGGCTGCAGCTGCTACAGCACAAGTGCTTAACAGCGGGGGCGGAGGCGGAGGCAGCGGCGCCGGAAACATCAACAGCATATCAATTGTGCCCAATAGTTGTGCTGGCAGCGTTGTGGCAGCGACTGTACATCAACGGCATCATGGCTTAAGTGGTGGTGGTGGTGCTGGTGGTGTCGCCACTTCGTTGGCATTAGCTGGGGTGGGCGGCGTAGGTAGTGTTGTAACACGCCCCATAATGACCTCGATGGCCGTTGGTGGACCGCTTACGGCTGGTCCATCGCTCAGCTCAGTTGTGAATGCAAATGTGCTGCCGCCGGCGACGGGTTTGCTGGCGAATCGATAGAAATAGCATGAAATGACAATGCGCACAAACACGAAAATATGTACATATGTCATTATATTAGGTATGGTCTTAATTCCAGTTAAAAATTAGTTGACCATTTTTGCCTTTATTGGCTGTTATAATTTATTTAAACCAAAACTGTCGCCTTGTGTTGCAAAATTTAAGTTAAAGATTATCTCTTGTTCCTAACACTAAACAAAACTCGGTAGGTACTCGTATATAAATTAGGGTGTTTCTTTCTAGGTGAACTTTTTTCTCTGACATAGCTGAACAACTGATGAGTTCTTCAATAAGAACAAAGAAAATAATTTTGCTGTAAAATGTAACACCCTAATGTACATTCATATATGTATATGTACAGTTTTTATTTCTAGTTCCCTTCTAAACCTTCTTTAATATGTTACAATACTAATTTTTGTATATTTGACATTCTTAGCGTATGTACTAACTTTTTTTCCTACAAATGTATGTACATTAGGATGGTCCTTACAAATAAAATTAGCGATTTTCCTCGGTCTCGCCCTCTACATAGGTAACAGCACAGCCAAAGATACCAAATATAAATTTTGCTCCCGAACGGAGACGGCTAAGGGGTGTCGCAAAGCGTTCACATGTGGTTATATAAATTTTGACCCCCGTGCAGCACTGCTTAATCGTCTACGAATGGGACAAAAATTTATATTTTTGGGATCCCTGAGTGTAGGACTATCGATTTTGGGCACTAGATATACGAAAAATTTAATTTAATTTTTTTCAGTCCCCCTTAACCGTCCGCGATCGGGACAAAAATGTATATGTGGTACTTCGACTATATTAGCATCGAGTTAGGAGGCTGAGATTGAGGAAATATGATTAAAAAAATTGTCTCCATATATTTGAGGATCACCCTAATGTACGTATGTATATGACTTCCTACTTAAAGAATTTATCACTGCATTCCTATAAATATAATTTAACTTTCCTATTACTTAACTTAACATATTCTTAAACCTATCCCTAAAATTAGATCCACATTAGAAGTACGTCAAAAATACTAATACTAAAGCAGGGCTGTTAAACATTGATTATTTCTGATAAATTTTTTTTTGCTTTTTTTTTGTTTTTCTTTTTTATTTTTCTAAATTATCTTACCTAGTTTTTCGTCAATTTTCAACATTTTCATACAAATATGCTAAATAATAACACTGCTCTACAGCCAAAAAATACTCTGAACGCGACCATCCTATTTATATGTAAAATCGGTCGCTGATTCCGAAAATCGGGTTCATTTTTAATTCTATGGGAAGGTTTTTGAGATATCGGCAATTTACCGTTATTTGGCTAATTGCTCCACTTAATCCTTTATACCTCTTTAACGAAGTGAGCTATCTTCCTTGGAGTGACACTCAACGAAAGAAAATTAAATTTCCTTTTCATCGCTGCTACAACATTTTTCTGTAACTCTTATAGTTTCTGAAATATTGACGATTCAATTTGAATTTTTTCGATTTTTTACGATTTTTTGAAGAAAAAATTGACTTTGTCAGGCAATATCTTTTAAACCAATGTCTTCACCTTCGGTTTTACTCCTTTACGTGAAGCTCCATTCTATTGGGAAAAAGATAAGCTATCAACGAAGAAAATCCATGGTTAAATGGAAAAGTTATAGGCGATCAAGTAAATACAGCCAGGTCGCGCAATGCCTCTGCACGGGTATATTCTATGCATGTTATACCCGTAAATGCGCTGTTACCTACTGCGCTGCCAATGTGCTGCTACTGCAGATGTGTAGGTATTGGTATAATATGCATAGAATATACCCGTGCAGAGGCATTGCGCGACTTGGGTGTATTTACTTGATCGCCTATAACTTTTCCATTTTACCATGGATTTTCTTCGTTGATAGCTTATCTTTTTCCCAATAGAATGGAGCTTCACGTAAAGGAGTAAAACCGAAGGTGAAAACATTGGTTTTAAAGATATTGCCTGACAAAGTCAATTTTTTCTTCAAAAAATCGTAAAAAATCGAAAAAAATCAAATTGAATCGTTAATATTTCAGAGACTATAAGTGTTAGGGAAAAATGTTATAGCAGCCATGAAAAGGAAATTTAATTTTCTTTCGTATGGTGTCACTCCAAAGAAGATAGCTCACTGCGTTAAAGAGGTATACAGGATTAAGTGGAGCAATTGGCCAAATAACGGTAAATTGCCGATATCTCAAAAACCTTCCCATAGAATTAAAAATGAACCCGATTTTCGGAATCAGCGACCGATTTTACATATAGGTAGGATAGTCACGTTGAAAGTACAGACAAAAAATTTCATTTTGTGATCCAGTGTAATCAGTGTTCGGCAGCTCTGCTTACAATTTCAAACGTATCGATTAAGTTAAGAACTTCATAACACTAAATAGTCACTATCCACATACGATAAATAATGCTGGTTTATGCCAAAATATATGTATATTTTGCACTCGCTTTTAAAATTATTGTAAAAGCATTTCCGATTGCAAAATGTTAATCAAAAAAATGACAGATTCGATATTCTAAGTAAAATGATGTTTCCATAAGTACCTAAGTAAATATATAATACATGCTTATATACATACATATCAACACAAAAAATATGAGAAAGCTAAGAAATGTCCAATAAGTAATTGTGCCAAACTTTAGTAATCGAGCTGCTCATGAAAATCAATAGAAACAAAAAATAAAAAAAACAAAGTGTTATACATATGTATGTAGTTACATATGTATGTGTATATATATATATAAATATAAGAGGCAATGAAAAATATAAAAAGGCTTAAGAAACCTTTTTTGTTGAAAGTATATGAATTGGCAGTGGAGGCTTTTACAAATTTAATACATGCCCATTAACGAAGACGAAACTAAAGCGATAATCTACTTCGCTGAAGAAGAAATATATTTTAGTCTTGGTTTTTTTTTTCCTTTGAACCTTTATGCCACAAAATTTTAAGTGAAAGCTTTTCAGTTCAAGTCTAAAAGCATTTAGTCCAAAAAATTAAGCGAAAGCTTAAGCTCAAAAACCTTTAGCTCTTCCAAAATTTATTTCTAAATGAATAATTGATTGACGAATGTTTACTAAACTCTCAGTACCGAGTTGATTATTGATTGAGGGTATTCATAACAATAAATATTCGCTAAAATAATTTTTTTTTTAATTTCAATATATTATATTCATTTTCCCGCTTTTTCAATCGGTCTTTTAACCTAAGTTTTTTCGCCTTCGTTGCATCTGGGTCATCTACATACTCATAGTTAATTTTCGGCTTACTTCTAGAGTTTAGGGCTGTGTTTTGCAAAATTTTTATGTACCATGGTGTTTGTGAGCGCTGAGAGATTATTCTCAGAGTGTATTTCCCCTCCAAAAAGTGGTCTAAGGAATTTGATCAAATAAGGCGTGTATAATATATATACATTTATAAGGTAATTATAACCAGACCTGTTAAATAATGATTGTTAATCGTTTTCAAGTATCCATTTAATGATTGATTACCAACTGTTTTCAAATTCTGATGATTATTTTTCAATTGTCATTTAAAAAAATCATAAAAGATAAAAATTAAAAAAAAAATTAAAAAATAATCACATAAATCAAAAGTAATCAAGCAAAATTATGTCGATTATTTTTGATTATTTATGATTATTTTTGATTACTTATGATTATTTTTGATTATTTATGATTATTTATGATTATTTTTGATTACTTATGATTATTTTTGATTATTTATGATTATTTTTGATTTATTTTTTTTTAATTTTTTATTATTTTTTTATTTTTTTTTTGTATTTTTTATGATTTTTTAATTATTTTTTTAATGGTAATCAATTAGTGGCCGCTGTGGTGCAGTGGGTAGAGTGCTCGCCTGCTATGCCAGAGGTCTCGGGTTCAAACCACGGTCCGAGCCAAACAAATTTTTCTAATTAGTAAAAATCCAATTATTGGGTTTTTTAAGAGCAGCGGTCACCTCTGGGCAGTGGGCGGCATACCCTCCGAGAGTATTTCTGCCATGAAAAAGCTTCACACAAAAAATGCATTCGCCGTTCGGAGCCGGCATAAAACTGTAGGTCCACCCAATTAGTAGGAAAAACAAAAAGGAGCACACCTCGAATTGGGAGAGAAGTTCGGCCATAAAACTCGTCAGAGTTATAATAGCGCCATTGTATTATTATATTATAATCAATTAGAATTAGTTTTTTCTGCAAAAGAATTAAAATAATGATTAACAATTAAAAAACAATTTAATTGATTACTACTCCTAATCGGAATTGAACTGGTCTGATTATAACACATGTAATCCCTTATTATAGGAAATGAGGCACAATTGATTTTCTATGACGAACAAGCCTTATTATAAGGAATTATCTAAGATATATCCAAATCAAACTTGACAAGTAATGGCGGAAACTCGTTCCATCATATTCCTACCCTGTCGAAAAAGCAAGCAACCACAAAGTAATAATTATCTAAGCCTTATTTCCTATGGCGAATAAGCCTTGGGAATAATATTTCCTATCAGAAAGAGAAAGTCTCCTTATGGCCTAATGACACCAACGTCGGAAAATAAGTCATAGTATAAGGCTTTGTTCTTACAACTGACGTCCCTTAGCAATTTAAGGCCTTATTTTTTAACCTTATCATCATTTAAAATAAGCCTCAAAAAGAAGTAAATTATTGGAGAGTGATGAACTCATTTACACGTAATTATGAGCCAAAATGCGGATGTCTGCCTTAGAGCTTGGTCTCAGCAAAAGCTTAGATAAAAAATTGGTTACATGATCTATATAAAACATTTAATTTGTTTATATAGCGCTACAAACTTTGTTTTCTTTCTTATTTTGTATATAAGCAAACTAAGTTTTTTAAAAAGATTTTCTACTGTTGCTCGCCGTACGGTAGCTGAGCAGACAAATTTTTTAAATCTTAACTTTAATGGCTGCAATAGCCAAATCTTTGTCTAAGAAAACAGATCTCTTAAAAAAATTCAATTAATATTGCTACGCTATTTAAAATTTTACACAAGTCTAAACATTTTCTAAATATTCTTTGTGAATACCCTTAAAAAATAAAATTAAAATAACGATTTTATATTCTATATTTATATAAAGAGTAAACAATAAAATTACTATCTGAATTTTTTTAAAAGAAAATCCTAAAAAATTGAATCCTAATAAAAATCAACTATAAAAACTTGTTTTTTAAATTACATCGTTTAAATATTAAAATGAAATAAATATGTACTTAATTAAGTCATCACACTATAAGTGTTTATATTTTTTTCTTTGTTCAATTAAATATATTTTTAATTAATTGCTTCACTGTTTAAGTCCTACAATATATTTTGTATGTAGATAATTTAAATGTGTTTACAATTATTGTATTACTTTTTTAATATCTGCCCAACACGTATAGCTCATTGTTAAACAAATACTTGCCATTACTGTGTATAATTCCGAAAGATTGCCAAGTATTTTGCATTCAATTAAGCAGATTCAATAAGATGAAATAAAATAAAATTATAATAAATTAAATATCATAAATGGTTTTATATATGTATGTAAGTCAAAAACATTAATAAGTAAGCAAAGCGGAAAATCATACAAAAAATAATTATAAAAAATAATTATAAAAAAGTGACCTTAAACTTAGTAAAATATTTTAGTAAAAATTTGTAGTATCTAACTGTATATACTCGTTTAATTACACTTGCATTTGTTAGTGTAATTAACTGCCAATAAAATGCTTGTGATTTGCGTAATTAGCTATTAAATGGTGATGGAATATACATGTAAGTATAGTTATATTTTTTTCCAAGTTTAAGCTTTTGTTTAAATATATTTTTTGTTTATTTGCAACATGTTGGCAACACTTTTTCTAATGTAAGTTCATGCAACAAGCTTGCCAGCTTTTAATTAGTCTTAAAGCCGCTTTCTCTTAATGTAAAATAAGTTTATGTGTCAAATTTTCATGTTCTGCAATGCTGTGTTTGAATTTTCCTAGCTCTAATACTTATTAATAAATAAATTAAAAATTTTATATTTTTTTCACTTAAATAAATATTACTTTTAAGCAATTGGCTAGTTATTACTACTTGTTTGTAATGTTTTCATATAGTTCTTAAAAAAATTTGTATTTCTCGCGTTCAAAAATTTGCAATATAAAATTATAAATTTAATTTTCATTAAAAGTTTATATACTAGTATTTTATTTGTAAATATCACAAAGGGAACAAAAATGTGTTAAATAAATATAAAATATTTGCATTATTGCTTATAATTTAAGCTAGTTTTGTGAAATTGATAAAATCAATTAATTATAGTAACTTATAATTGTTTTTTTTTTTCTTTTGTATTTTTAGTAGTATGCCCAAGAGTTATTAGTTATAATGTTTTTCAATAAAATAAAGCATTGAAATTTATTAAGATTATTTGAAGAGTTGTTTTTTTCGGATATGTATGTATATATTTATTGTTTTATTTTTTATTTATTTTTATTTATGTTTTTATTTTGTTTTTGTTTATTTATTTAACAGCACAGGTTATTTTTTTATTTTTATTCTTGAAACTAGATATTTTATTTTATTTTATTTTATTTTATTTTATTTTATTTTATTTTATTTAAATTTATTTTATTTTTTTATTTAATTTTTTTATTACACTTTTAATTTAATTTTATTTTATTTTTATTTTGTTTAGTTTAATTTTATTTTGTCATATTTTATTTTATTTTATTTTATTATTTTATTTTATTTTATTTTGTTTTATTTTTAAATTTTATTCTTTTATTTAATTTTATATAATTTCATATTATTTAATTTAATTTTATTTTATTTTACTTTATCTTATTTTATTTTATTCCTTTATTTTCTTTTATATTTATTTCCTTATTTAACAGCATAGGTTTTTTTTTATTTTTTATTCTTGAAACTAGATAATTTATTTTATTTGAATTTTATTTTTTTTTTTTTAATTTAATTTTATTTTAACTTAGTTTTTTACTTTATATTATTTTACCTTATTTTATTTTTTTAAATTTATTTTATTTTTTTATAATTTTATGTTATTTTTTTAATTTAATTTTATTTTATTTTATTTATATTTTGTTAAGTTTAATTTTATCTTGTATTATTTCATTTTATTTGTTTTTTATTTTTATTTTTATTTTGATTTTGTTTTATTTTATTTCTATTTTACTTTATTTTAATTTTTTATTTAATTTTATTTTACTTAATTTTATTTTATCTTATTTTATTTTATTCTTTTATTTTATTTTATTTTGTTTTATTTTGAAATTTTATTCTTTTATTATTTTTATATAATTTAATGTTATTTAATTTAATTTTTTTTTACTTTATTTTATTTTACTTTATCTTATTTTATTTTATTCCTTTATTTTATTTAATTTTATTTATTTACTTAACAGCATAGGTTATTTTTTATTCTTGAAACTACATATTTTATTTTATTGTATTTTATTTTAAATTAATTTTTCCAATTTTATTTCATTTTTTTTTAATTTTATATTATTAAATTTTTAATTTAATTTTATTTTATTTTATTTTATTTTATTTTATATTATTTAAGTTTATTTTATTTTTTTTTTATTTAGTTTTTTATTTTATATTATTTTATTTGTTTTTATTTGATTTCATTTTTTTATTACATTTTTAATTTTATTTTATTTCATTTATATTTTCTTTTGTTTTATTTTATTTTATCTTATTTTATTTTATTTTATTTTATTTTTTTTGTTTTATTTTTTATTTTATTTTTATTTTTATTTTTTATTTTATTTTAATTTATTTTATATTATTTTATTTTATTTTATTTTATTTCATTTTATTTTATTATATTTTATTTTATTTTTATTTATTTATTTAACAGCTTAGGTTATTTTTTTATTTTTTATTCTTGAAACTACATATTTTATTTTATTTCAATTTTATTTTATTGTATTTTTTTAATTTAATTTTATTTTTATTTAGTTTTTTACTTTATATTATTTTACTTTATTTTATTTTTTTAGTTTGATTTTATTTTTGTTTTTTTTTTTTAATTTTATGTTATTAAATTTTTAATTTAATTTTATTTTATTTATATTTTGTTTAGTTTAATTTAATTTTATCTTATCATATATATTATTTCTAATTGGTGTTTTATAAATATCCCTTTTTCTGCTCACATAATTTACCAAAATTAATAAGTAAGGCATCGTTTTAAAGGTGTTTATTAGCTATGCATGCGAAACGGTGTTTTATTGGGCGTGGTACTTTATATGAAAAGTCAGGGGGGTAAAAGGGGGGTTGACCCCCGCAGCGGGGAGTGTTATGGAACCCACATAAAATGTATATCAAATTAAAGGGATTCAAAATACCTATCGAACGGTATAAAAATATTTGTAATCGGTTCAGTAGTTTTTAAGTAATAGCAATTTAAAATATGCATAATATAAACTTTGACTTTGGTTGTTGTTGTTTCGAAAAAAAAAATCACTTTTATATTCAACTTAGCCTGTTTATCAATCTTCATACTTCGTTTTTTTGATTTCATAATTGTAGAAATTTCACATTTGTACCAGATCGTGCTATTTTTTTCAAATTTGTGGGGCTGGGGGCACCTCTAAACATGAGAGTAGGTCAATAAAATTTTACAGGCTTATTTCTGGGCTAGAAAGTTTCCGTTATGGCTTTGGAACAAATTGAATTTCCAAAAAAAAAATTTCACTCCACCTTAATATATACGAGTATATCAAAAGGATCAGGATGAAAAAAATGATTGAACCATGTCCGTCCGTCCGGCCGTATACACTCTAACTTGCACAAAAATAGAAATATTTTAATGAAATTTGGTACACAGATTCTAATGGGAACAGAGAAAGTTGGGGTTGAAAATAAGGCATATGTGTGTATTTCGAAAAACACGCAAAACATGATAATTCAGTCACTAATAAAGCCCGAGTGATGAAATGACGTTATGCCGTTATGAGGAAACGTGCTGAAATTTTGAAAAATGGGCCAAGAGGAGCAAATTTCCAAAGATTTATAAATAAAAGCTCAAGAACTGTAACAGATAAATCGAGTAAGCTTGGACCACTGATTTGCTTGCCAAGGCAAACGTGTGGAAAAAAAATTACCCAAGTCGGCAGGGACCACGTATGTACATATGTATATATAAAAATATATGTAAAATATATAAATATATAATACACATACATATATATATGTAGGTATAATAGAACATTTTATGCGATATGTTTATCAAACATATACATAAGTAATTCATTGAAAATTCCATAACTTCCACTGTAGACATAAAACCAAATAAATATAAGTTTTTTAAAATGGGCGTGAGAACAGAAACTATGTATATCGACTGGCGCCGTATGTTTTATAATTTTTTGCGCAAGATGCGCACGGGTCCAGCTAGTTTTATTTTATTTGTGTTTTTATTTTTATTTTGTTTTATTTTATTTGTTTTTTTTTTTTATTTTTATTTTGCTTTATTTTATCTTTTTTATTTTAATTTTTTATTTAATTTCAGTTTACTTTATTTTATTTTATTTTATTTTGTGTTATTTTTGAATTTTATTTTATATAATTTTATATTATTTAATTAAATTTTATTTTACTTTATCTTATTTTATTTTATTCTTTTATTTTATTTTATATAATTTAATATTATTTAATTTAATTTCATTTTATTTTACTTTATCTTATTTTATTTTATTCCTTTATTTTATTTTATTTTTATTTATTTATTTAACAGCATAGGTTATTTTTTATTTTTAAAATTCATATTTTATTTTATTTTAATTTAATTTTATTTAATTTTATTATATTTTTTTTTAATTTTATTTTATTTAAATTTAGTTTTTTAGTTTATATTATTTTACCTTATTTTATTTTTTTAATATTATTTCATTTTTTTTTTTTAATTTTATGTTATTAAATTTTTAATTTTATTTTATTTTATTTATATTTTGTTTAGTTTTATTTTATTTTATCTTATTTTATTTTATTTTATTTTATTTTATTTTATTTTATTTTATTTGTTTTTTTATTTTTTTTTTTTTTTGTTTTATTTTTTTTCTTTTGTATTTTAATTTTATTTTTTATTTAATTTTATCTTATTTTATTTTATCTTTATTTTTTATTTGTTATTTTATTTATTTTTCTTTTATTTTATTTTATTTCTTTTTTATTTTTTTTTAATTTTTTATTTAATTTTATTTTATTTTACCTTTATTTATTTTTTCTTCATTTTTCAATTCAAACCCAAACACATCTCATAACCGTTAACCGCTAACTTTAAGTACCCGCCAATTGAAAAATGTCTTACTTTTCGCATTTATTTGGCATCACTGTCGCGGGCAATTTTCTTCCCCGCTACTAAAGCAACATGTCACACTGGAAATCAACAAGTGGCACAAATATTCCCATAAGCATGCAACAAAAATTTGAGCAACACAAGCACCAAGCCGAGCACAACAAAAATAATCGATTGGGGAATTATGCAGTTCGGTTCATCGGTTGATTGGTAAGTTGATCGGTAGCAGCAGTTGAAAAATGACAAAAAAGTCCATGCAATGAAGAAAGAGAACTTTTATAGGAACAACAATTGTTGTACAAGTACGTGAATAAGACTGCTAAATGGATCAAAGCGCTGTCGTGACATAAAGGAAGCTCGTTGTGGTTGATGCTTAAAGTATTTCTTATAGAGCATACAGACCTTCCGTCTTTGAAATTTTTGGATATTTCGCTTGTATTATTTATATTGTGCTCTCCGTCTTACCAGAACAACTCATCGAGGACGAAGCGCTGTTCCAGGAAGTACAGTTTTATGTTCGGCGTAGCATACCTATGACCTACAGTTTTCTCTGCCTCATTAGCAGGCATCTGTTAGGATACTCACCTTTCTCTGTAGAAAGTTGGTTGTCACTTTTGAAGCATTGAGAACGATCGGCTTCCAAGTGCTTCAAAGGTTGTAATTTGACTCATTCTTTGTCTAGGCCATTAACTGAATTTGTCTCCTCAGCCATGGTTAGATAAAATTTCCCCAAATTTTTATTCCCAACTTCCATTTTTTTACACTGGACCCACCACCTTGCGGTGCCTTGTAGTCCGCAGTGTAACATAGCTACATACATACATACATACATATAAAGCAACATGCCACATGCCACTACATGCCGCAAGCAAGCCAATTGTTCGGCACACGCGTCTTAATTGCTTTTAATGTTTGAACTTTGAGGTTAAATGAGGCACAACGCGCGCAACTCGAATACAGACCAGTCAGAAAAAAACAAAAAAAAAAAAAAAAATAGACAGCAATAAGAATTGCGCAGCACATGTTCCAACTAACCCCAATCGCGTGTATTGGTCTTTCTAGTGGCGCCTATTTACCGTAACTTACTATGTATGTATGTAAGTTTTTATTGTTGTTATTGTTTGTTTGATATTGTTGAATTTTCATCATCAACACTTAACAATTCTCCAGCGAATACGTGTTTGTATGTGTGCGGTTAAAGGCCAAATATGGTGTAGCGCATACGAATAAAGGGGACTAGAAAAAATTACATACATACATGCTCTCTTAGACATACACACGTATGTACACACAACTAATACCCAGCAGGGCTTTCTCTTACATGTAATGGGTAAAATCATCGAGAAATCTTGATTCATCGCTTACACTTTCGAATACGGATTGCATTACTTTAACATAGGCATGTCATTGGCGGTATTGTCTTACAATATGGTAGACAGTAATGCATTATAAAGTCGCTACTAATATTGGGAAAAGTAAGCTGTTACAAGTAATAAGTTCTTTCACTGGTATAAGTAATTGCATATATCACACAATCCAGTATATTAATCTATAATGCATTATAATGAAAACTGGCAAAATAAACGAGAAATTGCTTTACAAAATTGCTATTTACAAAAATTTAAATCAATGTAGGCTTTGCAAAATATATCGGCAGTGTTCCAAATCTTTTCGCTTATTTTATGCAATACCGGTAAGCGAAAAAATAATTTTAAAACTATGAGTGAGCAATTTATGCCGAAAACAAATAGCAAACAGAATGAATAAAGAATCAAAACATTCTTTGCAAAATGTATTTAAAAAAAAAACACTATTTGAATAATAATTATTACACTATGTATTTGCACAGCTATTGGCTTATTTAAAAAATTTTCAACGATGGAATAACGCGACTAACCACGACAGTTTTATAATGAAAACTGGCAAAATAAACGAGAATGAGGGTAAATTGCTTTGCAAAACTGCTATTTACTCGTAGAAAAATTAAAATCAAAGCAAAGTGTTTGCAAAAAAATAACGGCAGTACTCCAAACCTTTTCGATTATTTTCTGCATTACCAGTAAGCGAAAAAATAATAATTTTAAAACTGTCGCATTACAAGTAATGAGCAAAGTAAGCGAAGGAGTGTTTCTTAGCTATTTGTAATGCGTTATTTCATTGAATACAATTTCAAGCCATTACCAAAATATGTGCAGTAGCAAAATCGCGTTACATGAAGGTAAGTTCAAGGCAGGAAAACGGCAAAGTGGCTAAAGTAAAAATCCTTAGGTAAATAAAGTGGACACGCTTCAAAAGGTAAATTGCTTGAAATACGTTAATGCAAAACAAGTGCATGCATGCGGGTGTAAAACTATGTTAAACGTGTTAAAAGAGTTGTTGTTTATTGATGTTGTTGATAGCGATAAAATCGCCGACAATTATCAGCAATTTTAAGGTTTTAGACATGCAGGTGTACAGAAAAAATGTTAATTGACTTATACAAATACATAACTCCTTATACGCGTTAAAATTCGAATTTACACAAGCGTTCGATTGCTTGTTTGTTTTCACACTTTTATTCAGACCTGTTAAATTCCTATTAAAATTAACAAAAATGGGGATTTTATAATTATAATGATTATTTTGAGTGTCTTACATTAACCTGGCAATTAATGATCAATTAAATTAAAAAAATATAAAAAATAATCCTCATTAATAGCATTTAAAAAATAATCAAAAATAACATATAATTAAATATTTTTTTAACTACCTCATTATTTTAAATTACTTACTTAGTTTCAATTGTATAAAATAATAATATAAAAATAATAATTAAAAAAAATCGCTGGTAATACGTAATCATATAATCAAATAATTTTTTAATTGCTTAGTTATTTTTAATTGTTTATTTCTAATTGTATAATTGTTCTTAACTGTATAACTTTTCTAAATGGCTTGATTATTTTCAATTATGTATTAATTATGCAAACTAGCGAAGAATAATCGAAAATAATGCAAATAATCGTGCAATTAAAATTAATTAATTGATTAATATATGCACTTTTTTAATTTAATTAACTTTTAGTCATTCCTTTTTCAGGCGAGAATAAAAATATTTAATCGATTAGCTAATTACTTAGTAATCATTTAATTAAAAATTCGGCAAGAATTGAAAATGATCAATAGATTTTATTAATAATCACCCAAAATAGTTATGCAATTAAAATTATTTAATCAATTAATTAATGTAATTCTTAATTTAATTAACTTTTAATCATTAATTTTTCAGGCAAGGATAAAAATAGTTAATTGCTTATTTGATTAATTATGCAATTAAAAAATTTTAAAGTAATTGAAAATAATCTCATATTTTTCATGCAATTTAAATTAATTAATCAATTAATTAGTGTGACTTTTTAATGTAATTAACTTTTAGTCATACATTTTTCAGACGAGAATAAAAATAATTATTCGATTACTTAGTTAGTCATTTAATTTGAAAAAATGAGGAATAATTGAAAGTAATCAATAAAGTGTATTAATCACAAAATAAGAAAAAGCGAAAAATAATCCAAAATATACATGCAATCAAAATTAATTAATCAATTAATTAATGTGATTTTTTAATGTAATTAACTTTCAATCATTAATTTTTCAGGCGAGAATAAAAATAATTAATTAATTAATTACTTAATTACTTAATTACTTAATTAATAATTTAATTAAAAATTCAGGAATAATTGAAAATAATCAAAAAAATGTATTAATCATGCAATTAAAAAAATCGAAAAATAATTCTAGATAATCACAAATTATTATGTAATTAAAACTAATTAATCTATTAATTAATGTAATTTTTAGTTAAATTAACTTTTAATCATTCATTTTTCAGGCAAGAATAAAAATAATTAAACCATTACTTAATAAATGAATTAATTAAAAATAATCAGGAGTAATTGCAAATAATCCAAAATATTCATGCTATCAAAATTAATTAATCAATTAATTAATCAATTAATTAATGTCATTGTTTAATGTAATTAACTATTAATCATTTATTTTTCACACGAAAATAAATATAATTAATCGACTAATTAATCATTTAATTAAAAAAAAATCATGAATAATTGAAAATAATTAATAAATTTTATTAACCATACTATTAAAAAAATCGAAAAATACTTAAAAATAATCAAAAATATTCATGCAATTAAAATTAATTAATCAATTAAATAATGTATTTTTTATTTAATTAACTTTTAATCATACATTTTTCAGGAAGAATAAAAATAATTAATGACGTAATTAAAAATTCAGGAAAATTTAAAATAATCAATAAATTTTATTAATCATACTATTAAAAAATCGAAAAATAATTGAAAATATGTAATCCAAAATATTCATACAATTAAAATTAATTAATCAATCAATTAATGTCATTTTTAATTTAAATTAAATTTTAGGCATTCATTTTCCAGGCAAGAATAAAAATAGTTAATCAATTAATTGATTTATTAATCATGCAATTAAAAAAATAATTGAAAATAATCATTAAATTAGTATTAGTATTCGTATTCGTATTCCTATTCGTATTGGTATTCAAATTCGTATTCATATTTATATTCGTTCACATTCATATCCGTATTCACATTTGCATTAGAGTGCAGCCAGACGAAAGTGAAAAATTAAACTTTTTTATTTGTTTGTTTTAGTATTTACATTCGTATAAATGTTCGCATTTACTTCCGCTTTGTAATTCTGATCGGTATCCGTATTCGAATCTCTATTCGTATCCGTATTCATAAAAATATGAGAACACTTGTCCTAATTGAAATTAATTGAGTACCTAATCCCAAAAGTCCCATGCGTGAAAATTAGGTTAATCGACCTAATCAGTTTTAATTGCGTCAGTCTAAGAGCCGTAGCAACACTTTCTACGAAAACTAAATAATAAAAGCGCATAACAAACTGAAAATGAAAAGCATTAACAAACTTTTTTGATAAGTAAACACTGAAAGTAAAAATGTTACGGCAAACGCGATTTTATTCAGCAAAATCTCTTGCATTGCTGCTAATAATTCTCTTCGCTGAAGCAATTCACTGCTGGCAAGTAGATTTGTCAAACTTCACTGTAATCAATTTACTGCAAAACTTGCACCATCAACACCATTTTGAGCAGCTGGTGTTTGCACACAATCGAAATGCAACGCTGCCGTCAATTTTTGTAACAGCCAAACAAGGATTGGAAAATGAAATGCAGGAAGCAGCGCGTGGCAGACTTACAAATCTACTACAAAATACGCTCAACAGCAGCACGAAGGATTATGAGACACAATTCGTGCAATCACTATCAACCCAGCTAATGAATTCCATTTTACTTGCAAATGAATTTAGCACTTTTGTGCTAAAAAATCATTTTAGCGCGGCTCTCATGTTGGTGGTATATTTGGATGATTCGCTTGATTCGCATATGGCATTGCTGCGTGCGTTGGTGGCAAGTTTAGAGCATAGAACTTTGTCGAAGGTTTTATTTTTAACTAGTGCTAATGTAGGTGCGGGAATGAGCAAGGGATACGGCGTATGTAATAAAATTTATTTGCGGCAACTTTTTGAATTTTGTTGGTTGAATAAAATGATAAATGTGGTGGCATTGTGCAGTGATTATAAGGTGAGTTCTTTTGAGGCATTTCTACGTGGGTTGAGCAGTGATAACTGATTAAGCAAGTACGCCAATCAGCAATAACAATGTAATCACTTCTCACCAGGGTTCGGATTTGCCTCATTTTGGCTCCTCACACACACATGCCTCACTCATGAGGTTGCAGCTGAATGGGTATCCCCTGAGTGTGAAAACAACAGAGGCCATCCAATAGCGCGAGCGCTCTGCATGAGTGGCAGCAGAGTGCGCAAACAAGAGGAGGCAAGCAAGTAGCGTTGCCTATTCTCGCTGCGCCCTCATATGTTACTCTGAGTGAGTGAGAAACATGAGCGAGGCCTCATAGCTCGGCGATGAGGCAGCCAAATGTCTGTAGTGTGTGGTATGAAAAGATTTAAAAAAAGTGTTAAAAATTCAAAAAACAAAAAAATTCTTTGGCAAATGACATGATAACAAACTCATGGCGTTCATTTAGGCTTATTAAATTTTATACAAATTTACCCCAAATTTGAAATTAAACAAAAAAATTTTAAATTGAAAAAAAAAATTTAGTGGATGGACGAAAATTCATTTTTGCATATTGAATTTCAGATCCATGGAAGGGGGAAGCTGCAACCCCCACGTTGAAATTTAAAATAAATCTTAAAAATTCAAAAATCAAAAAATTTTGTTCGGTAATTGACAGTTTGTTATCATGTCGTTTATTTAGGCTTATTAAATTTTTTTATAAATTCACCTCAAATTTGAAATTAAAAAAAATTTCAAAAATCAAAAATTTTTTTTTGGTAATTGACAGTTTGTTATCATGGCGTTCATTTAAGCTAATTAAATTTTTTTATAAATTTACCCCAAATTTGCAATAAAAAAAATTTTTTTTTAATTAAAAAAAAATATTGGTTGTTGTTAGCACATACATCTAGCATTCATTTTTGCATACTGGATTTTCGATCTGTTGAGGGGGGTGCAGCTTCACGTATTTTGTTGTATGCATTATTGACTGATTTTCTACGCAGCGTCATCACCCACTGATTCACTCATTCACTCACACGCAACACCAAGAGAAGGAGAAACTGACGGCGGCTCATCTCACAGGCAGCGTGAGCGGCACATATCCACCCCGCTCATTCAAAGTGTGTGTTACAAACAAACCACTCTCTCACTCTGCCTTCTAGATGAGTGAGAAAAGCGAAACTCACTCATTCGCAGGCTATGAGGATGAGTTGCCTCACTCACTCACTCATACTCAGAGTTTCTTCCTAGCCTGCTTCTCACCAACCAACGAAACCGATTGAAAGTGGGCTTTATCAACATAACAACGACCATCTAACAATTTCGGAAAAACTACTATGTTTTTCACACTTCTAAAAAAAGTGGGCAAAATAAATGTTCCACTCTGAAAAAAAACGTTGTAAATCTAAAGACTTTCGCTGTTAAATCAACTACTTTCCGCAGTTGAAATGTGCCCAACAACGATCCGTTGTTGTCTCAAAGGTGCGAGCGTTGTTGATTTAAGTCAATAACGGAGGTTTTTGGAAAAAATTTTCGCCTAAAAATAAATTTTTGTTTGCATTTTACTATTCATTTTCTCTCCGCCAGGGTCCCAACTGCAAATATGTAGCCTCCGCTTGTTCTCCTATTCTTCTCTCCTTCTTATCATTCACTGGTTGCTATCTTTATTTCTTATTCTGATTTTTCTTCTTTATTTTATATTCTCCTCCGGATTCGAACCATGACATCAACCTAAAATTCTATGCAATCATCACATAGTGGAACATTCAACATTATATAGAATTTTAGTAACCTATTTATACTTCCATTTCCTAAAAAGGAATCCATGAGTTATTTGAATCATTGTAAAAACAAAATTTAAAAAAATTTTTTCTCATTAGTTTTGCTTACAAGGGAAACTGTTGGGTCAAATACTTTTGCCTTTAAATCAACAACGGGGAGAAAATTGTTGCTAAAAATAAACTTTTGGATTTTTTTCTTCATCTTCTCTCCATCATTATTTTTTTTGTTGGTTTTCTCACAAAAAAATATTTTCTCACAAAAAATTTTTTAAAAGCAAACAAGTTGTTGAAACAACAACGGCCGTTTTTGAATAAATTGTTGGATCAAAAACTTTCCAGTAAAAACAAATACTTTTGCTGTTGAATCAAAGACGGAGATTCAACAGCCGAAAGTTGTTGGTTTAACTACGGGCATTTTTTTCAGAGCAGAAAACTATTCGCTTTAAAATTTTATCAGTGGTCCACTCAGAAAAAATCTTTGTTAAATTAATCTAAAAGACTACAGGAAGCAAGAAACATGTATGCCTTGGAAGGTTATATGTGTTTTATTTCGGGTTCTACTGAAGCGAGCGAAATACCTCGTTTGCTAAAGTTGAATCATTTTTGACGACATTTAACATGAAGGCATTAAAAGGTACATTAGGGTGGTATAAACTAAGTACTGGGCGTTAGTGACGCCAATGGCGCACATAGGGTTAATATGATTATATAGTAGAAACTGTCTTCTCAAACTTATGCTGGTGTAACTTAGAGATCAGAGTAATAATACCGAAGATATGAAAAAATGTATTTGAGCGACATCTAGCAGCGCCCAAGAAAAAAAATTCAAAATTTTTCCCGAAATATTTTCCAAAAACACATCATATGGGGGGTGTACGTACGGTGGACTTTTTGTTTTGTGCCTATAAGGCAAGACGGCCTAATGTACATACATACATATAAAAGTTGTTGCATATTTCATGGTGCGATGTTTGATTGTTACTTACCGTGGTCTTTTAGGTTATGTGTACAAAGATTTTGTCTGAGCAATCCCTTAGCGAAATTTTGTGCCAAATAATTTTGTAGAACATTTTAACCCTCTAACGACTTTCGAAATACTATCTTTTTCGGACTCTCTAAAAAAGGTGCCAAAACGAGCTCTTCGTGTTGGTGTTAGCGGCTTAAAGTATTCTACGAAATTAAAGCTCTAGCTAACCATATATTTCTATACGATTTGTACCTTAAACTTTTTTTTTCATTTATTTAAAAATCACTCAGACAAAATTTGGCAATTTTAAAATGGCAATAAAAAAAATGAGGTCAACATTTGCAAAACGGTTAGGGGGTTTACTGGTTCCCCTCATGAATTCCGAAGACAAAAATTCCGAAACTCTATTTTTCCGAAAAATTATTTCCGAAATCCAAAATTCAGAATCCAAAATTCCGAAGCCATAATTCCGAAACAAAAATTCCGAAGTCAAAATTCAGAAAAACATCAGACGCCAATGAAACTATTTAATTTTGCGCAGAACACTTTTCCGCGTTGGCGGCCTTGGGCCACGCTTATAAAAAATAACAAGTCCGGTCGTGTGTCCTTCTGCGTAGTACACCCTTAAGGGTAGGCGGCCTTCGGCCGCGCTTTAAAAAAAATAACCCTCAGCCGGCAGAATTATTTTTCTAGAATATATCTAATAGAGCTCTAGATACCCGGGTATCGAACAATTCGAATTGATCGTTTTTGTTTGAAGCCCGTTTGTTGTTCAAATGCCCGTACAAACATTCGAGCATTCGAGCTTACACAAACAAAAAAAATGTGTATGGAAAAAACAAAAATAAAAACAACTACATATGGAGAAGAAAAAAAATAATAATAAACAAAAGAAAAAAACAAACTTCAAAATGCCCGAATTGTTCAAATGCCCGTACAAACATACGGGTAATAAACAAACAAACGACTGTTCGATCATTTGAACAACATTTGTTCGGGCTACTCGAAAATGTTCAAAAAATCTGGAGCTCTAATATCTAAGCAGCGATCCACAGTACTTTTTCGTGAAACACCTTGTAGTATGCAGTAAAATACATTTTTCTGAAAAACAGTTTTCGGAATTTTTCATTCTAAATTTTTATTTCGGAAAAAAAATTTCGGAATTTTTCATTCTGAATTTTTATTTCGGAAAAAAATTTCGGAATTTTTCATTCTGAAAATTTGTTTCTGAAAAGAAGTTTCGGAAAAAATTTTTCGGAAAAATAGAGTTTCGGAATTTTTGTCTTCGGAATTCCTGGGGAGCACCGGGTTTACTATAGGGATAACGGTCTTTTGCACTGTGTGGGAATTATTCCGCCCCCTGAAAAGTGCTGTTGCACAGTGTTATTTATGTAATTTTTCAAATTTCTAACTCTCTTCCTCTTGCAGCGCTCTGGCCATTACTACAGTTACAACCACTTTCCGAACTTTACACTGGAAATCAAATCTCTCTATACTCATCTACAGCATCTCTACAATCTCTCCTCCTCCTCTTTCTCCTCTTCCCCCTCCTTCTCCTCCTCCTACTCCTCTCCCTCCTCCTCCTCCTCCTCCGCCGTTGAGATATACCCCAACCGACTCACCGGCATGCATGGCTATCCACTTGCCTACATAATGGGTGGCTCAGCGCCGCGTTTAATCATCTACAATAACAGCGATTGCAAGCGGATTGTGGGCGGTTTTGCTGGCAACTTCATAACTAGCTTCGCTGCCAAATACAATTTTACGCTATTTGAACCGCTACCGTCGCCTTCGCAGACACTTTTTGCGCCATCATAGGATTTGATAGCCGCTGTGCGCAATCGCACTGTTGAACTGTCGATTGCACTCACCTTTCCCACCATACCACCGGAGGGCTTCACCTATCCCTTTGAACAGATGAATTGGTGTATTTGGCAACCCATCGAAGCAGATATACCGCATTACAATTACATTTGGATTGTTTTCCAGAATTATACAAGAACTTTGGTTTTGGCGACGATTTTCATCATGTCGTTTGTGCTCAGCTGCGCATCGCGTTTGTATGGCCGTCGGCCGGATTTGCTGCGCTACGTCGTGCACGATGCTTGCTTTCGCGGCGTTATTGGTCAGTCGGTGCGTGAGTGGCCGCGTGCGCCATTCGCAATGCGTTTCATTTATTTGCACATCTATTGCTTGGGTATTCTTCTCACCACCGCATACAATGCCTATTTTACCGCTTATTGGACGAGTGCACCGAAAGTGCCAGCGCTGCGTACCTTCGATGGTATCCGCTTGACTGCGCGTGCGCCAAAAGTTTACATATTTGCGCCGGAATACAAGCTGCTATTTGAGCGCATTCCCGATTTTGACGACAAATATCGCAGAATATTTCACATCGAGAAGGATTTTCATAGGTTTTTGCAAATGCGTGATTCATTTAATACCAAGTACATGTATCTGCTGCCAACAACAAAATGGCAAACATATCGCGAACAACAAAAGATATTCACCACACCGCTATTTCGCATGCGCAACGATCTTTGCTTCTATCACAATGTGCCCATGTGTTTCCCCATACAGAGTAATTCGATATTTACGGAATTGCTGCAATTCACAATTTTGGAGGCGGCCCAAGCGGGTTTAATCGCATATTGGATGCAATATGTTCTTGGAGTTGATACGCGCGAGACGAATGAAGTTTGTGGATTTGAGTGAAAAGAAGGAATTTAGACCAATGGCGGTGGAGGATATGCAAATTGTTTGCATTGGTTATGGCGTTGCTGTGTTGTTGGCAATTCTTGTGTTCGCAATGGAATTGTGCTATTTTGATCGACGGAAGCTGGTTAATAAGATTGTGAAGTCATGGATTTCGAGCGGGGGCAAGCATAAAAAAGGCCATTGAACAAAAAGAAGAAGAAGAAGAAGAAGAAGAAGAAGAAGAAGAAGAAGAAGAAGAAGAAGAAGTCAAGAAAAATCGTCCAAATAGGAGGACTCCATAGGCAGATTAAGAGTTTAAGCTGAATTGCGAATATTTTACATGTTAATTTGTATGTATGTATACTAAGGTGGAGTGAAAATTTTTTTGGAAATTCAATTTGTTCCAAAAGCAGAACGGCACCTTTGTAGCCCAGAAATAAGCCTGTAAAATGTTATTGATCTACTCGCATGTTTAGAGGTGCCCCCAGCCCCACAAAGATGAAAAAAATAGCACGATCTGGTACAAAGGTGAAATTTCTAAAATTATAAAATCAAAAAACGAAGTATGAGGATTGATAAAGATGGTTAAGCTGAGTATTAAAGTGAATTTTTTTCTTTGGAATCAACATCAACAAAAGTTATTAAAGGTCAAAGTTTATATTATGCATTTTTTAAATTGCAATGATTTAAAAACTACTGAACCTATTAGGAATATTTCTATACCATTCGATAGGTATTTTGATTCCCTTTAATTTGATATACATTTTATGTTGGTTCCATGATACCCCCCTGCGGGGGTCAACCCCCTTTTACCCCCCTTACTTTTCATATATAAAATGTATATCAAATTAAGGGGAATCAAAATGTCTATCGAATGGTATAAAAATATTCGCAATCGGTTAAGTAGTTTTTAAGTAATTGCAAATTAAACAAGTAAGGAAGCCTAAGCTCGAGTGGAATCGAACATTAGATACTCAGCTGTATGCTTTCATTGTTTGTTTGCGTTTGATGGAAACACGGTGCACTTAATATAAAGCGAGTGCTGCATAAAGTGGACGTAGCCACGCCCATTTTCTAAATTTTTATCAGTCATCCAACTAAGCATATGAATATTATTCTTTGTGCAAAATTTCATTCCTTTATGACTTCTAGTTATAAAGATGTCACGTTACAAGAGTTCCCAAAGAGTGTTCCAGATATATCTTTCTTCAAAAATAGGCGTGGTCATAAACCGATTTCAATAAATTTTTGCGTGGCTATTAACACATGTTATAAAAGTGTATAAACCAAGTTTCGTCATAATGTCTCAATTATTTGTCGAGTTATAGGCTAAGAAATCTCGTATATTCCTTTGTCTAAAAAGAGGCGGTGCCACGCCCATTTTCCAAAATTTTTCTATTTGTTGTTTCCGGTCTATTGTAGAAATCATACCACAAAATTTGAATGAATTATCTTTACATTTGACAAAGATATCGCTTAAAATGTTTTTATTAGGTCACTTTATAATACCCATATATAAAAGTGGGCGTGGTCGTCAACGGATTTCGCTAAAATTCTCAACATGTATTACCACAAGTAATAAAAGTGTACACACCAAGTTTAGTCATTATATATAAATCATTTGTCGAGTTATGGGCTCAGAAATCTCGTATATTCATGTTTATAAAAAGAGGCGGTGCCACGCCCATTTGCCAAAATTTTTGTGTTTTTCGTTTTATGTCCGCAGTTGGACTCCTGCTATAAAATTTCAATGATATATCTTTATATTTGACAGAGATATCGCTTAAAATGTTTTATTAGGTCACTTTTTGTTTCCCATATATAAAAGTGGGCGTGGCCGTCAACCGATTTCGGAAATTTTTCGTCCAAATATTTGACTAAGTAATTATATCACGCGTACCAAATTTCATCGATATACCTTCAACGGTTTCTGATTTATGACTCATAAAACTTTCAATGTTTGCCCCTTAATAAGTGGGCGTGGCACCGCCCGTTTTCCAAAATTTTTGTGTTTTTTGTTTTATGGCCATAGTTGGACTCAGGCGACAAAATTTCAATGATAGATCTTTATATTTGACAGAGATATGGATTAAAATGTTTTTATTAGGTCACTTTATAATACAAATATATAAAAGTGGGCGTGGCCGTCAACCGATTTTAACTATTTTCCGTCCAAACGTTTGCCTAAGTAAGTAAATCACGCATACCAAATTTTGTCGATATATCTTCAATGGTTTCTGAGTTATGACATATAAAACTTGCAAGGTTTGACCCTTAATAAGTGGGCGTGGCACCGCCCATTTTCCAAAATGTCATAAAATTTCTTCCTAGGGGCCTGAGCTCAACACGTGGGTAAAAGTTCATCGCTCCAGCTTTATTAGTGACTGAGATACCAAATTTCCGATTTTTTCTATATAGGAAAAGTGGGCGTGGTCATGGTCCGATTTCGCCCATTTTCAATACCAACCGTCCCAGTCTCGATACCAACTTGCATTTCAAATTTCATCAAAATATCTCAATTTTTGCGCGAGTTAGAGTGTTTACAGACGGACGGACGGACAGACGGACGGACGGACGGACGGACATGGCTCAATCGATTTCTCTTTTCACCCTGATCATTTTGATATATATAAGTCTATATCTATCTCGATTATTTCACTCTGTTACAATCCACCGTTATGTGATTAAAACTATAATACTCTGTGTACTAGTACAGCTGAGTATAAAAATGCTTAATATAAACTTTGACCTTTAATAACTTTTGTTGTTGTTGATTCCAAAAAAAAAAAATTCACTTTAATACTCAGCTTAACCATCTTTATCAATCCTCATACTTCGTTTTTTGATTTTATAATTTTAGAAATTTCATATTTGTACCAGATCGTGCTTATTGCTTTAAACTTTGCGGGGCTGGGGGCAGTTCAAAACGTCGTCCTATCGCCATAAAATTTTGTGGGGTTCATTAACTCGTATAAAGGCAACTTTTCATTGCTGGTACGTTCAAAAAAAGAACAAAAAAAAATCTCCATAAGTTTTTAACTCCACCTTAATGTATACGTCTGCACTAGGTATTCCAATCCCGGGATCCCGGGATCCCGCCCTTTTGTACACCCCGAAAATCCCGGGATCGCTGGAATTTTATCCCGGGATTTTTGGGATAAGATAAAGACAGAATATTCCCCTATTATAGCAAAGAAAAGTTGTATTTTATATAATTTTTAGTGGTTTCAGATCTGTATACTAATAGCATTTCCTATTCTGCATGAAAATGTTGCATTATTACATTGCACCATTATCAACATGTGCCCTGTGCCCTATAAATGTTGCATTTTCATGTGATGAATGAAACAAAAATAATGCAATGTGCTAAGAGCAGAAGATGTTGCCCCGTAGTCGGGCCAGTTTTATATTTTGTCAATAGAACAAACAGCTTTAAAAAAGTGTTGAGTCTGTGTGGAAGAGAACAAAAAAATGTGACAGCCCGAAGAAAGTGCGACATTTTTGCCAGAATAAAAAAGTCCATTAGTCAAAGTAAGGATTAATATTTTTGATGTTTTTTTAATAATCAAATTTTTTTGTCGTGAAGTACGCGTTGTAAAGAAACGTACGTTAGGTATTTTTAAAGCCTTTAGAATTCTTGTGGTAAAATTCATTTGATAATTTCTATTTTCTGATGTTTGGTCATTTATTTCCCAAATGGTTTTTGGAATTTTCCCATATGGAAAGTAAATAATGGAAGAAAATGCAAACAAAATTTTAATTAGACTTGCTAGTTTTACATTACTCTACTAAAATTAAATACGCAGCTGCATCCTCGGAATTCATATCAAAATATGTGCCTCCGATTTTTAAATATTTTCGGAAGTTGCATTAATTTTCAGAATTTTTCGGCAAGCTTGGAAATATTCGCTTAAACGAAGTGTGTCGTTAAATTCTAAAAATTTTTATTGGAAATTATCAAATGATCGCAAACCTTTTTATCCTAATATCCTAAAAGTACCAACTATAAAGGAAAATAGTTTGTTCACCAAATGTATTTAATTTTCTTTGTTGATTGTGTTTTTTAAAGTAACTCTTAAGTGTTATTAAATAATACGCATGATTTTACGTTCCTATTTTATTTTGTTAGTAATGAAATAATAAAAAATGGCAATAAAAATCTATTTTTTCTTTGCATGTTAAAGTTGTAGCGTTTCTCGAAAATATACATATTTAATTTTTCAACCTCAAATGTGGGAAAATAATACTGGTCGACAAATTTTTGTAACAGAAATAAAATTCTACGTTTCAAAAGGATTTCGGTGCACTTTTTGAGATATTCATGTCCAAAGAGGCGAAAAACGCGGTTTTTGGCCATATTCACTCCTCAATATCTTTAAAATTGCCCACTTTCATTAAAAACTGATTAAATCTATTGAAAGCACGATCATTTCTCTTGAAGACAATGTTTTGCTTTTTCGGATATCTTGCTTGTAACTTGCAATATTGCAAATAAAAATTTTGTAGCACGCTTTTAGGCAGTTTATTATATTAACAACAAACTGTGCGTTAGAATGAAATAAGTTAATTAATTTATATTAATTTATCGAAAATACGACTAAATTTTGCGTGACTGAAACAAAAATTCCAATCAGTGGCCTGCTATGTATATATTTTCTATACTGAAATAAAAATAGTTCGGCAGAGCAGCTACAAAACTTGATTTCGATTAAAACAGCGCTACAAATACTGCCGTTGATTTCGAAGAAAAAAACCTTGTTGTACAAAAATCGTTGATCGTTCTTTCAATAGCTGCAATCATTTTTTAATGAAAGTAAGTAATTTAACAGATTGAGCAGTGAATATAGCAAAAAATCGCATAAATATCTCAAAACCTACAAGTATTAACGAAAATCCGACTTCAGATTCAGATTCAGGGCACCGAAATCGTTTAGAAAAGTAGAATGTTATTTGAGTTAGAAAATTTTTTGGAAATTTTGTCGGCCTGTATAATTAATGTCCAAATCCCGGGATAAATCCCGGGATCCCGGGATTAGAAAAAAAATCTCGAAAATCCCGGGATCGTAAAAATAGGAAAAATTGGAATCCCTAGTCTGGACGCTCTCAATAAAGTTTTGCAGCCATTAGCGACAGAATCGCGGCAGTCACAAGCGAGCGAGTAAAATTTCATGCTTAACGAGTGAACGTATGCAGGTACTTGAGCGAGTGTATATTAGATTATATCGCAAAAAAAGTCCACCGTATAATGTCTTTTTCGAAAACATTTCCGGACAAATTTTTTATTTTTATTTTTGACGCAGCTAGATGGCGTTAAAATATATATTGTGTCTGATGAGCGGATGTGGTGGTCTCCGAAATGGATCCATAACTTTTACCAAAAAATTTTTTCAATTTTTCTTAATTAAAAACTGGCCAACAGCTCATATAAAATTCACATATATGTATATTGTTTCATCTATTCGGAATTTACAGTCCGTCCGATCTGTAAGTCTAATGCACCAATGTCTTTGGCTTGAAAGGGTTGTTTTTGCTATATAACTGCATTAACCCTATGTGCACCACTGGGGTCACTACCGCCCAATACTTAGCTAATACCATCCTAATGTACCTTTTTAATGCCTGCGTGTTAAACGTCGTCAAAAATCATTCAACTATACCAAAAAAAATATATCGCTCGCTTCAGTAGAACCCGTAATAAAACACATTCAAAATTCCGATGGATATATGTTTATCGCTTACTGTAACCTTTGGGGTTCATTTGACAAATATTTTTTCTCAGGAGAGCCCTAGTGAAATTTTATGGTGAATAATTTTCTAGAATATTTCAATCCTCTATCACTCCCACAAAAGAATTATTTTTACCCACTTTTTAGTTATTCAAATTTATTTTTAAGGTCGCTAGAGGGTCAAATGTTACAGAAAAGTATTCGCCATAAAATTTCACTAAGGGACAACAATCTTTATAAAATGAAACTAAAACACCACAGGAAGCGAAAAACACTTTATACTTTTGTATGCGCTCAAGCCAATTGTCGAAGCACTTTTTCCACTTCGATTGAGACACCTCCAAAACATGGTTTTTGAACGCTTGAACAGCATCTTCTGGCGACGAAAATCGTTGACCACGCATTTCTTTCTTGATGTGCGGGAATAATAGGAAGTCAGTGGGTGCCAAGTCAGGGCTGTACGGCGGATGACCTATCAATTCGACGTTTTTGCCGGCCAAAAAGGCGTTGGTTTGAGCCGATGTGTGAGAGCTCGCATTATCATGGTGAACAATTATTCGTCTTCCCTTGTTCGCTTTTCGAATTTCTCCGAAGACTTTAGGCAAACAAGTTGTGGTGTACCAGTCAGAATTGACCGTCCTACGTTGCTCAAGCGGAACAGTCGTCACATGACAAGATTTGCCGAAGAAACAGGCGACCATTTTCTTCGAAGTGCTTCTTCCACGAACAACTTTCGTTCGATTTGGCTCGTCTTCGAAGACCCACACGGTCGATTGTTGTTTTGTTTCAGGTTTATACGCATAGATCCATGATTCGTCACCTGTGACGATCTTATAAACGTCTTTTGAGGCACCGCGATCGTACTTTTTCAACATTTCTTTGCACCAATCGACACGAGCCTTTTTTTTTGTAGCGACAGTCAAATTGTGCGGGATCCAACGAGAACAAACTTTTTTTACGGCCAGGTGTTTCTGCAATATCGAATCTATGCTGGTGGGAGAAATGTCCAAGGATGTCTCTATCTCACGATATTTCACATGACGATCTTGCATTATGAGTTTACGCACGGCATCAATGTTCTCTGGTACAACGGCCGTTTTTGGATGACCTTCACGGAATTGGTCTTTGAGCGAGCGTCGGCCACCATTGAATGCATTATACCAATTTTTCACAGTGCCATAGGATGGTGCTTCATCGCCATATAAAGATTGAAGTTCATCAATGCACTCTTGTCGTGATAATCCACGTCGAAATTTGTGAAAACTGATCGCACGTAAATGTTCACGAGTTAATTCCATTTTTTTGCCAAATTAAATTCTTCAAGTCACTTTAAACAACACAAATGATGGTCGCACGTCAAAACGTTCTGAGTACGATTATGCTAAAAAATGTCAGACTTTCCAATGGAAATGTCAGATTTCACCTGGCAACACTTTTTATTGTTAGGCTAAAAATATATCGAGCAGCCTTCGTATTCCTCGGAATATTGGAACTGTTTTATTTTGTGTTCTACTGAAAGGATCAAAATGCTTCTTTTGCAAAAGACTAATGATTTTTTACTACGTTTAACATATAGGCATAAAAAAGGTACATTAAGGCCGCATAAAATTAGTACTGGGGTGGTAGTGACGCCCAATGGCGCATATAGAGTTAATACGATTTTATAGTGGAAGCCATATTTTCAAGCCAAAGACGGTGGATTTTTTTTTTGCGATACGGTCTTAAATGCATGTACTTGAGCGAGTGTATGCGCTTGTTAGCGAGTGCCATAAACTGAAAACAACGAATTTCGCTCGTTCACGATTGTCGCGTTACGGATACAGTTATTCGTGTGTTTTACGAAGTAAATTGCCTGCCTAGTTCTAGTGCAACTAATAGCAGCTTGTACAAAGTTTTGAAATATGTATTTCAGCAATCGATTTTATGCCGACTGGCAGCGGCTAATATTCCATTCTATATTAGCAGCTTGAAGTTAAGCAGAGCAAAGCAACCGCTTTGTGTAAAATGTCTAAAATTTAAAAGAATTCAGCGCGTCACTAGTCACACATTCATCTTGAACATGTGCCCACTTAAAAAACGCCAACCAAATGCAACAACTCACTAAAACGCTCACAAACGGCAAGCGCTTTTATGGTTTCCTTGTTTTTGTTTAGAAAATTATCTTCTGTTCGTCACACCAAATTGACGCTGTTTTTTAAGGTTTTGAATTTTTTTTTTCGGTTAATTTGTAACATATTTTTTTTTCATGCAAATTAGCTAAGCAGCATATAAGCGACCAATATGAATTCAAAGCCGAACAGAGATCTAAGCACGAAGGAAGGAAGGCACGCCTTTTAGGCGCAAAAACAAAGCCGTGCGCTCGTTTGAGGATGAAACATAAAAATTTTAAGCGGTTGAGTTAATGTGGCAGGAGTTTTTATAAAAAAGACTGACATTATTTTGTCTAGTACCTTAAGTAATTTATTTTATTTTATTTTTTTTTTTGTTGCTTTATTTTATTTTTAACTAATTCACTAAGTAATGTCCTCTTTATGGCGCTATAACGGCATAACTAGAAAAGGGCAGACAATGACACCGTAATAGCATTGACAGACGGCAGCGATAATCCCGATTACCGCAACACTTAATTCGATTAAAATTTTACCCTGAAAGACGGCAAGTATTGCGGATTAACAAAACAGCTGAAGGAAGGTAGGCGCAGCGGCGAATTCAAAAACTTCTTGTTTTATTTCCAAAGGTAGGGTAATGTCAAAATCAAAACGAAGTCACATCATGGTTAATAGGAATGGGCGAGTCCCAAACGGATTCAGATTTCAACCAAGGCGAAATATCATTTTGACATTACACTACCAATTACAGTAACAAATTACATTCGAAATTTCTGAATTCACTTATGCGCCTACCTTCCTAGATCTGCCTTGGGTTCTTCTTTTTCTTCCCTTTCATTCACAATAGACATTTTTCACCAGGGATGTCATTACAGAATGCTTTAATCCGCTAAAATTTTGAGGACTAACTCAAGAGATATTCCGGATTACCTCCAGTTAATTCTCAAGTTAAGTCCGAATTAGCTAGATATTCCGGATTATCGCTGCCGTCTGTCAATGCTATAAGAGTTCACGAGAAAATGGTAGTCAGGTGTCGACATTGTGGGATTGAAATATACAAAATTGAAAAAAAAAAAAGTGAAAACATCTTTTTACTGCAACGCTGCATCAAGAGCAAGGAATCAATTTGGATAGATGTTTTTTTTTTACCAGGGACTGTAACGGTTATGAGTTATATCCAAAAAGTTGATTTTTAATCATTATTTGCTGAGTTTTATTTTCTGCTCACTAAATAAAAGTTATTTCTTTAGTTTTATTTTTCCATCAGAAAATAAAAGTAATTTTTTGAGTTTTATTTATCGATCAGAAAATAAAAGTTATTTCTTGAGTTTTATTTTTCCCTCAGAAAATAAAAGTTATTTCTTGAGTTTTATTTTTCGATCAGAATATAAAAGTTATTTTTTGAGTTTTATTTTTCGATCAGAAAATAAAAGTTATTTTTTGAGTTTTATTTATCGATCAGAAAATAAAAGTTATTTCTTGAGTTTTATTTTTCCCTCAGAAAATAAAAGGTATTTCTTGTACTTTGGAATAAGCGGAAAAATCCAATTAGCTCATACAGCGATGGTAGATGTGATAGCTATTTCGAAGAAAAACCACTTTCTTCATCATCAGACATCTTCTCGGGAGCACACCAGGCATTGAACCTACGCTCCAACCATCAGTAGTCGAATATTAGCGAAACGCTAAGCACCGCGGCTACCGATGGTCCTGCTGGGCTGTTGGATTTTTCACTTATATATGACATTGCTCTATTCAATCTAACCTCACTTAGTGTACGATTTTCGTACATCTGCTATGCAAGTGTTGAATAATGGTAGGCAGGTATTTCTTGAGTTTTATTTTTCCATCAGAAAATAAAAGTTATTTCTTGAGTTTTGTTTTTCGATCAGAATATAAAAGTTATTTTTTGAGTTTTATTTTTCGATCAGAAAATAAAAGTTATTTTTTGAGTTTTATTTATCGATCAGAAAATAAAAGTTATTTCTTGAATTTTATTTTTCCCTCCGAAAGTAAAAGTTATTTTTTGAGTTTTATTTTTCGATCAGAAAATAAAAGTTATTTTCTCCTTCAGTATGATTTTTTTAGTCAAAATTAAAAAAAAAACGATTATTTGCAATCCCTGTTTTTTACTTTTATTCTTTTAATTAAATTTTTTTTATCATCTCATTTAATATTTTTTCACTCATAACTTTTCCCACCTTTCCATTTTAATTGATCATTTATTACAAAAAATAAAAATAATCTCACAACAGCTGCGTTCAAACTCATAACATTCAAATATTACACAGAAAATAATTATATATCACTTATTGAAATTACCATTTGACTGATAATAAAAATTTGCCATTGCAGCAATTTATGTGTGGTGTGTATTAAAGCAGCCCAGCAGGAAAAATTTCAGTTGAGTGTGAGAACGATAATGAGAATGAGAATGAGGATGAGAATGAGAACGATAATGAGAATGGCAATAGGAATGAGAATGAGAATGGGAATGAGAATTGGAATGAGGATGAGAATGAGAATGAGAACGATAATGAGAATGACAATAGAAATGAGAATGAGAATGGGAATGAGAATGAGAATGAGAACGATAATGGGAATGGCAATAGGAATGAGAATGAGAATGGGAATGAGAATTGGAATGAGAATTAGATTGGGAATAAGAATGAGAATGAGAATGGGAATGAGAATGGGAATGAGAATTAGAATGAGAATTAGATTGGGAATAAGAATGAGAATAAGAATGAGAATAGGAATAGGAATGAGAATGAGAATTAGATTAAGAATAAGAATGGGAATTAGAATGGGAATGAGAATGAAAATGAGAGTTAGAATTAGAATGAGAACGATAATGAGAATGAGAATGAGAATAAGAATAAGAATAAGAATAAGAATAAGAATAAGAATAAGAATAAGAATAAGAATAAGAATAAGAATAAGAATAAGAATAAGAATAAGAATAAGAATAAGAATAAGAATAAGAATAAGAATAAGAATAAGAATAAGAATAAGAATAAGAATAAGAATAAGAATAAGAATAAGAATAAGAATAAGAATAAGAATAAGAATAAGAATAAGAATAAGAATAAGAATAAGAATAGGAATAAGAATAAGAATAAGAATAAGAATAAGAATAAGAATAAGAATAAGAATAAGAATAAGAATAAGAATAAGAATAAGAATAAGAATAAGAATAAGAATAAGAATAAGAATAAGAATAAGAATAAGAATAAGAATAAGAATGAGAATAAGAATGGGAATTATAATGAGAATGAGAATGAAAATGAGAATTAGAGTCAGAATGGGAATGATAATGGGTATGAGCATTAGTCTGAGTTTGTGTATGAGTATGTGTATGATTATGAGTATGACTATGAGTAAGAGTGTGATTATGAGTATGAGTATGAGTGTGATTATGAGTATGAGTATAAATATAAGTGTGAGCATGAGTATAAATATGAGTATAAGTGTGAATATAGGTATAAGTACAATGAGAATCAGAATGAGAATGAGAATATTAATGAGGATGAGAATGAGAATGATAAAGAGAATGAGCATGAGAATGGGCAAGAGTATTCGTCTGAGTCTGCGTATGAGTATGTGTATGATTATGAACATGAGTATGGGTATGAGTATAATAATATATAATACAATACGCTATTATAACTGTGACGAGTTTTATGGCCGAGCTTCTCTCCCAATTCGAGGTGTGCTCCTTTTTGTTTTTTCTACTAATTGGGTGGACCTACAGTTTTATGCCGGCTCCGAACGGCGAATGCATTTTTTTGTGAGAAGCTTTTTTCATGGCAGAAATACACTCGGAGGATATGCCGCCCACTTCCGAGAGGTGACCGCTGCTCTTAAAAAACCCAATAATTGGATTTTTACTAATTAGAAAAATTTTTTTGGTGTTTGCTCGGACTGGAGTTTGAACCCGAGATCTCTGGCATAGCAGGCGAGCACTCTACCCACTGCACCACTGAGTACGAATATGAGTATAAAAGTAAGAATCGGTATGAGCTTAATTTTGTGTATGAATATGTGTGTAATTATGAGTATGAGTATAAATATGAGTCTGAGCATGAGTATAAATGAATATAAATATGAGTATAAATATGAGTATGAGTATGAGTATCGGTGTAAGTATGAGTATGCTCATAAATATAAGTAATGTATAACTACATACAGTCTGTATACGAGTATGCGTGCATTATGACTTAACTTATAAATTTTAGCGTAATTAAAATTTCGCGCATTTCCTACTAGGCACTCCTAACATACTCAGTACATATCTGTGTGCGTATGCGATTAATATTTCTTGGTAAATATGCGCATGCAAAATATTACCACCTGTCAATATTATACATTATCTTTTTTATACATACATACCAACACTCCCTCCATTGTTGTTGCTACTTTATCGTGCATAACTAATAAACTACTCATCGTTAAATGCGTGAAATGTTGCTGCCACGCATCGACAACGAGTAAGCAACTCACTCAACAACAATAGCAGCAACACCGACAGCAACAGCAGCAACACCGACAACAACAGCAACAACTCACTCAACAACAATAGCGCATCAACCAACACTAACACCAACAACAGCTGCAGCAGCAACTCACTCAAGAGCTGCTTTTGCGCATGCCCAACAGCAGAGCCTCAAGTAAACGCCGCATGAAAGTGCCACTTAAACGTATTTACATTTGTGTACTTTAATACAAGACAAGTTGTTTGTTTTGCAGTTTTTTTTTCTTCTTCTTTTATGGAGATGCGTGTAAGTATTTATGTGTTTGCACATAGCAGGGATGGGCATTATTCAAAATTTGAATAATTCAATAACGAAAAAATAAAAATAAATTTTTATTCTTCATTCTCATACCCTTGAATAAAGAATAATTTTCTCGGGAAAGTATTCGGTTCGAACTCGGAAAAGTATTCGGTTCGAACCCGGAAAAGTATTCGGTTCAGACACGGGAAAGAATTCGGTTCGGAATCGGGAAAGTTTTCGGTTTCGGAATTGGGAAAATATTCGGTTCGGATTCGGGAAAGTATTCGGTAAAATATTCGGTTCGAATTCAGAAAAATATTCGGTTAAATATTTGGGTTCGGATTCGGGAAAGTATTCGGAAAAATATTCGGTTGTGACTCGGGAAAATACTTGGTTCGTATTCGGAAAAATATTCGCAAAATCATTTACTTGTCTGACCTCCAAGAATAATTTGAATAACGTGAATAAAAATTTATTCTTTATTCAAAATTATCTGAATGACAAATAAAATTTTATTTTTTATTCAACCAATTTTGGATGAAGAATAAAAAATTATTCTTCATTCAAGGGCGTCAGAATGAAGAATAAAAATTTATTTTTTATTCAAGGGTATCAGAATGAAGAATAAATTTTTATTTCTTATTCGAGGGTATCAAAATGAAGAATAAAAAGTTATTCTTTATTCAAGGGCACCAGAATGAAGAATAAAAATTTATTTTTTATTCAAGGGTATCAGAATGAAGAATAAATTTTTATTCTTTATTCAAGGGTATCAGAATGAAGAATAAAAAATTATTCTTTATTCAAGGGCGCCGGAATGAAGAATAAAAATTTATTCTTTATTCAAGGGCGCCGGAATGAAGAATAAAAATTCATTTTTTATTTGAATAAAAATTTATTCAAAATCGCCCATCCCTGGCACATAGCTGTAGGAAAAAGCACTCATATTCATATAACGATATTTGATTATGCCAAAGCTTGTTAATTTTGGTTTTTTTTTTTTGCACTATGCAAAATCATGATTTTTACGATTTTCCTGACTCATTTTTCATCGACTAACATGAAGGTGGTGAAGAGAGTTTTCTTGCCCGTTGGCGATTCGCCGAAGTGCAGCACGTACAAATATACTTATGCAAACACTTTGTATCTTTATTTCTGCGAATGATAATTTTGTTCAATAACCAATAAAAAAAATATGCGTATATTCACTTGTGCGCTCCCATGCTGGGCTGCCATCAAACAAATATGAATTGTAGCGAATTGTAATGGGCTGCGAAAGAAATATTAAGTAATTTATTTTCACATTTTAATTTAATAATTCAATATTTGCTTGCAGGTGCAATATATCGACCCTTTGTGCGACTTTATCGTAACGGACAAAAGCAAATTTTACAGGAGAGCATTTTTTTCGTTTTTTTTACTACTTTTTATTGGAATTTTGAAACGAAATTGAACACGTGATTAGGTAGTTAATTAATATACTGAACCTGATAATTTTTTTCTTGAAAAAATGTGCAGTTTGCGAAAAAATCATAATAATAATCATTTGTCCCTTACGATAATTTTCGCTCTCAATGTTTTATGAGTTTGTTGAATAAATGTCCCTTACGATAATATTTAAAAAAGAGTTTGTATGCAAAATACAAATATTTTATTCCATACTTTTGCGTTTTTAATGATGGGATAATGGTAATATAGTGAGTATTGTACTCGTCTTCCATTCTAAAGTTTCCAAGTTTGATCTCCGGCAGACCAGGGACCGATCTATTGGGAAAATTGGTTTTTATAATATGTAAGTTTGTAGGAAATTTGGTAAATAGGTAGATTATTTCCTGTATTGTGACGTAGCAATGGAACGAGTGTGGGGAGTAAGAGAAAGGGGAGAGGTAAATGAGCAGGGAGAAGGAGAAATAAATGGAAATATAAAAATTTTACATTATTCCGATCAATGGTTGGACAGAGCAACATCTGTCGGCGTTTCTAGTCTAAAATATAAAACTGCAAATCGAACGTGAATTTGAACCAGCGACTCCCAATCAGTAAATGTCAGAGAACCCTCCAAAAACAAATTACATTAGCAGATGCCGTTTAAAGGCGACACAATAACAGAGAATACTATTGTTATTTTTTCTAAATAAGTAAGTATTTTTAATCATTAGTTTTCATTATTTTACGTGCCAGTGGGGCATTCTCTTCTTTCTATAAATTACTAGAACCTGGGTGGTGGAGCTCAGACGTGATTCTTTGCCTTAGAAAGTATTCTAGTTGACCATATAAAAATATACAAATATCTAATCAAGTAAATGAGCCAAAAATTAATGTATAAAATTTCATTCAACTCAGTCAAACCGTTTTCGCGATAGTTTACAAAGGAATTAATAAAATTGGGTTATGTAGAAATCCCACTGGGCAATATTTTAATTGAAATACGTCGTAAAATACCATTCATTTGATGCCCATACTAGTACATCTAATTTTTTTTAGTTCCAAAAAGGTGGCAACATTGGGAAGATATAGGCATACTATCTGTAAAACGAATTTGATCCAAATCGGTTCAGCCGTTCCCGAGATAGTAGTGGATATAGAAATATATAAATAAACAAATATACATACAAGAATAACTCGTTTAAGGTTATAAGATAATCCAAACATAATCATGGTACCATGGCTAGATTACGCTTACAATCCCACATGGCACATGGCCATCATAGGCATAATCGAGAGCTCATTATGCCAATCTTGTCTAGGTTAGGTTAGGTTATTATAACTCTGACGAGTTTTATGGCCGAGCTTTTCTCTCAATTCGAGGTGTGCTCCTTAACTTTTGTTTTTTCCTACAAATTGTGTGGACCTACAGTTTGATGCCGGCTCCGAACGGCGTATGCATTTTTCCTAAGAAGCTTTTTCATGGCAGAAATACACTCGGAGGATATGCCACCCACTGCTGAGAGGTGACCGGACTGGGGTTAGCACCCGAGACTACACCACAGCGGTGGTTTGGTGGAGGACAACTACAGCACACAGCCTTTTCTCTGCACCTCTCTGTCCTTCGCTAGACTAAGATTACGCATTCTCCGGTCGGATGTATTGAGAATGGCCGATGCACATTCTCTACCACTCAAATAAGCTTCTCAGATTTATGAAGAATCTGCGAAGTTTGCAGAAGAAGCCTGATTCCACTATCGTTCACATTTCTCGACCTGTAATGAGAGGTATCTGTGTTTAGTTGGGTCAATTTTTCATTTTTCAAGCTATTAACATCCCTGCTTTGAAGGTCGCTGAAAAGCTTTCAATCCACGTTTTAACAAACTCATTCTATAATCATTAGGGTTGAACCATAGTGCGATTGGTTTATGTTATCGTTCGGAACTATCCACATATGTTGGAATGGCTACATTCGGTATGCAGAGAAGTTATGCCAGTAATGCCTTCTTAGCTTTAGGTAGGTCCTGTAGGTACATACATACATCGGATGAGACATTGATAACTTTGTGTATTTTGGACACGGTTCCGCTTCACTCAGTTTATTTGTGTTTCATCGCCTCGACTCATTATAAATAAGACACACATGCAGGCGTCAAAAATAGCATGTCCTGGCAACAACAAATACTAAACAAGAACTTTTCGTAATTCCCACACATTTAGTCAGCAGCAAAACTAAAGTTTAAATATATGTAATGTTTGGCGACCTTTATTGCTTAATATTTGTTGTTTGCCGGCTCCAGGTCTTAAGAAAAACAATCAAAATATTTTTATATATTTGATGCCAATATATTTCGATTACTTTCAGTAATCGTCTTCAGGGCCACTATTAACAATTAAATAAAACAATACATTATAAACAAATCACAACAAATCACAAATTATAATTATAAATACAAAATTACATACATTTATATGCACGTCCGTCCTGTATGACGTGGAGTTGTCAAGCATGATTCAACAATAAAGGTTGTCGCATGACGACATACCTTCATACATAGTGGGGCCATAAGTGTCATGCAAAGAGGAATGTAGAAGAATTTGACAGATTCGGCCCCTATGGAAATGCTAGGGTGCGTGTGTGTGTGGCATATGTCAACAAAAAAAAATGCTTGTGTTCGTGTGTTTATGAAGATTGAAGAAGAAGTCAGCTGATCTTATGCATTCTCCTTTATTGTTCCTCCATGGTTGTCAACTATCTGTTTTTAATAAATGTTTGTATATATGAGCACAATTATCCGTGTCCGTTTTGTAGTTTAATCTAATGTTTGTCGGTGTGTTGATTATATGTAACATTTCGAGGGTAAAACGCTTGCTGTAATGTTGTTCTTGTTGCAGTATTTTTGTCTTCTCAAAATTTGGCGAGTGTCCGCTACTTGCACAGTGGGCCATAAGCGCCGTTTTCTGGTTTATTATTTTATTGCAATTTTTTGTATCTGATTTATGTTGCACTAGTCTAGTTTTTATACTCAGCTGTACTAGTACACAGAGTATTATAGTTTTAATCACATAACGGTGGATTGTAACAGAGTGAAATAATCGAGATAGATATAGACTTATATATATCAAAATCATCAGGGTGAAAAGAGAAATCGGTTGAGCCATGTCCGTCCGTCCGTCCGTCTGTCCGTCCGTCCGTCTGTCCGTCCGTCTGTAAACACTCTAACTCGCGCAAAAATTTAGATATTTTGATGAAATTTGAAATGCAGGTTGGTATCGAGACTGGGACGGTTGGTATTGAAAATGGGCGAAATCGGACCATGACCACGCCCACTTTTCCTATATAGAAAAAATCGGAAATTTGGTATCTCAGTCACTAATACAGCTGGAGCGATGAAATTTTATCCACGTGTTGAGCTCAGGCCCCTAGGAAGAAATTTGATGACATTTTGGAAAATGGGCGGTGCCACGCCCACTTATTAAGGGTCAAACCTTGCAAGTTTTATATGTCATAACTCAGAAACCGTTGAAGATATATCGATGAAATTTGGTACGCGTGATATACTTACTTAGTCAAATATTTGGACGAAAAATTTCCGAAATCGGTTGAGGGCCACGCCCACTTTTATATATGGCTCTTATAAAGTGACCTAATAAAAACATTTTAAGCGATATCTCTGTCAAATATAAAGATATATCATTGAAATTTTATAGCAGGAGTCCAACTGCGGACATAAAACGAAAAACACAAAAATTTTGGCAAATGGGCGTGGCACCGCCTCTTTTTATAAACAGGAATATACGAGATTTCTGAGCCCATAACTCGACAAATAATTTATATATAATGACTAAACTTGGTGTGTACACTTTTATTACTTGTGGTAATACATGTTGAAAATTTTAGCGAAATCGGTTGACGACCACGCCCACTTTTATATATGGGTATTATAAAGTGACCTAATAAAAACATTTTAAGCGATATCTTTGCCAAATGTAAAGATAATTCATTGAAATTTTGTGGTTTGATTTCTACAATAGACCAGAAACAACAAATAGAAAAATTTTGGAAAATGGGCGTGGCACCGCCTCTTTTTACACAAAGGGATATACGTGATTTCTTAGCCTATAACTCGACAAATAATTGAGATATTATGACGAAACTTGGTTTATACACTTTAATAACATGTGTTAATAGCCACGCAAAAATTTATTGAAATCGGTTTATGACCACGCCTACTTTTTAAGAAAGATATATCTGGAACACTCTTTGGGAATTTGTAACGTGACATCTTTATAACTAGAAGTCAAAAAGGAATGAAATTTTGCACAAAGAATAATATTCATATATATTAGTTGGATGACTGATAAAAATGTTGAAAATGGGCGTGGCTACGCCCACTTTATGCAGCACTCGCTTTATATAAAGTACACCGTGTTTCCATCAAACGCAAACAAACTATGAAAACATACAGCTGAGTATCTAATGTTCGATTCCACTCGAACTTAGTCTTCCTTACTTGTTAGTTTTGATTTGGTTGTGCCTACATATACACTATTACATGGTTCGATGTTATTACCGTTACAGGGGATTTGATACACTACATTACTTCTTTCAAACGGGGGAATATTGGACTTAACTCTATTGAAAAATTGTTTTAATGTGTTTTCTGGTTTATGTGCGATTCTTACTTTGTCATTATTGTAGCAGTCTGATTGTTTTAGTCGTTCTGACAATTTCGGCACATAAGTTACCGACTTGAAAATCACTGGTTTGTTGGCTTTTTGACTATTTTGCGACTTATATTTCCTTAATAAATTTTTTATAGTTTTTTCGGGGAAATCATTGTTTTTTAATAATAAAAATATTTCTTTTTGAATATCGTTGTGGTAAATTCCATCCGAAGTCTGCATCATTCTTCGTATACAGCCCATTGCTGTATTTATTATCATCGTCTTAGGGTGTTTTGAATTGAAGTTGACGATTCGTCCTGATGCTGTCGGTTTTTTATACCACTTTAATTTCAACTGGTTTCCATGCTTATTGATAATTTTTATTACAATTAAAAAACAATGATTTCCCCGAAAAAACTATAAAAAATTTATTAAGGAAATATAAGTCGCAAAATAGTCAAAAAGCCAACAAACCAGTGATTTTCAAGTCGGTAACTTATGTGCCGAAATTGTCAGAACGACTAAAACAATCAGTCTGCTACAATAATGACAAAGTAAGAATCGCACATAAACCAGAAAACACATTAAAACAATTTTTCAATAGAGTTAAGTCCAATATTCCCCCGTTTGAAAGAAGTAATGTAGTGTATCAAATCCCCTGTAACGGTAATAACATCGAACCATGTAATAGTGTATATGTAGGCACAACCAAATCAAAACTAAAAACTAGACTAGCGCAACATAAATCAGATACAAAAAATTGCAATAAAATAATAAACCAGAAAACGGCGCTTATGGCCCACTGTGCAAGTAGCGGACACTCGCCAAATTTTGAGAAGACAAAAATACTGCAACAAGAACAACATTACAGCAAGCGTTTTACCCTCGAAATGTTACATATAATCAACACACCGACAAACATTAGATTAAACTACAAAACGGACACGGATAATTGTGCTCATATATACAAACATTTATTAAAAACAGATAGTTGACAACCATGGAGGAACAATAAAGGAGAATGCATAAGATCAGCTGACTTCTTCTTCAATCTTCATAAACACACGAACACAAGCATTTTTTTTTGTTGACATATGCCACACACACACGCACCCTAGCATTTCCATAGGGGCCGAATCTGTCAAATTCTTCTACATTCCTCTTTGCATGACACTTATGGCCCCACTATGTATGAAGGTATGTCGTCATGCGACAACCTTTATTGTTGAATCATGCTTGACAACTCCACGTCATACAGGACGGACGTGCATTTAAATGTATGTAATTTTGTATTTATAATTATAATTTGTGATTTGTTGTGATTTGTTTATAATGTATTGTTTTATTTAATTGTTAATAGTGGCCCTGAAGACGATTACTGAAAGTAATCGAAATATATTGGCATCAAATATATAAAAATATTTTGATTGTTTTTCGTAAGACCTGGAGCCGGCAAACAACAAATATTAAAGTTTAAATAATAAAACAAACAAACAAAATGACAACATACTTACAATGTTAAGCAGGAAATCATTTTTAGTAAAAACACACACACACATACCAAGAACACACAGAGAACTAACTGAACAATGAAATAAAACAACTGCAATAAAATGAGCAATAAACATTACGAAAACAAGCAAGTGTATTTTACTAACTAAAGCGATCATAAACTGTCCTAAACAACAGCAAAAACCAAAAGCCAGAAAATAGCGACAATAATAGGCAACAAAAAATATTAGCAAGACAATAAAGAAGACAACAAAAACAACAACATAAAAAACACAGAGAATAGAAAAGCAAAAACCAAAATAACAAAACAATAACATAACGACAGCAACGCGCATGCATAAAAATAACAACAACAAAGTAACATTAACATTAACAAGCGGAATACTAAATAGAAGAGATGCATTCGTAGCTACATAAGTACTTGAAAGCGTTCGTCACGCTTACGACAACAGGTGATCAGGCCAAAAGTCCGGCCGCCGCGCCGATCGTATTGTAGATGACGTTTAAAAATCGTTTGCTCAAAATGGTTTTACTTAAATATCGAAAAATTCAGTTTTATATGTATATTTCAAATATACTCAGTTGTTTGAATTAAATTAATCAAGAGTAATTTATTTAATCGAGAATAATTAGAAGTAATCAAGAATTATTAAAGTTATCAAGAATAATTAAAAGTAATCAAGGATAATAAAAGTAATCAAGAATAATTAAAGTAGTCAAGAATAATTAAAAGTAATCAAAAATAATTAAATGTAATCAAAAATAATTAAGGTAGTCAAGAATAATTAAAAGTAATCAAGAATAATTAAAAGTTCTTAAAAGTAATCAAGAATAATTAAAAGTAATCAGGCATAATTAAAATTAATCAAAAATAATTAAAAGTAATCAAGAATGATTAAAGTAGTCAAGAATAGTTAAAAGTAATCAAGAATAATTAAAAGTAAGAAAGAATAATTACAAGTAAGCAAGAATAATTAACGTAGTCAAGAATAATTAAAATTAATCAAGAATAATTAAAACTAATCAAGAATTAAGAGTAAAAGGGGGTGATTAAAAGTAATCAAGTATAATTAAGAGTAATCAAGCATACCTAAAGTAGTCAAGAATAATTAAAAGTAATCAAAAATTATTAAAAGTAATAAATAATAATTACAAGTAATCAAGAATAATTAAAGTAGTCAAGAATAATTAAAATTAGTCAAGAATAATTAAAAGTAAAAGGGGGTGATTGAAAGTAATCAAGTATTATTAAGAGTAATCAAGCATACCTAAAGTAGTCAAGAATAATTAAAAGTTGTTAAAAGTTATCAAGTTTAATTTAAAGTAATCAACGGCAATTAATAGTAATCAAAATAATAAAAAAGTAATCAGAAATAATTGAAAGTATTTATTTATTAATTTATAATAATTAAAGTAGTCAAGAATAATTAAAGGTAGTCAAGAATAATTAAAAGTAATCAAGAATAATTAAAAGTAATTAAAAAGTTCGATCCTCGGTTGAGGCCGCCTGAAGAAGTCCGATGAGGGGATGTGGTGGTCTCATAACGGATCCATAACTTCTACCAAAAAAATTTTTTTTAATTTTTCTTAATTAAAAAAAACTGGCCAATAGCTCATATAAAATTCACATAAAATTATTTATTACAATTAAACGACCATGTAAAAACAAACGTAAAAATCTCTATTGTTTATACATATGTACATATTTTATTTAGAAAACGTTTGCTTTTTTATTTACAAATAATTAAGGCTTTAGGTAATATTTACAAAAAGTAAAGAATTCATCATGATGTTCATGTAACAACAAATTTAATTAAAATATTCAAGAATAACAAAAAGTATTTAAAAAGTAATAAAACTTTATCTTGATTGTTTTTTGAAACCTTATTTTATATATGTAATAAAAGTAATTAAGAATATTCTAAAGTAATTAAAATTTAATTACTCTTGATTACTTTTCGAAATTAAGTTATCAAGGCGCCGAAATGACTAGCCCGCTTTGTTGGACTCGCCCAAAATTGTTCAGACGGTTTTAGCGCCAATTAAGTTAATAAGTAAAGGTTTTTTAATTTATTAATTAATTTCTTTTAATTACTTTTTATTATTACTTTTATTATCGATTACTCATAATTTTCATGTAAATACATGTTAGTAAAATAATCGTGATTAATCAAAAGTAATTAAAATGATTACTTTTTGGTTGCTTGCTTTTCCGACAGGGTAAATATATGATGTATTGTGGAACGATTTTCCATCATCCCTTGTAAAATTTATTTTTGCTTTATTTAAGCTCAGGTTAGGTTAGAGTGGCTGCCATATGGGGCACACTTAGGCCAGTGCAGAGGCCCATTGTGAAACCACAAGAAAAAAGCAGAATACTTCTCCTTTTTGAACCAGTTTGATAACCTAATGAAATTCACCAGGTCCTTTATGTCGACAACCGCGACTTTAGATAGGCTATCCAGGAAAGGTGTCCCAAGAAAGCGTCGTCTGGCGCTGTTAAGCGCCGGGCAATGGCAAATGAGGTGTTCGATTGTCTCCTCTTCCTCATCATCTTTGCAGCTTCTGCAGCTTACTTTAAATTATTTTTACGTTTGTTGCATTCGCACTTTTTCATTTTTTAAATCCACAACTAAGTATATAATAATAAATTCTTTCCAGTTCTTTGTTGCTCGCTGCTGTCATCATCAGTGACAAGCTGGTGCACTGGCTGAATATTTTGATTTTTAAACTTGCGCGCTGGGGACGATGACGATTTCAAAAACAAAGCAACAACACCAATAAAAATTACAACTAAAACTAAACCATCATTACATCTACAAATGCGCATTTGTATGCACCACTTTGCCTATTGTACAACAAACTATTTTGATCCGATGGTGAATTTCGTGAACTTTTTATACTTCAATTTTGTCTTTTTTTTTTTGCTGCTCGATTTTTTGATGATGCAAGGCAGCAGCATCATCAGTTGCCGCCAAAAAACAAGCTGCCAATTTGATTGCAACAACACGGCTAACGTGAGGATGCGTGCAGCGTGCAAATGGAACAAACATTATTGCGGTTTTTCTTGTTGCTGTTTTGTTTTAACTGAATTTTTGTGTGAATCGATAAAAAATTGAATTGAATGAAAATCATTTAGTTTAGCGGCTTGTTAAACATTCATCGGTCGCTACTATTTTAAATGTTGCTCTGCCAAATCACGTCGCATTTTAAATTGCCATATTTAAGTTGGTTGGATGCGCTACATTTGTATGCGTGTATGTTCATATGTGGTTAAATATATATAAGATTCACACTTGGTAGCCAATTAGATGTTTTATAAAATCATAAAAATTGCCCAAAGATGCTATAAATATTTTTTGGTGGCATACGCAGTTTACTTGACTTATACCCGGATAGCGAAACGAAATTTTTAAAATGTATTCAAACTTAAAATGTTTAACTTAAGTAATGAAATATGAAATAAGAAATATGAAATATGAAATATGAAATATGAAATATGAAATATGAAATATGAAATATGAAATATGAAATATGAAATATGAAATATGAAATATGAAATATGAAATATGAAATATGAGATATGAAATATGAAATATGAAATATGAAATATGAAATATAAAATATGAAATATGAAATATGAAATATGAGATATGAAATATGAAATATGAAATATGAAATATAAAATATGAAATATGAAATATGAAATATGAAATATGAAATATGAGATATGAAATATGGAATAGGAAATATGAAATATGGAATGTGAAATATGAAATAAGAAATATGAAATATGAAATATGAAATACGAGTATGTAATATAAAATATGAAATATGAGATATGATAATATGAAATATGAAATGTCAAATATGAAATATGAAATAGGAAATATGAAATATGAAAAATTAAATATGAAATGAAATATGAGATATGAAATAGGAAATATGAAATATGAAAAATTAGATATGAAATATGAAATATGAAATATGATATATGAAATATGAAATATGGAATAGGAAATATGAAATACGAGTATGTAATATAAAATATGAAATATGAGATATGATAATATGAAATATGAAATGTCAAATATGAAATATGAAATATGGAATATGAAATATGAAATATGAAATATGAAATATGAAATACGAGTATGTAATATAAAATATGAAATATGAGATATGATAATATGAAATATGAAATGTCAAATATGAAATATGAAATATGAAATATGGAATATGAAATATGAGATATGATAATATGAGATATGATAATATGAAATATGAAATGTCAAATATGAAATATGAAATATGAAATAGGAAATATGAAATAGGAAATATGAAATATGAAATATGAAATATGAAATATGAAATATGAAATATGAAATATGAAATATGAAATATGAAGTATGAAATATGAAATATGAAGTATAAAATATGAAATATGAAATATGAAATGTGAAATACGAAATATGAAATATGACATAATTAAGTACATATACATATAAAATATGAAACGCAGATGATTTTATTGCAATTAATTCTCCAAACAACTAAACCCAAATACACATTCTTCAACTGGGTATATAATTTTCCGCTCCTATATACTCGCACATGCATATTCTTTTACATCTTTCCATGTTGCTGTAGTGTAACATAAAATGGAGAAGATGCTGCATAACGATAACACATTGCTCGCATTGACCTCTGCCCAAAAATTCGCATAGCAAAGCTCGTACACAAACGGTGCGTATGCAGGCGAACAAATTAAAATTCTTTTGACACAAACACGGCCACAAAACGACACGACACAAGTGTCAATTAATTTTTATATACAATCTAATAAAAAAAACGGCATATGTAACGCATCGATTTTGTTTTAAATTTTTTCTACATTTTGCATCTTTGTTTTCAACTAATTAAATAACGATTTTTCTGCTTTGCTTGCGCACTTGCTAGCCCACTTAGCAGCTTGGCCAACACTTTTGCTCACTTGTTTGCTATGCTGGCTTGGCTTGCTTAGATGGCTTGGCTGGACTTGGCTTGGTTTGGCTTGGTCTGGCTGGCTCGTTTGCTCCAAATTCGTTTTACGTTAATTGTGTGACTTCGGATGATATATCACTTGGGCATCCGCAAATATGGCAGCTTGAAATTGTTCAGCTACACAAATGTCGATAAATAAATATTTTTGTGGCACGCTACGCAACTAAAGGCTTGACATATTAGCCAACAAGCGCAACAAAAGGCAACAATAACAACGAAAGCTGCTGTAATAGCAATAGTAACAACACAGTGGCAATATCAACAGTAACAACACAGTGGCAATAGCAATAGCAACAACACAGTAGCAACAGCAACAGCTAATGATGGACACATACAAATCAAGTTAATGAAGCGTTGATCAATGTAGAGAGAAAAAGATGACAACATTGACCACAAAAAGCGTTGTTTGATGTTGCAACAAATCGTTAAGCGGCATAAAGCCAAGTGCATAATCTGCTTTGAAGTTGTTTTTTTTTTTTTCATTCTTTCTTCAATATCACCTAAATTGGTAGGCAATTAATTAATTGTTTGAATGACTTAAATATTACAACATTACTAATACTATTATTATTATCACAAGTAGCTCATTAGATCAAGCTGCATTTTGGGTTGGCTGCTCAATCGAGCACGTAATCGCATGTCATTTAAAAAAAAAAGGCAGCCTAAGGCGGATGTGTAGTAACACCAGCAGTAGCCAGATATGTTTGTACGTATGCAGATCTACTAAGGTAATATTGTAAAAAAATAAAAACAAAGCTATCAAACACAAAAGCTCGAAATGTGATGTAGATAAGCATTTTAGCCTTAAAAACTATATGAGCACGTATGTATGTAAGTTCCATGGCCTGAAAAAGCATTTAGTTGCGCACTGCACGCCCCCTAAGCTTGCTTAGTTATTTCATAAAATTCGCGTTTGGCATTAGTTAAAGTCATCAGCGCATTGACGCTTCGTTGATGATCATGTCTTTAAGCGTTTTGTCGTCATTTTGACTCACTATTTTTTTTCATGTGTTTTTGTTTCTGTTTGTTGCAGCAGAAAAAGCCATACTTTTTATGTTGCAAACTAAGCATTTTTCATTTGCGTACGCCAATTATGCCGCCAGCATCAACTACTAGCAACAACCGGTAACAACAACAACAGGTAATGGCAAGAATTTTAATGCAGTGCACCGAAAGCAATCGACAAGTGTTCATGGACCGACCCTAGGCAACGATTTTACGCCATTTTTTTCGAAGCGTCAACTGTTCGTTTTGGGGGGGTGATTCCATTGTTATTGAGAAATTTATTAATACAGAAAATAAACACCTGCAACTCGAAGGAAAAAGAAGATGAAAAGGAGGAGAGAAGAAATAGGAAGAAAATATACAGCAACATAGTATATTGTTCTATTGTTATACTATTAGAATGTGATACTGTTATACCATTGTACTGTTATACTGTTATATCGTTATACTGTTATATTGTTATCTGTTATACTTGTATACGGTTATACTCTTACATTGTTATACTTTCGTACTGCTATACCGTTATACTGTTATAATTTTATACTGTTATACTCTTACACTATTACACTGTTAAACTGTTATAGTATTATAATCTTATATTGTTATACTATTATATTGTTAAACTTGTATGCTGTTATACTGTTATATTTAGTATTATACTGTTATACTTTAATGCTGTTGTACTGTTATACTGATGTACTGTTATACTGTTAATTTTTATTTTTCCGCTTTTCTAACATACTGGCAAATTTCCGTCCCACTTCGCTGCGACTCCCTTCCCTATCGGTCTCCCTACCACTCTGCATTTCCCGTTTCCTCTATCTTTCTCAACCTATACTGCTCTCTCTCTCCCTCTCCCGTTTCATATCAAAAACTTTCCATGACCATTCGGGTCCACATATCGGCCTATATCATGATTACTACTATATTTTGATACAAATATTGCTCAAAGATATTTCGAGCTATTCCGGTTCATGTTTGGGCGTGGATCTCGGGAACCGATTGAGATATCCGTATAGCATTAAATATATACTCGTATCACGAAAATTCGACCAATTAAATTGAGAGCGGAACGATTTGAGAGTGGAAAGACCATATTTTTTATATAATATTTCTATAATAAAATATGTATTAAATAAAACATATAGCTATTGGTACTGGTTGTCCGAGGAGACAGTGAAATTTTATGTCGAATAATTTTTTCGAATATTCTAAACCTCTAGCGACCTCAAAAATTCCATTTTCCGAACTTTTCTTTCTCTTTCCAGTTTCCTTCCTTTTTATCTTTTTCTGTCCTTTTTGCGTTTCCTTCTCCTTTATCCTTTTTACTTTCCGTACACTTTCCTCTTACCTTGTCCCCTTTCCTCTCCTCTTCTTTCACCATTTCCGTTCCATTCACTTTCGCCTTCTTTTATTTTCCTTTCCATTCCTTTTCATTCCTTTACTTTCCTTCAGTTTCCTTTCCTTTCTTTTCCTTTCCTTCTTTTCTTTCCTATAGTGAAAGAATGTCAACAAAGTTTATCAAATAGGTGGCAACCGGTTTTGTAAAAATTAAATTTTATTATCCATCTAAGGGGAAAGCCGTTTCAGATGACGTTTCAAATTTAAAACAACAAACTATACCGGAATATTAAATTGTTGACAGGTGGCAACCCTTCTTCTAAAAATGATAATAAATTACCAATTGTTAGGTTAAGCCCTTTCATATAACACCTCAAACCTAAAAATCAAACAAACTGGAGCATAAAAATGAATTTTTCAATAGGCGGCAACCTTTTTTATAAAAATTATAATAAATTACTTATTTCATACAAACCTCTTTCAAATGACAACTCAAATCGAAAAATCAAACAAACTATAACGTAAAAATAAATTTTTGAACAGGTGGCAACCCTTTTTGTAGAAGTTATAATAAATTACTCATTTTAAAGTAAAGCTCTTTCATATTGGTTGGCAAAGCCCTTTCATATGACACTTCAAATTTAAAAATCAAACAAACTGTAGAGTTTAATTGAATTTTTTAAGAGGTGGCAACCCTTTTTGTAAAAATTATAATAAATTGCTAATCTTCAGGCCAAGCCCTTTCATATGGCATCTGTAGGAGTTACTTTGTTAAGTAATTACTTTCCATTATTTGTTAAATACTTTATCTTTTATTCATTGAAATTTTGATATACCAAAATTTCAATGAATAAAAGATAAAGTATTTAACAATGTATGGTATATTTAATATTATTTTATTTATAACATTCTATAATTGTTTTCTTGATGAAAATTGAAAATCTAATCATACAATTTTAATTTTTTGATATACCAAAATTTCAATGAATAAAAGATAAAGTATTTAACAAATAATGGAAAGTAATTACTTAACAAAGTAACTCCTACAAACAAATAATGGAAAGTAATTACTTAACAAAGTAACTCCTACAGCATCTCAAATTTAAAAATCAAACGAACTATAGCATAAAAACGAATTTTTGAACAGGTGGCAACCCTTTTTAAAAACGTGAAACCTTCCTGCACATGTACAGATCAATCCCTTTCTTTTGACACCACATTTTCCAAAATCGGTATAACGGTGTAAAAGTTATGGTGGGTACAAAAAATCGCTTAGCGTAATATATGTATATAAAGATGGAAACCCTGAGCAGCACCTTTAATTTTATGTCAATATTGTGCTAAAATATTTGAGGCACATCCGGGTCCACGTTTTGGTCTCTATCCGGAGAACCGACTGGAAAATTGGAATTGAATGACTTCGCTATTGAAGCTCTGATTGTTATATTTAATTTGATACTAATATTGCTCAAAACTATTTCGGAGGCATCTGGGTGCATATGTATATTGGCCTATACATCGGGAAGGGGTTGAGATACCAGAATTAAAAGTAGTCATAATCTTAATCTGATACTAGGTGATCATAATCTCAAAATTTGTATGTGATCGGTCCGGTAGTTTTTGCGTACATAAGAAACAAGCAAACAAACAAACTTTCATCCTTATAGATATATATGTAGATAGATTTAACTGTAGTGGAATTACCCTACACTCTTTTTACATTATTCTGCTACATACTTTTGTCATTTGCTAACTATCGTTTTGGATTTCGCCTATTTTGCCCATTTAGCAGCTAAATGAGTTTTTTATTTGAGTTGGTTTAATGGCGGTGGCGATGGCGATGGCAGTTCCTGCGGTTCTGGCATCTGGCCATTCCATGACTGTGGCATGACTTCACTAAGCATTTCAATTCATCCTGCGGCACACTGCCTGCAATTTTTTTGCCTAAAAAATACTGTTCGGCAGCTTTCCTTGACGTGCAACAAGCATTCGACAGAGTGTGGCACTCGGGTCTCCTTTTCAAAATAAAGAAACTTTTACCAGCACACTTCTATTTGGTACTCAAGTCGTATTTGAATGATAGACATTTCTTTGTAAGACACAAGGATGCCACATCTGAAATATATAGGATTAATGCTGGTGTACCGCAGGGTAGTGTTTTAGGTCCAGTTTTATATACCATATTTACATCCGATATGTCATCAACAGAACAAGTAGAGGTGGCGACTTATGCTGACGATACAGCCTTCATCGCTTCTAGCGAGTCTCCTGCAGAAGCGTCCTCTCTGCTACAAAATCAGCTTGCCGCCCTGGAATCTTGGCTCAATAGATGGAAGATTAAAGTAAACCCAGAGAAGTCAACCCATATTACATTTGCATTGAGGAAAGAACAATGCCCTCCAGTATTTTTAAACAATAGCCAGATTCCCACAAGTGACACAGTCAAGTATTTAGGGATGCATCTTGATCGCCGCCTGACTTGGAAAAACCACATTAAGGCTAAGCAACAACAGCTAAAAATTAAAACAAAGCGGATGTACTGGCTACTTGGTCGAAAATCGCAACTTAGCCTAGAAAATAAAGTGAGACTATACAAAGCTATTCTTAAGCCTATATGGAGGCATCCAACTTTGGGGTACGGCCAGCAAATCCAATGTTCAAATTCTGCAGCGTTACCAATCCAAAACATTAAGACTTATTGTTAAAGCACCTTGGTTTGTCACCAATGAATCTATCCACAAGGATTTGGATATTCCATTTGTAAAAAGTGAAATTTCCAAATACAGTAGTAGATATCTCACGCGTCTATCTAACCATGAAAATCCAGCTGCCAACTGCTTATTAGATACAACTGAGGAAACTATTAGGCTAAAACGCACTCACATACTAGACTTGCCATTCCTCTAATTTGTTTGCCCCTAAATTCAAATAATTAAGATAAAAAAAAAATTTGGATAAAAGTTAAATCATGAAGTAACAAATTAAGCTAAGCAACATGTAAACACATTTTTTTTTTTTTACTATTCCTTACTTATTAATAAGCACATTGTATATACTTTCTTATGTAGTTTACACATGTGTAAATCTACCTCTGCTATTTTATTCTAAGATCTGATTTGCTTAATGTCTTATGGTAGATAGATTGCAAATAAAAGTGTATTCAAAAAAAAAAAAAAAAAAAAAAATTTCCTTCTTCTACCTGCTTCTTACTTATTTCACTAAGAATTTGATCACTTTTTTAGCATTACCCATTTGTTTCACTGCCCCTTCTAAACACACCTGCGGGCATTTGAGTATCATAAATTTTCTTTTTGCATACTCATTTATTCACTTAGCGCGCTTTTATAAAGTGTGCGGCTACGATATTTCTCATCACTTGGGGGCTTTTTGCATGCTCCAACTCGTGAGCTAAATTAATGCATTTTAAATGCGGTTGCGGTTTGACAAATTCTTGATTCCTTGACTCTTGGGGTGATTAGCGCAAACAAATTTGATTTCAAGTGCCAAAGGGCGAGCACCTACTCGCTAAACTTAAGCTGCAGTAGTCGCATATTTCATTGAGATTGACACTAAATGGTTGTTAAAAGGTTGTTTTAAGTAAAGAAATTTGAAAAAAAAAAAAAAAATTCATTAATTTGGTAGTAGCACTGAGTGGCTAGAATAAATTTTGCGTCATTAATTTAAGCTCGAGTGTCTTATCTTGAAAAAAAAAAAATAGATTCTAATGATGTCGAAAAAAATACAAAAAATAGATGCTAATGAGCTCGTTAAATATTACGATCATATTGAGGAATTTTGGCTGGCAATTGTAATCAATTTTGTATTCTTAATCTATTTAAAAATTATTTAGTATTTCTACAAAAATTTACTTTCTTCGCTATCAGCTAAAACTATGTGGAAAGTTAAATCTTATTTAAATATTTTTCGACATTTTTCCAACTCAAGTGTTTGCTAATATCTATTTTTTTTTTTTTTCTTCTTTTGCTGCTTTCCCACTACGAAATCTCTGCCTCATCAGCGTATACTGTGCTCTTCTATTTATGGTCTGCCAACTTCACACACAATTGGTATGCTTTTGAAACAAAATTTTCCCACACACAGCCCAAATCGAACCATTTAGTTAGTTAGTTAAAAAAAAAATTAAAAAAAAACAATAACCATCAGCAACCACGAATGCCACCGCCAGCCAAACAAATGCCGTAGAGATGATGATGCGCTGATGTGCTTGATGTTGCGTTAAAACTATGTACGCATGCTTGAACACAATAAACACACTGCCAGCCATAGATACACACATCCTGTGCCCCTACATACATACATATGTACATACATACATACATATGCATTACAGTACATACATACATATGTACCAGTGCATGCATTCAAAAGATATTTAATCGCGCTTACAAATGCGGCGGCTTTGTTTTATCTAAGCTTTTTTCAGCAGTTTCGAGCACTTGCAAACAAGTGTGCAAGTCAAAGTTCGTGTGCATTTTTGTTTTATATACCGCATTGGGAATATGCTAAAGCTTTTTTGGGGGCAGAATAGTCCCAACAGATGATGAAAAACTCTATACACATAACAATAAAAAACCTTCGACATCTTTCGGCTTGCTTAGGTCAAATGTTCGGTCCGGCTTTCCATTAAGGAACCACGCCCTGGGAAAAATCACTTCTTCAGGGGTGTAGAGGGGCTCACACAGATCTCCAAACTGAAATCAAAACTTGCCGCACGCTTATAGTTTAAGAGATAATTGTTGTTAAAGTTGCATGGGTGCATAGATATTACCCCAGAAATAGAAATCCGGCGGCTGAGGATTATTTCTTTTTGCCTTCGACAAGTTTTGATTTCAGTTCTGTGATCTATGAGAATTCCTCTATCCGCCTAAAAAAAGTAATTTCTTTCGGGCTGTGCTTACTTAATGGACAGTTTTACCAAATGTTGCACTAAAGAAATTTGAACTGAGTTTCATTAAAGTAAAAACTTCTTCATACATGAAAAACTCACAACAGAGTATAGAATAGCAAGAAACATTAAAGCAAAAACAAAAAAATATACAAAAAAGCACTTCAGCTCATAATGAACCGTAACAACGGCAACATTAAATGCAGCAACAAAAACAAGAACAAGCAGTAAAATACAAATCGGAAAGAGCAGCAATTTAAACAACACTTTTTTTTATAGTTTTCACACACAAAATCAGCAAAAGCAGCAGCAACAACAACCACAACAGCAAAAACAACAGCAACAACAACAACCACAACAACAGCAAAAGCATGCACATACTCTTGTACTCATACTTAAGCTAAAGAGCAACCGAAACTCTTTAACTTCAACTTAAAAACTCTGGCAGGTCAATGGTTTTGCCATTTTATCGCTAAATCATCTAGTAATCATTACTTATAAGTGTTGCAGCGTGGATGTTGGAGTGAACTGTTGCTGTTGCTGTTGCTTCGTTGCTGACATTGCTTTTGTTGCTGGTGTTGTTGCTGGTGCAACTCAGACGTGTTGCGGTAAATTACCAACAATAATAAAAACAATAAACATAAGCACAATGAAAAGAAAAGAACAACACAAAATTAACAACACAAATGGCGATAAAAGTACAAAAGCCAGCTGAATTATTGGCTTTAAAAAGTGGCAACACGCAACAAAAGCATTAGAATTATGCACTTATGTACATAAGCGTAGTGGTTTTCATTGTTGTTGTCATTGTTTTTGTGTTTTTCATTATGTTATTTGTATTGTTGTTGCTCCGCTGTGGTGCAGTGGGTAGAGTGCTCGCCTGCTATGCCAGAGGTCTCGGGTTCAAACCCCAGTCCGAGCCAAAAAAAAATTTTTCTAATTAGTAAAAATCCAATTATTGGGTTTTTTAAGAGCAGCGGTCACCTCTCGGCAGTGGGCGGCATACCCTCCGAGTGTATTTCTGCCATGAAAAAGCTTCTCACAAAAAATGCATTCGCCGTTCGGAGCCGGCATAAAACTGTAGGTCCACCCAATTAGTAGGAAAAACAAAAAGGAGCACACCTCGAATTGGGAGAGAAGCTCGGCCATAAAACTCGCCAGAGTTATAATAGCGCCATTGTATTATTATTATTATTATTATTGTTGTTGCTCTTGTTGTTGCACATGCTTTTCGCATGCTGCATTTTATAAATTGTTATTGTTTTGCTACATTGCTACTAAAATTTTTTTTGATGTTTTTGATATTTTTGTTGTTGTTTTTGTTGTTGTCGTTTACTGTGATAAAGCTCTACCCTTGTTACTTGTTTGTTTGTTTTTTTGTTTGTTTGTTTGTTTAAATTAACGCTTCTTATCACTTATTAGTGAACGGTGGCATGTTTCCATCAACCATTTCCTTACAAAATAAAATAAAAAAAGTACATTTTCCCCTAAAAAAAAATACTTTCCATATAAAACACAACTTTTTCTCAATTTATGCTGCTTGAAAGCGAACATTTAAGCAACTTTTATTGTTTTTTGTTTGGCAATTGTTAATAACATAATGTTTAACAAAAGTTTATTTGATGTCCAAGCAAATGGAAATTTTCTGTAAAATTAATTTTTTTTTTAATAAAATACAATCTAAGCAAAGATAAGGGGCAAGTGAGACATGAACATAACACTGAGAAGGATAATATTCACTTATATTTAGAGCCAGCACTTCATAAATCTATATAAATATATACATATCTAAGTACAATGTACGAGGGTTGTTTGATAAGTCCATGACATTTTAAATAAGAAATAATTTTTTCGGCGAATATGCATTTCATTTTTCAACAAGATCTTCTTTTAGCTCCAAAAAATAGTATTTTTCAAGACTCTCCAAATAGGTATTTTTATTATGTGATTTGACACCCGAATATCTTACCACCCAACCATTTCTTCAGCTTTGGAAACAGGAAATAATCACGATGAAACAGAATTCGTTTTCTTGCCAAATGCGGTCAGTTTTGCTGCAAATCAAGATCAAATCTATCCAAAAGCTTTGAGTAATAATCGCCGGTAATTGTTTTACGCTTTTCAAGATAATCGATGTGAATGACACCTCGTGCATCCCAAAAAACTGTATTCATAACCTTATTGGCCGGCTGCAGGGGCGAACGCAGGGGGGGGGGGTGTTAAAACCCTCCCCCCCAAGTAATTGAATTTTTAAATAATAGAATTTAATTCTACATAGTCATTTGAAAAATTGTAATTTGTTGTTTTCAAAGCAATCTTTCAGCCGACGATGTATGAATATGTAAAATAAATGAATACATTAGTCACTAACAGCGTTGCCGTTTTGATACAATTGTATCTTTTTTGATACTTTTTTTTCTAAATTTTGTGATTTGATACTTTTTTGTTCACAAACGGCCTATTTTGATACTTTTCTGCTGATAGAATTTAATTTTTTGAAACTATGAAAATGTTAAACTAAAAACAAACCTATTGTATCTTGATAGTATTAAAAAGTTGTGGAAATGTAGGCCAATTAAAAAACCCAGAAAAATATAAACTGGACAGAGACATTTTTTTAATTTCCTTGAAAGTAATGAGTTTGCCTTATAACTCTGTGGCTGCTGAACTGGATTTTTTTAGATTTAAGGGGAATTGTGAGTCGAAAATGTACTTCTTTTGAAAATTAGTTCTGAACTGAAAAGTCACCAATAAGGTTTCTATTATTTTTTTAGAGTTTATGGTTAATCATAATACAGGAAAAATAAAAACTCATTTATTATGACTTTCAGTTTTCGTTCCATGACCAACTGTTGTGAAATAAATTTAAATAAAAAAAAATTATGCTATTTGCAAACAAATACTGTTAAACAGAATCAAAAAATCGAGATATATCTATATAGACTTATATATATCAAAATGATCAGGGTGAAAAGAGAAATCGATTGAGCCATGTCCGTCCGTCTGTAAACACTCTAACTCGCGCAAAAATTTAGATATTTTGATGAAATTTGAAATGCAAGTTGGTATCGAGACTGGGACGGTTGGTATTGAAAATGGGCGAAATCGGACCATGACTACGCCCACTTTTCCTATATAGAAAAAATCGGAAATTTGGTATCTCAGTCACTAATATAGCTGGAGCGATGAAATTTTACCCACGTGTTGAGCTCAGGCCCCTATGAAGAAATTTGATGAAATTTTGGAAAATGGGCGGTGCCACGCCCACTTATTACGGGTCAAACATTGCAAGTTTTATATGTCATAACTCAGAAACCATTGAAGATATATCGATAAAATTTGGTATGCGTGATCTACTTATTTAGGCAAATGTTTGGACGAAAAATTGCCAAAATCGATTGACGACCACGCCCAAATTTATATATGGGAACTATCAAGGGGCCTAATAAAGATATTTTAAGCGATATCTTTGTCAAATATAAAGATATGTCATTGAAATTTTGTGTCATGAATCCAACTATAGACATAAAACAGAAATAGAACAAGTAAGGAAGCCTAAGTTCGAGTGGAATCGAATATTAGATACTCAGCTGTGTGCTTTCATTGTTTGTTTGCGTTTGATGGAAACACGGATTATTTTATATAAAGCGAGTGCCGCATAAAGTGGGCGTGGCCACGCCCATTTTCAACATTTTTATCATCATCCAAGTAAGCATATGAATATTATTCTTTGTGCAAAATTTCATTCCTTTATGACTTCTAGTTACAAAGATGTCACGTTACAAATTCCCAAAGGGTGTTCCAGAAATTTCTTTGTTAAAAAGTAGGCGTGGTCATAAACCGATTTCAATAAATTTTTGCGTGTCTATTAACACAAGTTATAAAAGTGTATAAACCAAGTTTCGTTATAATATCTCAATTATTTGTCGAGTTATAGGCTCAGAAATCTCGTATATTCCTTTTTATAAAAAGAGGCGGTGCCACGCCCATTTTCCAAAATTTTTGTGTTTTTCGCTTTGTGTCCGCAGTTGGACTCCTGCTATAAAATTTCAATGATATATCTTTATATTTGACAGAGATATCGCTTAAAATGTTTCTACTAGGTCACTTTATAATACACATATATAAAAGTGGGCGTGGCCGTCAACCGATTTTCGAAATTTTTCGTCCAAACATTTGCCTAAGTAAGTATATCAAGCGTACCGAATTTCATCGATATATCTTTAACGGTTTCTGAGTTATGACTCATAAAACTTTCAATGTTTGACCCTTAATAAGTGGGCGTGGCACCGCCCATTTTCCAAACTTTTTGTGTTTTTTGTTTTACGTCCATAGTTGGACTCATGCGACAAAATTTCAATGATATATCTTTATATTTGACAGAGATATGGCTTAAAATGTTTTTATTAGGTCACTTTATAATATACATATATAAAAGTGGGCGTGGCCGTCAACCGATTTTAACTATTTTCCGTCCAAACGTTTGCCTAAATAAGTACATCACGCGTACCAAATTTGATCGATATATCTTCAATGGTTTCTGAGTTATGACATATAAAACTTTCAAAGTTTGCCCCTTAATAAGTGGGCGTGGCACCGCCCATTTTCCAAAATTTCATCAAATTTCTTCCTAGGGGCCTGAGCTTAATACGTGGGTAAAATTTCATCGCTCCAGCTATATTAGTGACTGAGATACCAAATTTCCGATTTTTTCTATATAGGAAAAGTGGGCGTGGTCGTGGTCCGATTTCGCCCATTTTCAATACCAACCGTCCCAGTCTCGCTACCAACTCGCATTTCAAATTTCATCGAAATATCTCAATTTTTGCACGAGTTAGAGTGTTTACAGACGGACGGACAGACGGACGGACGGACGGACGGACATGGCTCAATCGATTTCTCTTTTCACCCTGATCATTTTGATATATATAAGTCTATATCTATCTCGATTATTTCATTCTGTTACAATCCACCGTTATGTGATTAAAACTATAATACTCTGTGTACTAGTACAGCTGAGTATAAAAATGTTGTAAAATGGGTGTGACACCGCCTCTTTTCAGACAAAGGAATCTACGAGATTTCGGAACCCATAACTCTACAAATAATTAAGGTGTTATGACGAAAATCAGTTTGTGCACTTTAATAACTTGTGGTAATACATGCTCAAAAATTTAGCCAAGTCGGTTTATGACCACGCCTACTTTTTAACAAAAATATATTTCTGGAAAACCCTTTGGGAATTTGTAACGTGACATCTTTGTAATTAGAAGTTGGATGATTGATACAAATTTTGAAAATGGGCGTGGCTGCGCCCACTTTATGCGGCACTCTATTCATATAAAATACACCCTAATCGAAGAAACGCAAACAAACAACGAACGCATACAGCTGAGGATCTACCGTTCGATTCCACTCGAACTTAGGCTTCCTTACTTGTCAGTTTTAGTTTAAATACAGAGAAAATGCAATGAATTGAGATTTAAAAGGTGCCTTTGTTTAATGTGTGCATACGTAGGTCCACTCCCCAAACATAAATTTAAGTAAAAATTGTCTGGACGAGTTTTAAGTATTTTTTTTAATTTTCCGTTGGATATTGAAAACCCCCCCAAAAATTTTTTTCTGTGTGCGCCACTGGCCGGCAGACCCACTTTGGCCTCCTTTGGGGCACATTCTTCTCATGTATAAATATTCATGTAAGATGTGATGTATTCGCTCAGTTGAGATGCATGCGGTGTCAGCTATTTCATTCCCCGATCATCCAATATCATTTTATCGACGATTTCTGACGTGACTACCTCTTTTGGAAGACCTGAAGTTTCGGCATCACTTGTGCCAGTACCACATATCTAACTTAAATCACCTTCGAAAGGAAAGGTAAGCAAGCGTCATTCTAAACCTGAAATCTCCAACTCATTTTAGTGAGAGGTTAGTTCCTCGGATGTCATCATCTGATACATATTTTTTGATCTATGGCATTTTAATTCTATCTAATTTCTTTCTAAAATGTTACAAATAATTAGTTACTTGTAGAGCATGATGTCCATATGTTCCTTGTTGACAAGAGTGGTTCTTCGTTGGAGCTGGAGATACAGTGATCCTTCACATAGAAAAGATATGGTCCTTAGTGTTACCAACATCGTATTGGAGGTGTTATACTAAAAGTGGAATGCAAAATTTTGCAAGTTTTAGTATTTTGTGTATTTTCCGAAAAGTATTTTGTGTATTTATGAAGAGTGTTTGTTGACCACTAGATTCCACAACAGGAGTGAAAGTACTTCCCCTTGTGGGGTGCCCCTATGTGCCCTCCTTGGCCTCGTCGAAAGGCCCCACTCACCCGTCACCGTCCGACAACTCCAAAAGTCCTCGATCCAGTGCCGAATTATTGGGGGTATTCCGATCCATTCGACCTCCCCCCCCCCCCCAACAGCGCCGCAGCAGAGACGTTGCTAAAGGCACCCGAAATATCAAGAACACACCTAGCGCACTCCCTGTAGTGAAGGGTCCTTTCGATATGTTGTTGTTGTGATTCTTTATCCTGTTTATCATCCATCACGAAAAGATAAATGCGGTTTATGCCTTCCGCCAGGCACCTCGAACCATGGCCGAGGCCGTCTCGCACCTCCCTCTGGTTCGCGCCTTGAGGGGACCTACTCGATGGGACAACAGCCTTTGCTATCCCTCCGCGGCCTTGGCACAAGCACCAGGAACAGGCATCGGGGAGGATAGACGGAGGTCCATTGCCCAGGCAGCAACCACTTGGATGTTTCAGCCGAGGATTTTTGCCGGAAGGAACGAAAGAAAACAGCCTCAGTCTTTATACGGATAACAAAAAAATTTATTATTCGACAGTCGGATGCACTCACTTTTTCTCAAACAGAGCCAGTACATTTCAGGTGGTGTAATTCCGCATTTAACGGGCCTATGAGCTCTTATAAGATAATGTATATTTAATCAAACAGTCAGGCAGAGCTAATCCTCAATTGTCGGCTACAGAAATAATGAGAAGGCGGTCGAACTGAATAAGCCACGTGTTGTTTTTCACAACTACTAAAAACACTATAAGTTGGCCACAAAGCCCTTTAATAGAATTACAAAAGAGGCTATGCCTTATTTATTGTAAATATGCTGCACAATAAATGTGAAAGCTGAAATCAGGCCACGTTCCTATGGAAATTGGAACTTATTAAAGGCACGGACTTACTTCCAACGAAATATTGCGTCATTTTCTACACTCTTGCGGACTTATTTTGGTTGTTTTGCCATTACACAAACATTAACAACAGCTCATACCATCTTCCAACTTTGGCACTCGCCTCTTTCCCTTTTTATTTTTTGTCAATTCGTAGCGTAACTTTTAAAATATCATGCAATAAATTACTTAATTTTTTTCGCGCGCCAGTTTTTTTATAAACCACAGACATTTTTCACTGTCCACAAAAACCAGCTTGTAAAAATTACTCATTATTCACATGTGTGTTGATTAAAATCCCTCAAAGCATATCCTTTGCTGTAATCAGCGCATACAACGCTTCGAATTTCGAACAGTTACAGCCACAAACGGAGACAACGGAGCGGCCAAAGGCCAAAAGCAGCACTGGCAAAAAAAAAGAGCGAATCAAACTTTGCCAAAGTAATAATTTAAACACTAAAACGGACAGTCCAATGACAGATTGCCTGACTAACTACATTTTGATATGACCTAAGGCGAACAACAACAGCAACAGCAACAACAACACACCACCAAAAAAGTAGCCAGGGACAAACTGAAGGAGAGGATAGCGGACAACGAACAACGGACAACGTATAGCGGATAGCGGGTTTCGTTTGGTGTGAAAGTGGCGGCTGCAGGTGCATAAAGGCAAGCAAATCGAGCGCTGCGACTTTAAGAAAGCACAAACAACAAAACACACAACAAAAATATCAACAAATACATGGTAACATGATCAGATGCTGAAAGAGAAGAAGATAAGTAGAGGTAGAAGAAAAAGAATTAGAAGAAATCACGAATTACAACAACACGATTCGCAACAATTTTTAAGATTACGTACACCAGCGCACAGTGGGAAATTTTTGAAGTTTACCGTTCATAAATCACCACAGCCTTAATTTTTCATCCGATTTTGATAATTTTTTTTTTTAGTTGAAAGTTTTTGAGATTTGCAAGAGCATAGCTTAGTCCGATTTTTGAATTTTAGTTTGTTTACATTTTTTTTCTTTGAGTGCAAAGTGCTGGAAACGGCAAATTTTGAAAACACGATATTATCCTGCTTCAGTTAGCAAGGTTTTTTTAAAAAAAACTTTTTCACAATGAAGGTTAGGGTAATAACAAACAAACAAAAATTATCATTTGAAAATTTTGAATACACTGAAAAAAATTATTATATGTACATAGGTATGTACATATGTATATTCAAAATTGGAGCAAACCTGAACATTTTTAAATTTCAACGTCTTTTTCTTATGAAAAAAGTTACTAAAATCGGTTTTCAAAAGAGTACAGTAGAGTAGTATGAATAAAGGTGGTATTTTCCAACTACATAGTACGGAAATGCACTGAACATGGTATCCGAGGAATTTAATAAAAAAAATTATTAAAAATCAACGTTAATAGTTAGCTACTTGAAATTTGCACTTTATTATACTAAAATTTAATGATCTTTAATACTGCATATTCAAATTGTTGAAAAAAAATCTGAAAAAAAAATTTTTTTTGAGAATAATTTTTTTCAGTGTATTAAAAATTTTTAAATGATAATTTTTTTTTTTGGTATTACCCTAACCTTCATTGTGAGAAATTTAAAAAAAAAAAACCTGGCTAAATGAAGCAGGATAATACGTGTTTTCAAAATTTGCCGTTTTGCAGCACTTTGCACTCAAAAAAAAAATTTAAACAAACTGAAATTCAAAAATCGGAACAAATCTCAAAAACTTTCATCTAAAAAAATTTATCAAAATCGGATGAAAAATGAAGGCTGTGGTGATTTATGAACAGTAAACTTCAAAAATTTCCCACTGTACAGCGCCAGGCAAAGCAAAGCGCGACAGCGGAGCAAAAAATTTCCACATGCTCTCTTTCTACCACCAACGGCAACACCACCACCACCGCCGTCACCGCCATCACCAACGCCACCATTGTACCAAACCGCGGGCCAGCATTTATAGTTATCACCACGGCCACCTGTTCCTAACAAAAGCAACAACATTAGCAACAGCAACAACTTGTGTCGCACATTTCGTACTAAACGCGTTACCGATGCCATTTTGTTAGCCACATTTGGTGAGCAGCGTTGCCGTTTTAGCCATTTAGTGGCTAGATTTAGCCACCGCCGTGTGTTTTTAGCCACCAAAATTTCGGTTTTGCCACTAGCCACGTTTTTAGCCACCGCTTGTAATGAGTCAAGGCAGATATACCAGGTAGGCGCAGGGGCGAATTCAGAAAATCCCCATGTATTTTGTTATTGTAATTGGTAGAGCGTAATGTCAAAATGATATTTCTCTGTGGCTAAAATCTGAATTCGCTTGGGAGTCGCTCATTCCTATTGGATATGATTAGCAATCGCTTGGATTTTGACTTTACACTCTACCTTTGGAAATAAAAAAAAAGTAGTTTCTGAATTCGCCCATGCGCCTACTTCTAAATTATTGTACCATGTAATGAACCATAATTTTGCACATAGGAAGGATGTAGTAACGCTAATTCAATTCAGCGATTATCACAAATCAATTTAAGTGTTAAAAAACAAAACAAGTAACGCAACTATCGTTAAATGCGTGTTGATACTCGCTAGTGGAATAGTAGGCTGTCGATGAAAGTCCGCATAAGGATCTAACTGACTTTGTATATTGTTTGCTAGCAACGCCGAAGTGGAAAGAACCTTTTCCGTATTGAATATTGTCAAAATCAAAAATCGAAACAAAACGAATCATACAATGTTGAATGCAATTTTAACTATAAGATATGGCTTAAAGAATGTAAAACAATGTTGCAATGAATTCGAAATAACAGAAGATCTCATTAAATTAATGAAGAAAGAATTAATTTATTAAGAGAAAGAGTCAATTAGTGATGACGACATAATGATAGATATTGAATGTGATAGCTAATTTTTTTAGATATAGTTAAGTACATACTATGTATTTATGTATGAATATTTTATTTTTACACAAATTTATGTTTTTTTGGCTAGAGTTCGATGTAATGCGCCAGGACACGTTATTTTCGAGGGGTAGGGGGGTAGTATAGATCCCTAAAATGTAAAACATAGGGTTCGGAAATGTATAGTTTATTAATAATAAATCGGTAAAGGTGAAAATTTCACTCTAATACACTTTATAATGCACTTATAATAACACTAATTTATTTAAAATGATTTATTATATAAAATTTAAGAAAATTAACATAAACGACATTGTTTTTATTCATTGTAATGGTATTCATGTAAACTTTTCTGCGTTGGCGGCCTTCGGCCGCGCTTATAAAAAATAACCCTGGGCTATGCCATCCAAGTCCGGACGTGTGTCATACCCGTGGCTACCGCCACGGTGATGTCCCTCTGCGTAATACACCCTTCAGCGTAGGCGGACTTCGCATTTATTTATTAATTTCATTTATTTAGATGACATTTTCACCGCTTTATTATTAATAAACTATACATTTCCGCGCCCTATGGTTTACATTTTATAGCGTTTTCTTTTCTACACAAAAATGTCGCACTCATGTAGTGCCTTCAAAAAGTTGTGTTCTTTTGTTAAATGAGTGCAATCATCGCAGTCCACATCGCTATCTTTTCTCAAAGGGCAATCCTAAAAAAATTCGAAAGGGCAAGATTTCTTGCCCTCTGTGCTATCGACGGGGCATACAATGACCCTGTCAAACAGCTGATCAATAACAATAACGAATAAAAAGTATACCTTTTATGTCTCTTTCTAGCACACATAATATGTATTATATAGATTGCGTCATACCAGAAAAGCTAAAGTATACACAATTGTGACATTTAGAGTGTATTCTATTGTACATACATATGTGAAGGGCTGCACTGAATACGAAGAGGACGGCAATTCGACAGGGTGTAGTGCAAATCTGAGCTATTATTGCGCTTCGCCATGACAACCCTTTTGTGTAGAAAAGAAAACGCTATTAGTGATCTATACGGGGGTCGTACCCCTCGAAAATAACAAAAAAATTCCAGTCCTGGCGCATTACACCGCAGACGACCCACACAATTTTTTAGCCACCATTTTTAGCCACGAACCAAATTTTTTAGCCATTTTTAGCCACAAATTAAATCAAATCTGGCCACCACGAAAATTTTTCAACGGCAACGCTGTTGGTGAGCACTATTTTTGTTTTATTTTGGCTGTTGCTTAGAACGAACGCCCTGAGCAAATATTCGCACGCTCCCGCACGGCGAAGGTTAAACAGCAAATAAAAAAGAAGCAACGAAAATTCTAAAATCAGAAATCAAATGAAATTGTAGAAATGCACGAAATGTAATGCAATGCGCAATGCCAGCAACAACAGCAACACTAACAACAACAAAGAAATGAATGGCCAGTAACAGAAAACAAATTTAGAATTTAAAAGTTCTTAATGCGCATGGACACGAATTTATTATATACCCATGTCGGAATCTTGCTATGTTGCTATGAGGAACAAAGCTACGCTACTGATTTGCCTTATTGCAAGATGGATTGATGAAGAAATACATATTTCAGCAGCAAGTACACCCGACTAACATCGTAGACTTCCATGCCTTTGATGCTAAATCTGACTGGTCTGCAAAGTATTACGACTCTGATGCTAAATCTGACTAGTCAGTCAAGTGGTTGATTGTGATGCGAAGGCTGGCAATTGCCATTTCCTAGGACATAATAATAATATAATAATAATAATATGCCATTGGACTCGGCGTACTGTACGGTTCTCATAATCTCCCTCGAAGTAGGGGGAAATATGGAGTTGTAGGGCAGATGAGCAGAGACTACGACAGCCTCAAGTTTTCGACTTTCTATACAGAACGACGTTTTTACTGCAACGACATCTTGAGAGCAAAACTCTCTAAGGATTTTGCATTCTACATATCACGGAACAATGATACAAGTCCGCGGTCTTCCTCTCCCTCTAAATTGAAGGACGATGTCCCAAGAAATCCCTCCAAGGTCACGGAGGCATTCACGACATACCCATGGTTCCTGAATTAGGATTATTTGACTCGTGTTCAGTCTTTCGTTCTGAACACCGATACGCTTGAGCACTTTAGTTGGTTTTCGGGACTTGCCCGGTATCGAATCATAGGCTCTCATCAGCCTGCTCTTACTCACGTCCTTTAAAAAGAAACTGGAGCGCCAGTAAGCTGGTGTGTTTGCCACCGTTATGGAGCGGCCATATATGGATCGCTGGTTGTTATATTGTATCCTTAAGATACCATCTTCTTTCGTCATTCATCCGACTCACCAATAGCTTTGAACAGGTAGCCGTCGAGAAAGTCCCTTTACCCTTTGCACAACGATCCTTTCCCATTGCTCGGATGCATCTCAACCGTAATTGCCAAGGCGAGCCGTTCTTGGGAACGAACCAGTCCCTTTGCCATTTGAACAACGATCCTTTTCCATTGTCCGAATTTATCTCAATCGTAATTCTCAAGGCAAGCCGTTCTTGGGAACGAATCAGAGCTAGTTGATTGAGTCCCATCCATTTTTCGGGATCTTTAAACGTCCACCTTTGCCGTAGATTTTTGGCATGCAGACTGTTGGCTTGAGCATGCAGTCAAGTCCAAGCCTGGTCCAAAGAGCTACATCTTCTTTGCACTGATACTTTCATCGTCTTTGCACGGGGACTCTTACTGGCAGCCGGCACAGACCCCTTTGCAACTTTAGCAGAGTATTATAGGATAGATGAGTGACACTTGACCTATCAAGCTTTCCCCGTAGCTGTTCCTGTTGTAGATCTCGATGCCAGAGGATTTTAAATACCGACCTTGGCTATAGCCGCAGCTTTCTTATTTCTCTGCATGCTCATCTTCAGTTGTCTTCCGATCAACTTACATATTAACCTTAGTGCCAAGGTGGCGGGCTTTTTAAGAGGTATTTTTCCGACATCCGTTATCCGTCAACTTTCTGAGACGCTTCCATTCAAGATGCTCCGGCCTGGCAGCTCTTTGCCATCGTTCACAAGCAGCCTGAACCACGGGGATGGAATGCAGTTGGTAGAGAGCTTCATCCATTTTGATCGTGATTCGACTAAGCCCTCGCACAGCGGCAAGGCGTCTGCCTTCGAGAGGGAGTTATAAATTAGTTTACAACTACACCTTTTCCAGATTGAAATCAGAAAACGCCAATTGGATTTCAGAATAGGTAATTGGATTTCAGAATTTGTCATTTGGATTTAAGAATAGTTATCTGGATTTCAGAATTTGTTAATTGAATTTCAGAATAGGCAATTGGATTTCAGAAAACGCCAATTGGATTTCAGAATTTGTCATTTGGATTTAAGAATAGTTATCTGGATTTCAGATATCATAAACTAAGTTATGTACTACAGATACAATTCAAAATAAGAGATTACGCAGTTATCGCGAAACTCCATTTTTAAAAGTTCAACCATAGTAAATAACTTTTGCATTTTCCATGGCCTTCTTTATACATAATCAAGTATTTACATGGCAAAAATTGTTCGAAAGGTATTTTCTGAAATCCAATTCTCTATTTCTGAAATCCAGTTGATTTGACTACAGGGTATGTATATATATATTCGTATTTATAGTCGATAGATATATGGAGCTGACTTAAATGGGCAGAAATTTAGCTGTGGCCACTTTAGAGAATTGTGTTATATTTTGAGGACCGATTTTAGTTTTTCGTTCTTCAATTCTTTGCATAAAAATTATGCAATTTTTCTTTTACATTTTCTCTGCATCGCTTCCTTTGTTATGAAACATATCTTTAACAAGTGAAAACTTGTCCAATTCATGGGGATATTGGTTTTACCAAACGGAAACACGACCATATGCCTTTATTTCTATTGGCATTTGAGTAATAAAGCCAAACGTTCGTATTTCTCAAACTAATGCGAAATAAGCCTAAATAGCGTTATTTCCTACGGCCCTACTGCACCCCACCGTCTAGATATGCATACATGTATTCGCATATACAAAGCACAGCTGGGTATAGCTAAAGCCCTAAGCTTAACATTAGCACATGCTGTTCAAGCAAAGGCGAGCATTACATGAGCGATTTCGTTTAGATTACGGCGCATGCGCGACCGCCGCGGCACCGCAGATAGTTAACACACACAACAAGTGCACATGGCAGAATCACAAAAAATACCGCAAAAAAAAAACAAAAAAAAAATATTTGCAGATAATTTATAGATAAAAGAAAAATAAAATGTTAAAGAAAAAATATCTGTATGTACATAGATACTCGCCTGTATGTATTATTTGCTTGAATTTATTTTGTTTTTCTATAAAAATGGTTTCGTTTGTGTGCATAAATAAATGCGCAAGAACACGTGATTACAGTGTTTTACTCATATTATACGCTAAACTATGATTTTTACTATTGATTTGTGGTGCTTATTCCTTTTTTTCTTAATATTTTTTTGTTGCATGAGAACCAAGTTTTGCTTGCACTCGTACTATTTATATGCATGTGTGTACACGCGATGTTCATATGTGCCCATTTGCCACTCTTTTTCCGCCGTTGACGTATCGACAAGCCACACGTTTATGCCGTATGCAGCATATGGCACATGGCATGTGGCATGCAACATGCTGCTAGGAGCAGAAACATTCGTATGTGAGCTTTTGAACACAAATTTTCCAATGATAAGTATTTAACTACGTCTTTATTTTTTTTTTGTTCTTTTTGTTTGCGCCGCCTATTATTTTTGGTTTTATTCGTCTATCATGCACAATACAACACCAAAAACTTACATAAACATCGAAAAATTCGGCATAAACATTGGTTATTCAATTGTTTGTGTATGCCAATTGTGGCAAGAACAGTGATTTGGTGAATTATGAAAATAAATCATTATCGTCTATTAAAGCCAATCAGACGCAAATAACGGTAATTCTATTAATTTAAACAGTAAAAAAAAACTAATTTTAAACAGCATATCTTATGCTTACTTAATTACATATATGTATATATATTTAATCATTTGTGTTTTTGTTGTTGTTATTAATGGTGCCGCTATTAAAAATGCTATTATTGTGTTTCGAAGATTTCCACGGTTTCATCCAACAATAGTGTGCAGCGTATTCACCGCGTCAGCATAGTTGACTCGATATTCCACCACCACCAGTGGCGTGCGCTTCATAAAATCCGAAAAGCCCGACTTGCCTAAATATTTTCTTTCTTCTTCTAAATATTTTCTTTTCTTCTTTACCAGTGAAGTTCCTCATAACAAACAAATATGGCACCAAACAACGACAAACACGAACAAAATAATAAACAACAACTACAAAATCAAAAACAAAAACAGAAATACATGCAAAAAACCAAAAAACAAATCAAAGACAAAAACAGAAAAACAAAAAAAAAACAAATAAACGAAAAAAAAAACAAAAAAACAACAACAAAATAGTAGCAGCGAAAATATCTACAAAAATTATAAAAAACTATGGTCGCATTTTAATCCCAAGAAAACCAGAAAGGGAATAAAAATCCAATTTTGGAACTGTTTACACATCAATATTCATGAATACTCGTTAGTCTCGCTTTAATTTTTTTTTATATTTTGTTATAATAATAATAATATAATACACTGGCGCTATTATAACTCTGACGAGCTTTATGGCCGAGCTTCTCTCCCAATTCGAGGTGTGCTCCTTAACTATGGTTTTTTCCTACTAATTGGGTGGACCTACAGGTTTATGCCGGCTCCGAACGGCGAATGCATTTTTTGTGAGAAGCTTTTTCATGGCAGGAATACACTCGGAGGGTATGCCGCCCACCGAAGAGAGGTGATCGCTGTTTTTAAAAAACCCAATAAATGGGGTTTTACTAATTACTAATTAGAAAAAATTTTGGTGTTTGCCCGGGCTGGGGTTAGAAGCCGAGACTTCTGGTATGGCAGGCGAGCACTCTGCCCACTGCACCATTGCGGCCACCAAAACTACAGCTAAAAAAATAAAGTCATACACCTACATACATATCTTCATATTATCCAGTTATCAGGCGCGGATCCAGGATTTCGGCAAGGGGGGGTTTTGAAATTTCTTTTTTTGGAAGATGTTTTTTAAGGGCAGACGCTGCACATAGGTAGATTTTACGAATTTATGCGGCCAAAATTGAAAATTTTAAAATTGGTGCAAATACAAAATCCAAAATCGCTCTACGTTTATAATAGACCGGGCGATAATAAACCGGTTTTCTCGGCTTTTATAGACAACGGGAGTGCTTCAGGTAAATATCATTATTTATCGAAGAAATCGTCAACCAACGACCCACCATTTTGAAGCTTTTAAGCATATTGGCCTTTCTTGAAAAAATATTGTTAATTTTTAATTCAAAAGCATTTTAGTTATATTATCGCCTCCGATCGATTACCCGTCAATTTCTATACGGAAAAATGCAAAAGCAGAAATTATCAACAATGGATTAAAAATTGGCCTATTTGGAAAATTACCTGCTTTCGTATTTTTAGTATTTCCGATTTTTCAAAGTCAAGGAAATACTTATCATAAAAAGGGGCTAAGAATCCTAAAGCTACATTTTTTAGAAGAGTTTTGAGTATGCAATTTTGCAGCTCATTCAATTTTAATATAACAATATGCAACATTCAACTTTTTGAAAATTTTCATTGGCTTTTCGGAAATTTTAATTGGAACGGTCTCACCCTACACCCTACAGAAAAAAACTTCTAAAATTGACGGAATTTTTCACAGCATTGGGAATTTCACTTTTTACACTAAAATTGGTTGGCTACATAACATTATACTTAGAAATCTCATCAAAATCTTCTATAAATTATGGCCTTGCTTTGAAATTTTTAATCCACTTTCAGAAATTTCTACGATTTTTCAGATTTTTTCCATAAGCTCAGAAATCCTGCTTAAAACGATTTTTATTGAAAAATTTTCTATATTTTTAAACTAAAATAAGAAAGTAAAATTTTCGACAGAACTCTTTGAAATAAATTTAAAAACTTTGGCGTATGATTTTTTTTTTGAGTCACTGTATATATTTTTCAATAAAATCGACTTTTAACTCAAATTATTAAAATTTTACATTAAACAAGCAATTTGGAATAGATGTAGACAATAAAATATTTTTGGCCGCATAAAACATGAAAATCTACCTATGTGCGCTGGTGAAAATATGGACTAATACCACCTACTATTATTATTCTATATACTAGATGCGCCATTTCCCGCACCTTAAAAACACCAAACTCAAAACCCTCCAAATTAACAATATTTTTTCTCATCACATAAAGTGCAGGAGATTTCAATTGAAGTTCTAAATAACATGTATAACGTATCTATGTATATTTTTGCATTGGTACGTGCGAATGAGTATCGTATGGTATTGGTGGGAAATTGATCATCAATTTCACTTACCCTTCCATTTAAAGCCAAAATAAATAAGAATATATGTATGTAGTACTTTTTGGTTATATTTATATTTTTAATAGAATTTTTACTTTATTGAAGTTCTTGTGTTTATATACTCAAATTTTTAAAAGATTAATTTAAACAAGAATTGCGAAATGCCTCTGAAAAGGGCAGTTTCTCCAACGATTCAGACATTTCTGACCAAATTAATTCTGTACAATCCCGATAAAAATAGGGATAAGAAACAAAAGAAAACAAATTTGCGATTTGGCAATTTGCGAATAGCATTTGACAAATTTGATTTTATGCACGTGCGTCCAAAGGTACCTACATGAACATTTTTCGCATGTAGGTACATATTTTGGATGTTATGTGGTCCAACCATTGCTTTTGGAATGATAGAGTTTTCCTTGATCAGTTTGGGAAATTTGGGCGCAGAATCTATAAAGGCATTAATTTGGGATCTTTGATAAACCACAAGGGGGGTTTGAACCCCCAAACCGCCCCCCCGTGGATCCGCCACTGCCAGTTATATCAAAACATAATTATTCTTCATCATCTTTATTTTACCGATTTATTCCAACTCCATTCAGTTTCATGTGGTATGAATATAAAAAACAAACCAAATATGCAAAACGAATTTAATCAAAGTTAATGACGGAACCGCAATCAGATTTTAAGATAATACAGCAAAGAAAATGATATAATTGGCTAATGGCTATGCTTCATACATAGGCTTGGCCAGCCAGTTTATGCGATCACTGATCAGCAGGATTACTTACAAGAAGCACACAAGTCTATTCAAAAATGCGCATAATAAGTGGGGAAGTTTCGTTTTAAAATTATGCTCTTGTTCAAAGATGAGAATAAATATTGTAGTACTTGTGGAATACATTTTCTATCACATATTTATTAATGCCTCATCATCTATTGTCGAAATTTTCCTCAAACTGGTACCCGTTAAATTAATAAAATTTTGAAATTAAATTCACAGCAAAGAGTTCGTACATGTACCTCGTAGTCCAATACTTAATGCATGTGTGTAAAAGCTTACAATTTATTGGTAATGTTTTTACCCTCAAGCAATTATAGGCACATCTAACACAAATGAACTCCATGCGCCAAGTGTGTATCGAAGATTGCCGAAAAATTTGTGCATCGCAGACAGTATCACAGATGGACAATGGCGTGACTAATTTTCAAAATCAACACGAAAATCAAACAAACAAAAAACTAACAAATCGACATTAATTTGCAGATAATGCAAAATTAGCAAAAAAAAAAATATTGGAATTGTGAGTTAGAAAAAAGAAATATGCCGCCTTGTGCGTGGTTGTGTGTGGTCACCTCAGCAGCAAGCGTGACAACTTGACTTCCACTGCGCATGCGCAACTGGATGGTTGACTGCGAACTGCGTGATTGGCTAGATTGGCGATTGAAGCGTGTGAAGCGTGTCAAAGCGACCCCATCGGTGCTAATCACCGTTTCTTTTGCTAATTTTTGGCACGTTGGTTTTATCATAAACTTATGTACGAAAGTACGTATGTATATGAGCATATCTATGAAATTATGTTGCCTTCGTCTGTTTGCTTTGCTGATAACGTGCAGCATCACATGTTCCGGCGCTGCCATTGCATGCAATCAAACACAGCATGTACCGATGTTAACCCAAAGAGCTTTTATGTACATATGTACAGAAGAGAGAACTGCCGACCTTTGACACAAGCGCGCGTGTAAGTTTTAATGTTTATTAGCGGGCACTTGCAGAGGTCAGTTGAAGTGGGTAAGAAGAAATGGCAGAGGAAAAGAAGTGTTATACTATTATATTGCTATTCCGTTATACTATCATAGTTTTATACTATTATATTGCTATAATATCATGCTCTTTTCCTATTACATCATTACTTTATGGCGGTTGTTTTAACTATAAAAATGTTGTGCTCTAATATTATTCAAATGTTAACATAAAAATTCTTAAAAACATATGACTTGTAAATAAGTAATATATACATAAGTATATAGTCAAACAAATGAAAATAAAAATGTTCACTACTAATTTCTGCAATAAATTTTCAATGGCAACTAAAATAAATGATACACATAACTTTCACACCCATCCATCATAAACGAATGTCGGTATATATGAAAAATGTTTGGCGCTATTTCCCCCTTTTTTATGGCGACCACTTAAATCGTGCACAAAAAATGCCACGCTATGGCAAGAAAAAAAGAGAAAAAGCATAAGAAAACCAATAGCAACAATAATTAACTGCTGTTGCTGCAGTTTGAGGTGAACTTAGCTGCTCTGCAAAGATAATTACCGGTTATTAGCCAACGATGTCCACGTTGACAACAACGTGTGGCACAACGTTAACGAGTGTCGTTGAAGACTCAGGACCGTTTATTCAACCTCTGATTAAAGCTAACCGGGAGATAAAGGTCGGTTAAGCTATGGACTACATTATCGATCACATGTTAAATGTATGGACTTTAACCGTGGTTAGCGTTAATCAGCTGTGGAGTAAACGGATTTTAAATGACTTTAAAATGATAATTATGCCCGAAATAAATATAAATTTTGGTGCGTCAGTAGAATCCAACTCAGTGTGAATTGCTTCACTTTTTTTCGTTTCGGTTTTAGTTTAAGAGTTCTGAGGACCATTTTCTCCATCTCCGGTTAACGCTTACCGGAGCTCTAAGTGCCGGTTAAAATGTCGACTGCGTTATCGACCACATTTTAAATGTATTAGTCTGATTGAATCGATAATGCTGTTTAACTGTGAGTTAGCGTTATGTTATGTTCAGACACAACCTTAATTGAAAATAAAGAGCCTTCATTCAATTTTCAAGCCCAATGATTCTCAATTTACCATACAAAAATTGACTAAGTTAATGCTTCATTAGAAATTAATGAGTTCCTAATGAAGAACAATTCTGCATGCAACCCTGTTAGAAGCGTTGTTTCATAAGCAAAATTAAATGTCATGTTCAGAGAAATGTCATTAGCGTCAGGGTCCACAAAACAGGTTGTTTCGTCAGATCAGCTGATTTCTTGTTCTTCTTCATCACCTATCAAACTTTTTTTTATTTCTGCTTATTCTATACATGCATTCGTGTTTACGATTGGTAAAAGTTGTGAGCTGAATGTCAAGTTATTTCGTCCTCCTTGCAGTTTTGACATTTAGGTCGCCAGAGTTTGATATTCAGCTCACGGCGTGTATGTGTGTATGTATCTTGAGCCGACCTGTTAAATGGGCCAAGTAAATTAAATATGTCTGAACACCAAATCTAGAGATTTTCAATCAAGCCCAATTGACTTAATTAATTTTTATGTCTGAACATGATATTAACCGAAGTGTTTAATTGCACTCTACTGAAACCATAACAGATATTTACAGGACTGAGAGCGTTATAAATAATAACAAGAGTGCGCTCTTCGCGAAGTACTTAAGTGAAAATTTTCGATCAACTAAAATCAGATATTACTTTTTGGTTTTTGGTCGTTTTTATTTTGATAACTACTTTATTATTGAGCTCTCAAGACCATTTTTTTTTATACTCAGCTGTACTAGTACACAGAGTATTATAGTTTTAATCACATAACGGTGGATTGTAACAGAGTGAAATAATCGAGATAGATATAGACTTATGTATATCAAAATGATCAGGGTGAAAAGAGAAATCGATTTAGCCATGTCCGTCCGTCCGTCCGTCCGTCTGTCCGTCCATCCGTCCGTCCGTCCGTCCGTCTGTCCGTCCGTCTGTAAACACTCTAACTCACGCAAAAATTGAGATATTTTGATGAAATTTGAAATGCAAGTTGGTATCGAGACTGGGACGGTTGGTATTAGAAATGGGCGAAATCGGACCATGACCACGCCCACTTTTCCTATATAGAAATAATCGGAAATTTGGTATCTCAGTCACTAATATAGCTGGAGCGATGAAATTTTACCCACGTGTTGAGCTCAGGCCCCTAGGAAGAAATTTGATGAAATTTTGGAAAATGGGCGGTGCCACGCCCACTTATTAAGGGTCAAACCTTGAAAGTTTTATATGTCATAACTCAGAAACCATTGAAGATATATCGACAAAATTTGGTATCCGTGATTTACTTACTTAGGCATACGTTTGGACGGAAAATAGTTAAAATCGGTTGACGGCCACGCCCACTTTTATATATGTATATTACAAAGTGACCTAATAAAAACATTTTAAGCGATATCTCTGTCAGATATAAAGATCTATCATTGAAATTTTGTCGCGTGAGTCCAACTGCGGACATAAAACGAAAAACACAAAAATTTTGGAAAATGGGCGGTGCCACGCCCACTTATTAAGGGGCAAACATTGAAAGTTTTATGAGTCATAAATCAGAAACCGTTGAAGATATATCGATGAAATTTGGTACGCGTGATATACTTACTTAGTCAAATATTTGGACCAAAAATTTCCGAAATCGGTTGAGGGCCACGCCCACTTTTATATGTGGGTCTTATAAAGTGACCTAATAAAAACATTTTAAGCGATATCTCTGTCAAATATAAAGATATATCATTTAAATTTTATAGCAGGAGTCCAACTGCGGACATAAAACGAAAAACACAAAAATTTTGGAAAATGGGCGTGGCACCGCCTCTTTTTATAAACAGGAATATACGAGATTTCTGAGCCCATAACTCGACAAATAATTTATATATAATGACGAAGCTTGGTGTGTACACTTTCATTACTTGTGGTAATACACGCTCAAAATTTTAGCGAAATCGGTTGACGACCACGCCCACTTTTATATATGAGAACTATAAAGGGGCCTAATAAAAACATTTTAAGCGATATCTCTGTCAAATATAAAGATAATTCATTGAAATGTTGTGGCACGACTTCCACAATAGACCGGAAACAACAAGTAGAAAAATTTTGGAAAATGGGCGTGGCACCGCCTCTTTTTACACAAAGGGATATACGAGATTTCTTAGCCTATAACTCGACAAATAATTGAGATATTATAACGAAACTTGGTTTATACACTTTTATAACTTGTGTTAATAGAAACGCAAAAATTTATTGAAATCGGTTTATGACCACGCCTACTTTTTAAGAAAGATATTTCTGGAACACCATTTGAGAATTTGTAACGTGACATCTTTGTAACTAGAAGTCATAAAGGAATGAAATTTTGCACAAAGTATAATATTGATATGCTTAGTTGGATGACTGATAAAAATTTAGAAAATGGGCGTGACTACGCCCACTTTATGCAGCACTCGCTTTATATTAAGTGCACCGTGTTTCCATCAAACGCAAACAAACAATGAAAGCATACAGCTGAGTATCTAATGTTCGATTCCACTCGAACTTAGGCTTCCTTACTTGTTTTTTTTTTGTTTTTAAGGAAAAATTGATATGAAAGATTAATACTTGTTTGGTAGAAGTTATAGATCCATTTCGGAGACCACCACATCTCTTCATCAGACTTCTTTTTAAAATTTTTTTTATTCTTTGGCGTCCGCCGATATCGAACCTCGGATTTTCCGGTTGGAAGTCTAATGGCATCACCACTAGGCTACCGCCGCCTTGCATTTTGCTTGTATTAATTTTTCTTTTCCATTTTTTCCTTTTTACAACCTACCATCCAGCAACAGTGACCTTGCCGACGTTATCGCCATTTGTCACCTGTATGTTGGTGTGGTTGTGTGTTTGTTTTGTTTGTACAAATTCTATTTTAAGCACAAGCAATGCTTTGCACTAATTAGTAGAGTTTGTTTGTCGGCTGGCTCATCCGATTAAATTTTACTTTTTTTTTAAGCAAACACTGATTTCCGCGTTATGCCAAGACGTTGCCAAAGACTTGCTTCCTTCATGACAGCCAAGCGTTATACTGTCAGCAGTCATGCTGGCTATCCTGTTATATTTCTTGACCATTCACAGTGGATGGTCTAAGTGAAGAAAATAAATTCCTCTCTATTTCGGTTTGGCTGTTTGTTTTTCTGACAGGGTAGGATTGTGATGTATTGTGGAACGAAATTCCCTCATATGTTGCCAGGTTTGATTTCTTTATAAACCAGTTTCGGCGATGTGTCATCTTCAGTACCTTTTTTTCGAATGAAGGGATGACGGAAATTCGTTCCACCATACATCGAAATTCCTCTCTCTCTCTTTCTTCCTGAGTGATGACTTTTTAAGCCATCCGTACGTAGTTCCTCTTGGTTATGCCCTGAAAGCTCTTGGGTATTTAAAAAAAAAGAAGAAACGCTTCAAAAATTTGATATATTTCAAATTCTGGATACAGCCATATCTCAAGGGCCACTTCACATATTTTTCCGCTAAAATACATAGCCAGGCCTTTGAAAGATATCAAAATCATACCACCCATAAGCGCTTATAATTAATTGGAAACTAGTCCATCGCTTTACAGAGCATTGGTTAATGATTGTGCTGAAATTGAAGCACTTTCTCCTATTTATCTAAAATTTCCAAGAACTTTACAAAATAAGGTACATATTCGTGTTTGATTGTCACAAACATATGAAAAAGAGACCTTAAATGACAGCGACTGTGAAGTGTTCAGCTGCTTGAGCAAACTATTTCTAGGGAAGAGATCCTCTTTTCGAGGAGCCAAATCGTTGTGTTCAACGAAACTTCATAGTTTCACAATTACACAACAATACAGTGTCTCTCAAATACTCTACTTTTGCAAGAGCGGCGCTGAAATGCCTGCCCTCCATTATCGGGGCTAGTGATATATGATACAGTTAAAAAGTAATTAACGTTAATGATGGCATTGGCAAAATTTTTGACTGAAAATAAAAGAAATTCTTAATCATCCACAGTTATTGCTGTTAGCGGTTGTTGTTATTTTAGCTTCACTGCCAGTCGGCATAAATCAAAGAGAAATAAGAGACGTCGGCGGCACTGAGCTGATGGTTAAAAGTAGGCAACAGGTGGCAGGCAAGAAGACCTAGTGGACGGCAGTTTACAGATGGCGGTAGACTGCATATTACAAATGCCAAAATGCCAACAGTTAAAGTAGACGAAGATGTCAGCATTAAAGCAGAAAAAAAAGAACAAAACACCGTTATTTGCTGATAAAGTGAAAAATATAATACAAAATCCATAACAAATGCAGTTATGGTTATTTGGTACATAAATGGAAAATGGAAAATATTCACAAATAATTCGCCGCTCTAAGGGTGGTTAGCGAAAAAACTGAATGCCTGAAAGACCGACCGAACGCTGACCGCATCGCTTTAAATTATTAGAAATGGAAATTTTGAACAAAATTACTTACAACGTACATATAAAGGTTTTTTTGCGAAGAAAAATATTTTCACGTCTCATTTGGTGTGGCACATCCCGCACCTTGCTTCCCATTAACTTCTTTCCCTCCCGCTTCATCGGTCGCTTGAGCCAACTGCAGCCGGTCTTTTCTCCAGTTAAGTTGCCGTCACATCTGAACTGTTCTCTTTCTTTTTTTTATAATGCTTCACTGTTGATCGTCGTTCACTCGCTGGTTCGCTTGCATTCCAAAAGTATTTCGGCAACTTCCATTGTTGTTCACTTTGACCGTTACTAAATTGATTGCAGTGGCTTTGTGAGCTTTTCTTCCTTGTCTGTGTGTTATACGAGTATAGTGCCACAGATTTTAGTTGCACTTCGATAGATTTGCTAGTCCATAGAATTTTTTAGCATTTCTGGAATTTCCGACACTCTCTTCTTCTTCTTCCTCTTCTTCTTCTTTTTTCTTCTTCTTCTTCTTCTTCTTCTTATTTATTATTGTCTTTATGTTTATCTTTATTTTTATCTATAATTTAATGTTTATCCTTATCGTCGTCTTTATCTTTATCTTTATCTTTATCCTTATCCTTATCCTTATCCTTATCTTTATCCTTATCTTTATCTTTATCTTTATCTTTATCTGTATTTTTATCTTTATATTTATTTTTATCTTTATCTTTCCCATTCTCATTCCAATTCTCTTTATATTTATCTTTATCTTTATCTTTATCTTTATCTTTATCTTTATCTTTATCTTTATCTTTATCTTTATCTTTCTCTTTCTCTTTCTCTTTCTCTTTATCTTTATCTTTATCTTTCTCTTTATCTTTATCTTTACCTTTATCTTTATCTTTATCCTTATTTTTATCTTTATCTTTATCCTTATCTTTATCTTTATCTTTATCCTTATCTTTATCTTTATCTTTATCTGTATTTTTATCTTTATCTTTATTTATATCTTTATCTTTCCCATTCTCATTCCAATTCTCTTTATATTTATCTTTATCTTTATCTTTATCTTTATCTTTCTCTTTATCTTTCTCTTTCTCTTTATCTTTATCTTTATCTTTATCTTTATCTTTATCTTTATCTTTATCTTTATCTTTCTCTTTATCTTTATCTTTATCCTTATCTTTATCTTTATCTTCTCTTTATCTTTATCTTTATCTTTATCTTTATCAACGTATCAATTTTTATTCAGATAGCCAGGCAGCTATAAAGTCGATATTGTCGCATAGCACCTCATCCAAGTATGTGGCGGACTGCAAGGCAGCCTTAAGGGTATTATGCAGTGATAGTATTGTCCATTTATACTGGATCCCAGGCCACAAGGAGATAGATGGCAATGAAAAAGCTGATGAGCTGGCAAATAAGGTAACAGATCTTGGAGCGGAACACTCTGTGGAAGTTCAGACTTCACGTATTTACATATACTAGTGGTTATAACATGCGATCATAATATCAATACGTAAAGACTTTATGAAACAAGAGGCTTTATGTAGAAAATATTTTGAATTTGTCTAAAGAAACTTGTTAACAACTACCAGTAAAGCAAGGACGCACATCCCAAAACTAATTCTCCAACTCCTTTCAATGATTGACGACTTCAAGTTTCTCTTTAAAAATTCCTTATAGAAGAGAAAAATCAATAATTTGTATAGTAGCTGAGCATTGTTGTCATCAGAAATAGCAACAGCAACAACAATAACATGACAGCAATAATTACAATAAATTTGAAATATTTATTGCAATGCGACAGTGAACAATAATTTCACTGACTTGTTGCTTGTCGATTGTCGTGCAACGATTAAATGATTTTTTTTACATTTTGTACATACTCGTGTTTGCTTAGGTATGTATGAGTTGTTGTATGTAACTTCCATTATTGTCGCTTTTATTGATTGTTTGATTGCTCTGTTCACTTATTGTTGCAGCGTTGCTTATAAAGCGCTGAAGCGCCTGAATGCGGCGACAACTCAACACCGCCATTTGTAGATGATCAATTAAATTGCAATCAACTTAAGCACTTAAAATGCAACATTTAGTCTTTCTTGGTCATTTTTTTTATTTCATTATCCATTTTATTGAATGTATTTTATTTACTGCTATCGCTTTGAATTGAAATTTGGTGCACCATACACATATTTTGAGAAGAGTCACTGCTAACACCACAAAATCTATCCAACCAAAACAAATGTCAGATTTATTTATGTCTTGACATACATACATACATAACTACGGCTAGACGAGTATCACATAAATAACTTAACGATTTTCACCTTTTTTCCACCTTTGCTATACATACGTACATACATACATACGTATGAACTCAACATTAATACTTCCATATCCTTTAATATCCGCCGCATCGGTAGTCATAATTTATGCCATAACTCAAGTATCTAACCACATATGAATTCGCATGCATGACATGGCATGCACTAAATCGAAAATTATCAAGTGACAATCGCAATTTCTGTTACGCCACACATACACACATGCACCTGCATTGAGTTCATATGTATAACATTCATTTAGTTGGTTTTTAATGTCAATCTGTTGAATATTCCATATTAGTTGACGTGGGTTGAAAATGTTGCTGCCTAGCGGCTGCAAAGTGATTGAATAAGTGTATGAATATGCAACCACGCAACATGCAACACGCAACTTTGCGGGAGATGAAAAAAAGTTACAAAAAAACCAACACAGCAGCAAAGGCAACCGTAATAAGTTTGGGTGGTATATTTGATGGATGCTTGTGCAACGGGGCGAATGCCAAAAGATAATTGAGACTAAATGGGCGGAAAATTATGGATGTTGATTAAATAATATGTAAATGATGGATATGGATATGTGCAGGGAAAGACATGCATATGCACTTATATGTATATGAATGTGGAAAAAATTCCATATACGCAATGCTTGTCTGCTCGTGTTATTTGCAAATGCTTATCAGCAGCAATATTTATTAAGTAAGAGCAGACATATTCGGAATGTGGCAAGCTTTGAAGTCCATGGCTTTTGAACTCAGTGGTTTGCTGATAAAGAGACTGGCACTGCGAATAAAAGAGACTGCCGTTTAAAAAAAAAAAGCTCTAAAGTGAAGCGACAGTCCTTCGAAACAGCCAGGCCAATTGGCACTTATGTGAAACCGTGAACTCCTTTGAATCTGAATGCCAGCGAAAATCAACGATTTAATTTTTTCAAGAAATGATCGCAAAATGGTCCATTAAGCACTTCTTTGCAATTTCCGGCGTTAGAGCTACTGTTTTTCCAAACTTTCGTTCATTGAAAACCAAATCAAATGCGGATTTCAACCGCTTCCACACTTAACATGCAATTTGTAGATATTTTTTTTTTTTATGTTTGTTTTTACATGGCCGTTTAATTCTCATAATTATTTTTATGTAAATTTTATAGAGCATTGGCCAGTTTTTAATTAAGAAAAATGGAAAAAAAATTTTTTTTTTGGTAGAAGTTATGGATTCATTTCGGAGACCACCCCCACATCCTCTCATCAGACTTACAATAGCTCTATAACAGGGCTGCTCACCTCATAGGCACTCAAAGCACAATTGTTTTTGTTTTGTTCCGAATCGTAGGCACAGATACGTATTTTCACTTCAAATATGAAAATAAAATTTTCTTTGCACTCCCATAAGCACTCAGATATAAACAAATTTTATATGAATGTGCCTATGACTCATATTGAATGTGCAGATCAAAGTCACTTTGAATAGGAGCTCGAGCACTGCCGTAAGAAATCGAAATTTACAATAACAAATTTGTAATGAAAAAAAAATCAAAAAATGAAAGCACTGTAAAAAATTTGTATTTTTAAAAAAATTTTCATATAAAAAATAAAACAAAATTTTATGTATTTGATACAGAGCTGGGCGATAAGGATTACGATTACAAGATGATTACGATTACAGTAATCGTAATCTTAGAAATTATGAAATTACGATTACTGTAATCGTAATCGTAAGAAACTTGAAATTACAATTACTGTAATCGTAATCGTCGTTACAAAAATTACGATTACTGTAATCGTAATCGTAAGAAACTTGAAATTACAATTACTGTAATCGTAATCGTAAAAAACTTGAAATTACAATTACTGTAATCGTAATCGTCGTTACAAAAATTACGATTACTGTAATCGTAATCGTAAAAAACTTGAAATTACGATTAATGTAATCGTAATCCTATGTGTAATCGATTGCACATGTAATCCTTATCGCCCAGCTCTGATTTGATACTACCATTTGAAAATAAATTCTAAAATAATATTTTATTGGAATTCATAAAAAAAATTAAATGAGCAAAAAAATTTTTCAGTGCATATACAAAATTTGTAGATGTATTGAGTTTTGTACTTTCAATACGAGAGTGTTGAGCAGCCCTGCTCTATAAAATTCAGATATTTTTTGTTGGTTAACTGGTTCAATCAAAATCATTTTATTGCAATGACGCTTAACAATTTAGCTAAGCACAATTACTATACTTAAACGTCAAAGTGGCCACACCTACGCCCATTCAAGCTACATACACATATGTATACCTATATGTATGTACCAGGCATGGGCATTATTCAAAAATTTTAAAATTCAATAATGTAAAAATAAGAATAAATTATTCTTCATTCAGATAATATTGTATAAGGGCACAGCCAGACGACGCAAGAAATTACTTTCAAAAAGTGAAAAATTCAAATTTTTGTACTTACGTGTCTTTTTTTAAGCAATTTGACCAACCTTTCCTTTAGGAGTAATTTGCGCCTTGTTGGCGAGCTTTGCAGAAACATTTTTTTACGAAACTGATCACACAAACAAGACGTACGGTTCATATCATGATATATAATATTTCTCACTAGCAACGCTAGATAGTATAAGATAAATGTAAAATATGTACATAAGTTATTTAGTTTACCAAATTAATTACTTTATTAAAAAAACGTAATATATTATTTCAAGCGGTAAACATAATCTAGTGTGAAGACAAATCAGAATATAAATTATAGCAAAAAAAAAAACATTGGTCATAAATAATAATAAATCGATTAAATGCATAAACATGTGTTGAACTCATTGAAGTGTTGGAATTTTGCGAAAAAGCAGACGATTTGACAGCGGTAATAATGCACATTTGGTATGAAGAAAAGATTACAAGAAAATAAAAATCAATAACAATAACAAAAAAGAATACAACAACTAGCAACAATTAAGCCTAAGCAAAAGCAGTGAAAATTATACGTTGCAACTACAACCCAAGACACATTGAACAAGTAATCGATACTTAAAACTGCTATAGAGCAATGGAGTCGGTAGTAGTATCAAGAAAACCCCATTTGCTAGACGCATAACTTACAATTAAGTGAAAAAATATATGTATATATATGTGTAAAACTCATCAAATATTGTGGAAAATGTGACAAAATAAAAGCATGGAAAATAAAACAGCTACATATAACAAAAACTTGCTGCAATCAGTTAAATATCTGCCGATGTGTTTGCTTGGTCAACAGTCTGCATTTTATCAAATGCAACACTGCGCGCAACATTCTTTGGCATTACTATTTTGTGCAGCAATCACCTGTTAACATGTTTATGTGACAAAAAAAATATATGCTACGAGTGCACATAAATATTCATATTTGTGTGTTTTTGCCAATTATATACATAGCTACTACTTATGTATGTATGTACATATGTATGGATGTGTGAATAAAAACTTGTCAAATTATAACTGCGACGTTGAGACTATAAACGCTTTGGCGAAAAAAGTACCTAATAGTTTTTGATATCTAACAACTATCAATATTACATACATATGGGTATTTATATGTATATATGTGTGTATGTATGTATGTATGTATGCAAGTCATTTGAGGCGATAAAATTGCTTCAATAAATTTCGATTTTAACATATAATCTTCGAGTTGTCCAAGAAAACTTTTTGCTGAGATGAGCAGTGGGCGGAAAAGGCACAAGCGTCAGGCACTCCAAACTAGATCTTTGCTGGACTCCACTCGTTATCGCATAGCACTCTATAGTTGAGCTCTATATACTCGGGTATCGAGCAAATCGAGTAGCTCAGTGTTTGCTTGAAGCTCGTTTGCTGCTCTATCACCTATGCATGCGCTGGAAATGGCAGGATTGCCGCACCAACAACACTCTAATCCAAGGTGTTTTGGTATACAAGCCGAAGGATGAATGGTCAGCCTCCGATGTCCGAGCAAGGTCGGTTGTATGAGTGCCTTCTCCCCACCACCTGGCTCTGCGGACGAGTAACGACTTTTCCGGACTACTTGGAGGAACAAAAACTGGAGAACTTAAATAGAACCAACTGAGTGACGGACAGAGAAGAGGACACGACAATGGTCTATATTAATACGACCACTACAACTTCCCATTTCATTGTTTGTTTGCGTTTGATGGTCGTAGCCACACCCATTTTCAAAATTTTTATCAGTCATCCAACTAAGCATATGAATATTATTCTTTGTGCAAAATTTCATTCCTTTATGACTTCCAGTTACAAAGATGTCACGTTACAAATTTCCAAAGCGTGTTCCAGAAATATCTTTGCTAAAAAGTAGGCGTGGTCATAAACCGATTTCAATAAATTTTTGCGTGTCTATTAATACAAGTTATAAAAGTGTATAAACCAAGTTTCATCATAATATCTCAATTATTTGTCGAGTTATGGGCTCCGAAATCTCGTAGATTCCTTTGTCCAAAAGGAGGCGGTGCCACGCTCATTTTCCACAATTTTCCTATTTTTTGTTTCCGGTCTATTGTAGAAGTCATGCCACAAAATTTCAATGAATTATCTTTACATTTGACAAAGATATCGCTTAAAATGTTTTTATTAGGTCACTTTATAATACCCATATATAAAAGTGGGCGTGGCCGTCAACCGATTTCTCTAAAATTTTGAACATGTATTACCACAAGTAATAAGTGTACACACCAAGTTTCGTCATTATATATAAATTATTTGTCGATTTATGGGCTCAGAAATCTCGTATATTCCTGTTTCTAAAAAGAGGCGGTTCCACGCCCATTTTCCAAAATTTTTGTGTTTTTCGTTTTATGTCCGCAGTTGGACTCCTGCTATAAAATTTCAATGATATATCTTTATATTTGACAGAGATATTGCTTAAAATGTTTTTATTAGGTCACTTTATAGTTCCCATATATAAAAGTAGGCGTGGCCGTCAAACCAATTTTGACAATTTTCCGTCAAAACATTTGTCTAAGTGAGTAAATCACGCGTACCAAATTTCATCGATATATCTTCAACGGTTTCTGAGTTATGACATATAAAACTTTCAAAGTTTGCCCCTTAATAAGTGGGCGTGGCACCGCCCATTTTCCAAAATTTCATCAAATTTCTTCTTAGGGGCTTGAGCTCAACGCGTTTGTAAAATTTCATCGCTCTAGCTATATTAGTGGCTGAGATTCTAAATTTCCGATTTTTTCTATATAGGAAAAGTGGGCGTGGTCAGCGTCCGATTTCGCCCATTTTCAATACCAACCGTCCCAGTCTCGATAACAACTTGCATTCCAAATTTTATCAGAATATCTCAATTTTTGCGCGAGTTAGAGTGTTTACAGACGGACGGACAGACGGACGGACGGACATGGCTCAATCGATTTCTCTTTTCACCCTGATCATTTTGATATATATAAGTCTATATCTATCTCGATTATTTCATTCTGTTACAATCCACCGTTATGTGATTAAAACTATAATACTCTGTGTACTAGTACAGCTGAGTATAATAAATCAATTCGGCACCGACAACAATGGCAACAACAACACCGAGGGGACAAAAACACCCAAACGGATTTACCTGCCAGCCACAATACACCGTCACTTTAGCGACACCGCCAGAGACCATCGGTAAGTGGCCATCATACAAACAGAAGATCTCCAGCATCCATATAATAGAACTGGATGAAGTTCGCGGCCGGTTTGAACTACATTTTCCCAGGCTGCTCGAAAATGTTCAAACAAAAGCGCGAGCTCTACTCTGTACCTTCATCTAAGTCATAGAAGGGGTATCTGTCTGCATCTGGTTTTTATGGGATACGTAGTTCGTATTTCTTATGAATCGATGGAATTTCTTCGCAGTCACTGCAGTAACTCGTCACTCATACATATGCCGGCAAAGTCCATTTGCTGAAGCTCTGTAATGATGTTTCTAATTGCAGTAGCTTCTTCTTTACAATTTTGCCATATAAATTGTGGCATAACCGTTGAACACCATTATATTAATGCATTTTTTTATTTCAAACAACAATACCACCTTTAGCTTCACACTTCATCAATTTTCACTCGTTTACATAATTCTCACCATATCCATCTAACTCATCAACTGTCATGTGTCTGAGCAGAATACCGAGGAGAATACTTATGTATGGCCGCAAGCAATCAAGTGTATAATCTAGTAGTATTGATGTTTAAACAACATTTGCATACGCATAATCATTTTATATGAGAGAGTATAAATCAAAGCAACGACCAAATTACTAAGCGAGCTTGAAGAATTTATTGTCATTTACGCAAGTGTTGACATTTAACGCTGTTGCATGTAAATGACAGTGCAAACATGCCGCGCTCTAAGCGTACGCACTTGTTTGCTTAAAGAAACGAAAACACTTAAACATATAAAAATACATAAATGCCTATGCAAAAATGCCACCGTAGAGGAGGAAGACAGCGCGCTTAACGCACATGGCTTAATGCAATAGCGCAAGCAGTGTGTTTGCGCATGCGCGCCTCGTACGCATGTCCATGTACCAACCATCGAATCGTACATATGCAGCAAGTAGTATTTATGTCGTAGACAACAGTTAGTTGTTCGGGAGTTTGTGTTTGTGTGCGTGTGTGTATGTACAGAAGTGTGCAAGTGAGTGTTGGCAGTGTTAGAAAATTGATTTTTAGGCGCCGTAAGCCGCGACGTTGCAGACAAAACAGCGCACTTTTCTCTCTGTAAGCAGCCAAGCAGTCATCCAGCCCCATTGCAATGAATTATGAAATGACATGACTATGACGTTTCGTTTAGATGTCATGCTGGTGGTGAAGATGAAATCGTTGCCTGGTGCACATATGTACATACAAACATACATATGTGCGTACTACAAAACGCATGTGTTGTCTGTGCTTGGCACAGCTGTCACAGTCACAGTCATCTCAGCCAAACTGCATATTAAATGCGAAATGCCTAAAGGCAAACAAAAGCGTTAAGTAAGAAGTAAAAGAAAGTTAAGCGAATTCGGGTGGCGGAATGTGGAATGTTGTATACACAGCAGTGAGTTTCGAGAGGAATATGCTCAATGTGAGCTAGGGAATGTAGAGGAAAAGAAAAGACTGCAAAATACAGCGTTATTATCGGAAAAGAACTTCCACATTGAATTGATCGAAAGCAGATTACAGTACGCACAGATCACACACAATATCTACCCTCACCATGACAATACAACAACTGAAGACTTTGAAGCTGTTAAATTAGGATGAAGAGGAGCTCGAAACAGCAAAACACCTGCTGCGCAATTGCCCAGCTCTAGGAAGGAGGCGTCTGAAGCACTTAGGAACACACCAATTTAGTGATCTAGGAGATCTAGTGACGATAGAGTCCAAGAAAATTCTTAGATTTGTGGAGTCCACACAATGGCTCCGGTGACCCCGATACTCGGATTCACGTGATATCACAATGCGACCTTCGGGGTCTACGTGTGCTATGTAGGAACTAGCAGCCACTGCAACCTAACCTGATCATGTACAAAGCAGTTATTCGACTGATACTAACCTACGGATCAATGGTGTGGTGGAGAGCAACCGAGGTGAGCTACATCGCTGATAAGTCAAGGAAAGGATAGTTCGATGAGCTGCATGCATTGCAATCCGAAGGGCGATGAGATCATGCCTCACGGAGGCTCTGAACGTGATTTGCAATATTCCGCCCATTGGTATTTTTGTCATGGAGACGACATCTGAGGTCGCCTTTAGATTGTGGGAGTTGGGACTGTGGAGGGAGCGCACATACGGCCACGATCGCACTCTGAGCCAAGTTACTGACTCCTACAGCAATACAAAGACAGATTATATCTATCCTATAACCATCTTCGATACAAACTAAGAGATTATCTATCCATCTAGGCGGGACTGGGGAGATTGTAAACTTGCTGGATTCAGTGTTTCACGGACGAGTCAAAAATGACATGTGGAGTGGAAGCGGGTGTCTTCGCGTCTCATCCGGACACCTCTATATCAATTAGACTCTCGGACATGGCGAGCGTCTTTCAATACAAAGTTTTCGCTATACAGGAGGCCGGAAAGGCTCTACTCTCCACGAAAAGATAGGAACGTTCTCCGATAGTCAGGCGGTTCTGAGGGTTCTGAGGTCTGCAACGGTGTCATAAAGCTTAGTCGGATAGTGAAGGGAGTCGATATATCATATCACTGATCTGGGTGCCGGAGCCACCGCGATATCCAGATCAACGAAATAGCTGGTGAGCTGGCCAGTCAGAGCTCACTTCTTGATGCCACAGCGGCGGAGGAGGTTCTTGCGCCACTGGGTTGCATCAAGAACCGAATCTCTCGGCACTGGCTCGAGGAGGCTAAAATCAGATGGAGGCGGTTGCAGGCCTACAGGGTCTGCAGAAGTCTGTGGCCCCCATACAACGAGATGCGATTCTCAGCCATTTTAAGATGGACAGAAGGGACATTTCCTGCTTTACCTCAGTATTCACAGGACATTGAACCATTGGTACATTCGCGGTTCAATTGGGATTGGGCCATAACAACTTGTGTCGCAACTACAGTCTTCCTGGGACGAAGGAGATGGTGGCACAACTGCTATGCGCGTGTCCTTCGCACTGCCAAGGTAGAATGAGTTTCCTTGGCAAGCCTTTCTTCGACGGCCTCTCGGAACTCAGGAACGTCAGGCGTGAGGGCTGCTTAAATATTTAAATTGCAGTGTGGATATAGGGCGCGGGACCTGTACTGGTTTCCGAGCTGCTCAGTCTCTTCTTCTTTTACTTTTCACTGGTTGTGACTATTTGTGGCATCGACGATAATTGGAGTCAGTGGGACTCGCCACTCAAACCAAGCAACCAACCGGCTCTATATATTGAACGAAAGACTAAACCCCATCGTCGTCCACGATCTGATGGGATTATCACTACTGGGTATAAAAACTACAAAAGCCAAAAAAAAAAAAGAAAACAATCAAAACACTTCCCGTTGTACAACAAGTTACACTAACAGAAATTTAATAATTTTCAATGCATGCTCCATCCACGCCACTGTAGCAGCAATACTCCTACTGGCGCCTGCGAAGCATCAACTTGGCGCATCTCAGCGCATCATTTTCGCCACGACGCGGCGCGCCAACTTGCTGGTTTGATCGCTTGGACTGCGTCGCTGTGACGGTACTGTGCCGCCTAATAAATTCAACATTTTGACATTGCAGCATAACCCGCACAGATGCATCGGTACCGAAAGTTGTACACTCGGCCATCATGTCGCTGGTAATTAAATCTGAAGGCTTTCAATTACAACAACAGCAACAACGAAATGAAACAACATTTAGTTATGTCCGACCGCGACAATCAAATGTGCGCCACATTTCTGTTTGGCTGCTGCCGCCGTTCGATCTCATAAAGAACTTTCTTTTTTTGTGCTCTACCTCTACAACTCTTCCTGCTCTCCTTGGCTCCCCCCCAGCTGCTCTTTTAACACAAACGCGTTGCGAATTAATTTATTTTACTACCCACCTACTTCTGCGTTTTGTCGTCGTCGTCCAGCTCCAGGCGGCCGCCAACTTGGCCACTGGAGTTTCGGTATTCAAACGGTGACATTCATGACGGTATCATTGAACAATAATTGATTGATTAATTCGGTCAATTCTGCTGCATACCAAGCAACTAGCCGACAGACACAGAGTTTTGTAGCCTGCATCTGTCTGTAAAGACACAAGTAAGACAACAGCGACAACACAAATAATGAGGACAAGATGACAAACGAAGCGATCTTCAGTGGCATACCAATGATATTTGTGAATATATTTATCTGTTTGCATATATGTATGTATGTATGTATATATAAAGGGTGTAGAGTAAGGTACTGATAATTTAAGTAGTACCTTAGGAAAGTTTTGTTCATATTGGACATGCAGTTGAGGTTCAATCGTTTGTAGAAAAGTTCATCGAAGCTTCACCTTGAAGAGGCTCTAGTCTATGTATAGCAGCGCTAAATAAGATAATCAACATGTACTCCGCGGACCTTGTAGCTAAAATCGTTGCTGAAAAACGGCCGTACCGCTCTGAGTAACAGCAAAGTTCAGCCAACGGCCATTTGAACACAGCAGCATACGGGAGCTAAAGGGCAACTCAGACTACGTTAGTCCCCAAAGCGACCAAAACAGGGAACCACGGGCAATAATTTAACAGAACGGATGGAAGAAAAGACTACGAACCAATCGCCATACATTAAACTTATTTACAGACCGATCAAAGATGGATGCATGGATGTGAGCTGCAGTGTTTTGTCCGGACCTTGGAATACAAAAATCCCTTAGACTCACGGACGTTTCCGCTTGCTCAAAAGCGACGGAACTTGCAGCTGAACTAACGTCCTCAGACTCTCGTGTAAACATTTTTATTGACAGCCCGTCGGCAATTAAAGCGACCACGGCAGCGACGACCATCTCTATGTGCGTGAATCAGTGCAGCGCCAAGTTATATGAGCTCTGCGTGAACAGATGTGTTACGATCTACTGGGTACTCGGACACCAGGGAATCAAGAAAAATGAGAAGGCGGACGTGTTAGCCAAAGTCGAGGCATTACTAGCGCAAGTGAATGTGGAAAACATCTTCTCCCATCTAAATTACCCTAAATCTCATCAGACATTGATACGTACAGACGATTCCCAGCGGAAGACCCTATCAACCTACAAGATCGCATAAGTCATGCTTCGGTCATACAACGGAAAAGCTCTTCCTAGAGCGGATTGACGGTTGGCGTATTAACAGGACATTGGCCCTTATGCATAAAAACTGAGCTCTTTCTCAAGAGACTCAACTCAAACTTAATCTCGATAAATAACCAAAATAATTTAAATAATTTAAATTTATTGGATGTGGGTTTTTATTTTTTAGATAAATCTAATTTGTTTGGTAAAATATAGAAATTTTAATAATTATTATGCATACAAAATCCACATTTTTCCAAAAAACTGAGTATGATTTTCCCAACAAACACAGACGCGAGGATGATATCGCGGCGAATTCGAGGCGAGTTCGCGAAAGCAGATTTTCGTGAATGTGATTTCTCGGACTCGCCTCGAGTTCGCGGCAAGTTCGAGTAAATCAATTTTCGCGATATCATTTGGTTCTATTTTTTTAAGTTGTTTTGCGCTAAAAAATCATTACAGTTCTTATAAAAATATTTTAAATGCTTTGTATTATTTTATATGGATTTAACCCATTGTCAGTAAACCAAATTCTGAACTTTTAATTTTTCGAAACGCCATTTATAAAAAAATTCGAATCGCTAATGAACAAATTTTCGAATCGCCAACGATCAGAGAAATTAAAAATTCTCGAATCGCTAATGATAAATAATTCGAATCGCCAGCATTCCGAGAATGAACAAATTCTCGAATAGCTAGTGATAAGTGACATGCCTACGAATTCGGATTCGCCGATCTATCGCCGCGAACTATTGCCACGATAATATAATCAGAGAGAGATAATCCGACGCGAATTCGAGGCGAATCCGTTGTGTTTATTGGGTTTATGCATTAGGCCCACTGTCTCACACAAACTCGTGCCAAATTGGACTGGTTGAATAAGGGGTGTACGGCATGTTATGTTATGTTATGTTATGTTATGTTATGTTATGTTATGTTATGTTATGTTATGTTATGTTATGTTATGTTATGTTATGTTATGTTATGTTATGTTATGTTATGTTATGTTATGTTATGTTATGTTATGTTATGTTATGTTATGTTATGTTATGTTATGTTATGTTATGTTATGTTATGTTATGTTATGTTATGTTATGTTATGTTATGTTATGTTATGTTATGTTATGTTATGTTATGTTATGTTATGTTATGTTATGTTATGTTATGTTATGTTATGTTATGTTATGTTATGTTATGTTATGTTATGTTATGTTATGTTATGTTATGTTATGTTATGTTATGTTATGTTATGTTATGTTATGTTATGTTATGTTATGTTATGTTATGTTATGTTATGTTATGTTATGTTATGTTATGTTATGTTATGTTATGTTATGTTATGTTATGTTATGTTAATGTTATGAAATTGGATTTTAAATATTCCTTATCACTTCTTTTAAGTTTAATGCCAACACCCTTTATATTCACATTACGTATATTATATTCCTTCATATTAAATACATGCATATGTATGTATGTACAACATATTAAATCGCCATCAATTTCTTTTATTTATTTATGTGAAAGCATAAAAGTGGCGCACAGAAAAATCTCGCTGTCACCTTGATTTATTAATTAAATTTGCAAAATACCGATATCGTCCATCACAAGAAAAACAATTGCACAGCGCACAATAGTGACAATATCGTATGCCTGTAGTTAGTAGCACAACCACAGTAACAACAGGAGCAACATCATCAACAATACCAAAAAACCAGCAACACCAATATCAGCAACAGCAGCAACAACTGTCGCAGTTGTAAGTGCATTGGATGTGGCAACATACGACATTGCTCGCATTAATAATGCTAGTAAAATAAAGTACGCAACATCAGAAGCAACAATAGCAACAACAACAAGTGCATCAACCCGAAAACTATTGTTTATTATTTGTCGTTGCCAATATTGATGACCTTGTCATACGACTTTGACTTGTGGTGTGAACTATATATTTTTTGACGCGAATGTGCAACATGACAATTGATTGTTGAAGTGATGGATACTTGGAATATTTGCTTACTTGGATATTGTAATAAATTGAACTGGTTTTTGACAATGGGTAGAGAATAAACATGTGTGCATATTTACATCTGTGACGATCTACATATATTGCTGACTATAAGTTCTGTTGAGGGAAAGTTGAGGTTAGGTTAGGTTGGCCAGGATTCAATGATCCCTCACATAGACCACATATGGTCCTTAGTATCGCCAACAACGTATTAGAGGCGTTATATTAAGCTTGGATTGCAGGGCTTCACAAGGTTTAGTATTTTGTATATTTCCTAACTCGCAAAGTCTTTTAGAGACGAGGAACGTACAGAACCGAGGTCGCTGAGACAGTGAATAAATCGTCCTGGACCCAATTGGTGCTCAGGATGATTTATAATAATGAAGTTCCGAAAAAGAAATAAAAAGAATAAATGTTCGGATTAATAATTAGCAAGGATTGCTTTATTTTCAATATGTATGCATATATATAGGAATATATGGATATTTGTGGTGTGGATATATATATATAGGAATATATGGATTAAAGGAAGTACACTTACCGCTGTGGCTGGATAATCGCAAGTGAAGAAGTGAAAAAATATGAAAAGCGCGCTGACCGGCAGAAAATTACTTTCGTTAAGTCAACGGCTTTTCATATAGTATATGTTTACATATACCAATATGACATCTTAAAGTTAAAGTGCGCATTAGGGTGTGCCGAAATATTTAGACGCTTGGTCTAAACAGACAGAGTCTACAAAAAGCTGGAAATTGACAGAGGAGATGTGGAAGAGAGGAGAGTGCTAACAGCATCCGCGTTCGTTACATACCGTGCACGCCTGACTCTGCACCAGTCCCATTTTGAACGCATGAGATGGTGTGAGACGGATCCCTGTTAGTATTGCGACTACCAGTCTGCAGACTGCTCTAGAAAGTGTGAGTAGATAGTTTGCAATTTTTACGTTGCATGACCGAAGCATGATTGTGGCTATCTAACAGGTTGACAGTGTCCTCCACTGGGAATCACCTGTACGGATCTGATATATTTGAGATTTATGGGGAGAGAAGGGAAGATGTTTGGGGTCCGGGTACCCAGTAGATCGCAACGCTTCTATTCGCGCAGAGTCCATGTAACATGGCACCGATCCGACTCACGCATTTTGAGGTGGTCGTCGCTGCCGTGGCCGCTTTGATTGTCGCCTGCCTGTTGATGAGAGTTTGAGGACGTTAGTTCAGCTGAAGGTTCCGCTGCTTCTAAGGCGGTGTTAAACGCAGCCTGAAAGTTACTGCAGTAGTTCAGGAGCCTAAAGTATTTTTGCATCACAAGCTCCGGACAAAACACTGCAACTCCTATCCTTACGTCGATCTTTTATCCGTCTATGAATAAGTCGAACCTATGGCGATTGCTTCGTAGTCCTTTCTTCCATCCGTACTGTTCTATTATTGCCCTTGAGGTCGGTTTGGAGTGTGGCGTAGTCTGGACCAGAGAGGTAAAGAAACACTTTTGTTATTTATAAAAGTCCACTTAAATCTTCTTTATTGATCTATTCTGCAAAAGAGAATAGCTCACCCAATAAATACATAGATTCTACATTCGCTTCTCTGAAAGGTCTTCTTAAGGCTAACGGTAACTGCCCTTAAAATGTTATGCCTCCCTTTTGACTCATCGAAGAGTGGAAGGCTACTTCAGAGTTTGGATAAATGAAGATTAAACCAACGTGCTCAGATGAGAGTCCTCTCTGAAAGTAGCTTATCTTCTATTTATATTCTGGACCTTCTACGTTTGTCTTTCTGTAAGACAAAGCTGAATTGGTATTCACAGCAAAACATTTCTTCATCGGCTCTATGGATTGGGATATCAATCGCTTCTCTATAATTGTCTAAGCGATTTATTATTCGGCCACTCACATGATTATGTTATAGAAATGTAAAGGAAAGGGTGAGCAAATGTTTGCTTCGATTTCATTTTAATTTCAATAGTAATCATATTTTTGCTGACTAACACTCAATGTCAAATAAAAATCTCACCTCTTAAATTTATCCAACAAAAGGTGGGGAAAATAAATCCACTAGCTACGCTTTCTGGCCACGGTTTGCAAAACTTTTTTTTTCCTGCTTTTAAGCAGAAATTAACACACAAATTTATTCGAGCATAAACTGAAGCCGCCCACAACAAAATAGCAAAAAAAAAAACCAAGTAAGCAAGGAAATTCAGCGGCAGCTGCGGTAATAGTTTTGCGCTAGGCATTGTTGCCCTTCAGCACGTCTCCAACAGCAGCAGCCAGCAGCAAATGTTATGACAACTGCTTTTATGTATATCTATATGTATCAAATTTCCAGCAACAGTAACAGTTATTTCTACGAAATACTCGTATAAAAGCTTGAATGCATATGTTTATAATAGATAGCTCCGAATGGAGCCACGACCAACCACGCCACCAACAATCCAAATCACAAACTAATAATTAATATGCTTTGTTGGTTGGCCTTTTGGTGGAGTTCTTTGCCAAATTGACAAGGGCAGGGTTGCAAACAGCTGCAGCCAGCCGTCAACTGCCGCCAACCGCCTTCAATTGCGACAAAATATAAAATGTACAATTGCAATGACAACAGACTAAACAGCAACAACAACAACCACAACAACCACAACAACAATTACAATAAAGCAGTAGCTTTGGTTGCAACAATAGCGACAACAAGAACAACAGCAACAATAACAATGCAATAGTTAGTCAATCGGTCGGCTTGTATCGTACATCAAGCACGCGGCCGGCCTATCAATTGTTCGCTATGGCAACTGTAACGGTAGCAAATGTTGCAAGCTTAAATTGCTGTTGCTGCTTTTGTTGTTTTTGTATTTTTTTTTTTTTTTGCTATCCGTTTCTCTCTACCGAATGACAGTCGGTGGGCTGGTAGCAGTAGCAGCATTAACAGGAGGCAGTTGGAATAATAATAATTCTGGCGGGCAGTGATTGTCACCGCAGCGGCAATGCCAATAGCAACAACAACATTATTTGGATTTGGCTACTGAGTGCATACATATGTGAGTGCCTGTGTTCGGTACGTTCATTGATGGCTCATAGCTTGGACGTTGTAATTTCCTTACAGCAATTGATACAGTGTGTCGATTTCGAGTGGTCTGAAAATCCGATGGATAATAAAAGATGTCAATTGCCCGCGGCGAATTCCTACCAGAATGATAATGGCGATCAAGTGGTTGATGTCCATAATCTAAATAAGTTGAGGAGAGAATATTTCAGCTATTTATCTACACACTGTATAGCGAGGGAATAATGAAAATTCGAAAGGAAGCCAAATTCCCAAAGATGAAATCCACAGTCCACAGTGCGCGAAGAAAAATGTCTCGGTTCAAAGGTATACATAAAGCTAATGGAATCCGCGAATTGCATGTCCAATTACAGCTTCGTGCATCCTACATTGTTCTAACAGACCAACCGCCCTCAGTTGCAGAAGAAGAGTTGGAGTTACACAGGGAAATCAGAGAAGAGTTACACGGGGAAATGAGAGCAATCCTAGCACAACTAAGATCAGGTCACTGCAGCATACTTAACTCCTACAGGACCAGATAAGATCCCAGTATAGCAAATGAATGTCCAGCATATGTAGAAATGCCGCATGACACACGGCATCCCTTCACACGCCCTTCAACACCCACTCAATTGGAACCGCTATCCTTCTGAACTAGTCCAAAGTAGCTGCACCTTTCCTGGTGCTCCAATAACTGAGCCTCATGACAATTTGTGAGCAGAAAGGTCTGTCAGAGCAGTGATTAGTACTTCTACAAAAACAACAAATTGCATGTAGGACTAAATATCTCATCATCCATCTGAAAAGTTTCTTCCTCAGAGAAGCAGGTGTTCGATGAAAGCATCTTAGTAACTGCAATCAATCAAAATTCCTTTGGTCAAAGTGATGAGCTTAAAAGCTCGAAATTTTAGAGATCCGCATATTTCATGTTTCAAAGATCTCAGAGATCTGTCTGGAATAGAACTTCAAAAAGTTATAAGAAAATCATGGGATCCAAGCTATTCATCCACTTTCGGTGGCTCTTATAAGTTAAGGACACAAATATTTTCAACCCATTGTAAGGCATGTCGTGCGCGCTTCATCATCATCTCCGTCGTCGTCGCCGGCGTCATCAGTGACCACATCGCGCCGCATCGCGTCGCATCGTATCGTGCCATGCCAACAACAGTTACTAACGGCTTCCGTGCTGCACCTCAGCGGTGCTGGGCAAGTTGGGTGCATTACTAGTGATACATCCGCCACTCAAAAATACTAAAATAGACTAACATACATATACGTATGTATGTCTGTGTGTATGTCCAGCTGCTGCCTGCAACATAGATGTTCAATTTTTGTGTGGACATTTAGTGCACGAAACTTGCGGCAACAATTGCAACCTCAAACCATTGCGACGACAATTCAAGTGCAACCAATGACAACAACAACAACAGTAGCATCAATAATAACAACAACAACAACAGCATCAGCAACAAAAGAAAACTTACAAAAAAGCACAAAGCAGCGAATAGGCGCCGCCGCCATTTAAAGTTGAAAGGTAGCCAGAGCAAAGAAATGCCGTCAGTGAAGCCAGTGCAATACAGTGATGGGCAGTGCACGGTGGACCGAGTGAATTTTTGTTTATGTGATACATAAGAAGTCAATATGTAATTTTTTGAAAAAAAGGCGTGGTATTATTTCGAAAGCTCTCTCTGAGATATGTATAAGAAAAAGTTTCGAAGGAAAGCTTTTATTGTGTTAAGGCATTTTTTTAAGAAGAGGGCGACTACTTCCCATAAAACCTGAAATATAATTTTTTTAATTAACAAAATCGCACTCACTTTATCTCCTAACGTACTTGTAAGAACTATGACTATGCATAGAACACCAGCAGAAAACCCACAAATGGCGGTTTATTCAACTCATATTAAATTTTTCAAAGTGTGGCAATCCTGTCTAAAAAAATTGCCAACCTATTAAATAGTTTTAAGATTTTAATATTTATACGTTATTGTAATATTTTATGCGTAGATACATATTTTATTCAATTTTTTTTGTAATTTTTTCTAAGAATTTTTTTATATTACAGACGCCTGGCAAAACCATTTGAAATATTTTTCGAACGTACGAAAATAATTTCTTTTCGTTCCCAGCAAACATTCAGAGTCATAAAAAAATCAGAAAGAAATCCTAAACTGGAGTGTTCACACTCATTTTGAGCTCATTTTGGAATCCGAAATGTCTGTATTTCTGTTCTTAAGGTGGTCGTCCGATATGAGCCTAGTTTCGTACATCATAAAAGCCTGAATAAGAGTCATAAAAGACTCCTATTGAACTCATATTTATGACTATTTTTGAATTTTTTGTGACTAGTAAAATCAAAGAATATTTTTTTTTTTAATTTTACTTCCCCTAACCCAGTTCTCTTCAAATGCAGCTTCACCCCCGCTTGTTCTCCTCTTTTCCAATCCTTCTCTGCCTTCACTGTTTGCTTAATAGTGTTGTCTATTCTGTATTCTTCTCCGGATTCGAACCTGACATAAACTTCAAATTCAATCCAATGTCATCATATAGTGGAAAATTCAACATTATATTGAACTTCAATGATACTTTTATACTTCCTCTTTTTCGAAACAGAATCTATGAATTACAATTGCCATTTTAAAAAACGAAAAAAAATCACAAAAAAACAGTCCTAAGCTCATATTTCTCATTTATGCGGATTCCAAATAATGAGTGTTCCGGGAATGTTTGCTGGGTTTTTATATTTTTTCTTAGAATTTTTTTTTCTACCGATTTTTGCTCTTTAAAGTAGGTCCGCTTAACCACTGTATAATGCAATGCGCACTAATTGTAATCATATCATACATATCATTCCATATATACACAGTACAGTGTACAGCCGTATCGGGTTATATGAACCAAAAAAAGTACCCCTCCCCCGTCCCTCACTTATATGATGTCTTTTTGGAAAACTTTTCCGGAAAATATCGACCTTAAAAATACAATTTTTCCTGAATTTCTTAAAAAAAAAGGGATCAAAATAACCCTTAAGCGGGGTGCTAGAGCGTTAAAATGTTCTAGAAAATTATTTGCCAGAGGATTTCACTAGGGGTCTCCTCAGGAAAAATCTCTGTAAAAAGAAGCTAAAGACCACAGAAAGCAAAAAACACATATTCCTCGTAATGTTAAATGCGTCTTATTATGGTTTATACCGAAGTGATCGAAATACTTATTTCGCAAGAGATTAATGGTTTTGGACTACGTTTACCATAATGGCACAAAAAGGTACATTAAGGTGGTATAAACCAAGTAATGTGTGGTAGTGACCCCAATTGCGCACATAGGGTTAACACGATTACATAGTAAGAAGCGTCCTCTCAAGACGAAGACACTGGTCTATTAAACTTTTCAGATCTGACTATAAATACCGAAGATATTAAGAAATATGTACATATTTGGGAGACTTCTCACAGCGTCAAAAACATTTTTTTTCGGAAATGTTTTTCACGAAGACATCGTATGGGGTGCGGTGGGGTACGACCAATTTTTATTTTTTTTTTGCGATACGGTCTAATGGACAGGTGTATTAAGCATGCATGTGTGTGTATGTATGTAAGTTCTGCCGCCTTTAAGCCAACAGCTGCTCCTAAGCATTCATTTTTGCTGCTAAATCGGCGACAAAGCCGCGGCGACCCAACAAGTGAACAGCAGTATCGGTCAGTATTGTTATTATTATTGTTGTTATTAGTGTTCCAGTTGCTTTGTTGTTGTTGCATAAAGTGCTATTGTGTATGTGTATGTTTGCGCTTATTTCTATCCGTTTGGCGTGGCCAAATCGTGCGCGCGTTTAGTTTTTAAATGAAAAAGATGCTTATCACGGTCAGCGCTGCCGGAACGAGGCGCTTATATACACACACACACACACACGCGGCGTTTAGTGCCCTTATAACTTCGTGATGTTAGTTTTTTTTTTTTTAATTTAATTCTCATTTTTTTTTTTTTTTTTTGCTTTACTTAGATAGTATTTAAGCAAACCGCTAGCTAATCCACCTGCTGTCTAAACGATTTGAAGGCAAGCATTGCTGGCATTTTAATATCCACTTGTAATTGTTTCAAAATGTTCGTGCCCACAGCCACGACAGTTTGTTTTGTTTCCTCTTTTTATTGTTATGATGCAACGCTGCTTTATTGCAGTTGTTGTTGTTCTTGTTTTCATTGTGCTACCGTGTGCTTGTCATTTTCATTCATTCATGCGCTGCTGATGATGTCATTTTCCAAAGTGTCCGAAAATATACTAGACTGGACTTTGAGAAATGAAACGTGCTGTAATTACTGCACATCAGGAAGAGTTTATGACAAGAAAAAAAAAAAACAGAAAGACAAAGGAAATGTGGACCTAGATGTAAGCAATCGAAGTGCTACCGTTAAATGAACAGTTATAAAATTATTCGTTTGTTTAGCTTTGACTTGTTTATGGCAAAAGTTTAGCCTTCATAAAGCAAATCGTCATTTGATTGTAGGGATTCGGTAGAGAAAAGGATTTTTATTGATTTTCAGCTTGAGTGACAGAGATCACAGACAGTCTTTTTTTATTATTTTGCATCAGTAATCATATAAGCATGTAATATGTAATTATAATACGCTGGCGAGCAGGGATGGGCATTAATCAAAAATTAAATAATTCAATAACGAAAAGATAATGATAAACGAATAACGAATAAATTTTTATTCACGCTATTCAATTATTCTTGCTAGTCACACAAGTAAATTGTTTTTCTTTTTCAGTGATTTTTCGAATATTTTCGAGCTGAATATATTCCCGAATCCCGACAGAATATTCTCCCAAATACTTTCCCGAATCCGAAACCGAACCCGAATACTTAACCGAATATTTTTCCGAATAATTTTCCGTTGCGAACCGAAGGTTTTCCCGAATCCGAAATCGAACGCGAATACTTAACCAAATATTTTTTCCGAATACCTTCCCGAACCGATCCGAATGTTTTCCCGAATCCGGACAGAATATTTTCCAAAATACTTTCCCGAATCCGAAACCGAACACGAATACTTAACCGAATATTTTTCCAAATAATTTTCGGTTGCGAACCGAATGTTTTCCCGAATCCGTAATCGAACGCGAATACTTAACCAAATATTTTTTCCCAATACCTTCCCAAACCGATCCGAATGTCTTCCCGAATACGAACCGAATATATTCTCAAAAACTTTTCCGAATTCGAACCGAATAGTTTCCCGAATTCGAAACTGCACCCGAATACCTAACCGAATATTTTTCCGAATACTTTCCCGATCCGAGCCGAATATTTTCTCGAAAACGAACCGAATATTTTCCGAAATAATTTCTTGAATCCGAACTGAATACTTTCCCGAATCCGAAACAGCAAAGAATACTTAACCAGATTTTTCCGAATACTTTCCTCATCCGAATGGAATATTATCCAGAATCCGTACAGAATATTTTCCAAATATTTTTCGGATCCGAACCGAATACTTTGGCGGATCCGAAACCGAACCAGAATATTTAACCGAATATTTTTTCTGAATATTTTCCCGAATTCGAACCGAACATTTTCTCAAATACTTTAGCGAATCCAAACGGAATACTTTCCCGCACCCGAACATCTAACCAAATATTTTCCCGAATACTTTCCACATCCGAACGGAATATTTTCTGGAATGCCAACAGAATATTATACAAATACTTTCCCGAATCCGAACCGCATATTTTACCGATTCCGAACCGAATATTTTCTCGAATCCGAACCGGATATTTTCCCAAATACTTTCCCGAATCAGAACCGAATATTTTCCCAAAATTTTTCCGGATCAATATCTCTGTACAAAAATTTTGTCCGAGAAGACCCCTGTGAAATTTTATGGCGAATAATTATCTAGAACATTTTAGCCCTCTATCGACTTTCAAAATAATATTTTTTTCAAATAGTGGCCAAAAAGACCTCTTCGTGGAAGTGTTAGCGGGTATTCTACGGAATTAAATCTCGTGCAAATTTGCTATCTAAATGTTTTCTAACAACATATTTCAATACGATATGTATTTTAACCCTTTGTTTCCTTTATTTAAAAATCAATCCGACAAAATTTTGCAAATTTAAAATGATCTTTTGTTCTGCAGGGGAATTTTTGCGTCCCCAGACAACAACCCTAAATTTGCTTCGTCTTCAAAACGGACTGAAATATATTCATTTGGCATTATTCTTATAAGGAAGAGCTTTGTTTGGGGGAGATAAAATGGCCAGGAAAGTGCTCACTTGTTATCCCGTTTTTATTTTTATTTTTTGGTTACTGCCATTGTTATTACTAACCGGCCAATTTGACCACCCACGAGCGCCTCGTTGCTTCTTGCATTACACACATTACAGTTACCAAATGTAAATATGCTTAGAAACATAAATGTACATACATACATATTCGATATTCTCTTTATTTTTTTGCTGAAATGTTGCTAATTCAACAAAAATGTGTACAATTTTATCATGTTTTATTGTTAGTTTCACGTGCAAAAAGCATTATTCGAATCGTTTTGTGCTATTCTTTCTTGGTTCCTTTGCCAAATTGCACTTTTTTTCGCTAAGCGTTTACGAATGTCGCTGTCTTTTTTTCAGTAAGAATTCGCTGTTCTTGTTGACTTGTTGTTGATTGTTAAATGATGTTCCGTGTTGTTGTTATTTCGGTTATTTTTTGTTCTTTTTCTCGTTTTCTCATTCTTTAGTGTTTGTTATTGTTTTTGTTTTTTTGTTTTAATTTTTCTGCCTTTAATTTTTTTTTGTTTTTGTTGTTATAGCACATTTTCTTTCAATTGCCGATTGTCGATTACGTTTCGTTTGCTAATCGATATCAACATCGTCATTGCCGATCTAATCATTATTGTCTTATTGGAGCAAGCAGCGCTTGTTTTATTGTAGTTGTTCTTCCTTATTGCTTTGTTGTTGTTGCTTGTTCGCTGTATGCGCCATGTTTGCAACATTTTTGTTCAATCATGTTCACAGTTAAAATTCTTCAAATTTTTGATCTGCTCATGTCGCCGAAAGCAAATAGTTTTGGTGTTTTTTTAATACGAGTACATGAAACAACGAACTACAGACATACATACATGGTTGCAATTCAAGAATAATTGTAGAAAAAAGCATTTCTTGTTTGCTTCTCTTTTTCTTTTATTTCATACATTTTACATCAATTTATCATTTTAGAATTTTGCTAAGAAAAAAAGTTTAAGGGCCGGTTTCACCATCACCGGTTAACGCTAACCGGAGGTCCAAGTGCCGGTTAAAATATCGACTGCATTATCAACTACATTCATTCAACACATGGTCGATAACGCAGTAGATATTTTAACCGGCACTTGGACCTCCGGTAAGCGTTAACCGGAGTTGGTGAAACCGGCCCTAGGTGTTGCAGAAAATTGATTTACGTGCACTTTAGGGGCCGATATATCTGATAATCAGATTCTGATATAAACTGTCGCCCAAAGCTACGTAAACATTTCAAATCATTCTACGTAATTTTTAATACTTTTTACTTATGTAAAAATTGTGTTTTTGCTGTGAATATAGTGAATGTTCCTCTTTTTCCAATTCGTTTGCCAGCCACCATTACCACGTAAAAGTATTCCGAACTTCCGTTGAGGCATTTTCTCAAATTTTCTACTAATCTGTACTCTGAAAAAAAAAACGTTGTAAATCTAAAGACTTTCGCTGTTAAATCAACTACTTTCCGCAGTTGAAATGTGCCCAACAACGCTCCGTTGTTGTTTCAAAGGTGCGAGCGTTGTTGATTTAAGTCAATAACGGAGATTGTTGGAAAAAATTTTCACCTAAAAATAAATTTTTGTTTGCATTTTACTCTTCATCTTCTCTCCACCCGGGTCCCAACTGCAAATATGTAGCCTCCACTTGTTCTCCTATTCTTCTCTCCTTCTTATCATTCACTGGTTGCTATCTTTATTTCTTATTCTGATTTTTCTTCTTTATTTTATATTCTCCTCCGTATTCGAACCATGACATCGAGCTGAAATTCTATCCAATCATCACATAGTGGAACATTCAACATTATATTGAATTGTAGTAACCTATTTATACTTCCATTTCCTAAAAAGGAATCCATGAATTATTTCAATCATTGTAAAAACAAAATTTAAAAAAATTTGTTCTCATTAGTTTTGTTTACAACGGAAACTGTTGGGTCAAATACTTTTGCCTTTAAATCAACAACGGGGAGAAAATTGTTGCTAAAAATAAACTTTTGTTTGGATTTTTCTCTTCATCTTCTCTCCATCATTATTTTTTTGTTGGTTTTCTCACAAAAAAATATTTTCTCACAAAAATTTTTTAAAGGCAAGCAAGTTTTTGAAACAACAACGCCCGTTTTTGAATAAATTGTTGGATCAAAAACTTTGCTGTAAAAACAAATACTTTTGCTGTTGAATCAAAGACGGAGATTCAACAGCCGAAAGTTGTTGGTTTAACTACGGTTATTTTTTTCAGAGTACCTAACCGTAACAGATTGTAGAGCCTCCAAATTAGCTTAGCGGTCTAAATAATTTTAGTGTCGAGCCATCGTTATAGAGGTCCGAGTTAGCATTATAATCTGCTGTATATTAAACTCCTTCGGTTTGTGGCACGACAATTGAAGATCGGAGAACGGGAAGTTGTTTAGCAAGCTATCAGAGCAATATCCTTTGTCCCTAATTATAAGCTGATACCCCGAGTAGTTATTCTTTCGTACACGATACGCTTACGATTTTCTCACAAGAGATCAACGAAGAGATCCAGAAACTCTACTAGGAGGATCGAAAAAAATCATCTAAACAGACAGACCAAAAACAGGATATGTTACTGGATCCGGCTAGCACCCGGAGGTCGACTTCAGGTGTCATTATACTTTAGGTACAATGTCGAGGGTTTTTCAATAGGAAATTTACTCGTATGTCATACTAAAAGCAGCAGAAGGGATAATTAGTGAGAGTTGGCGTGAGCCAGGCTGCACTGAATGCACTGGGAACTGCACGAAGCTCTTCAAAAATTGTGCAAGAATATAAGTTGAAGCTTTTCTCCGTAGCAACATGGAATAAACTTCAATTTATGTGGGTATTCAGACACTGCGGTGTTGAAGGTAACAAGCTGGCCGATGAATTGGCAAATTACGAATCAGCAGAACAACCAACTGGACCGCAGCCAAACATAGGACCAAGTATGGCGGACACTGTGAAGTAATCAGGGACTCCATGAGGGAAACTCACGGGAGACGCTGGAACTCTAGAGATTTCTGTAAAATTACAAAGTGATTTCTGAAAAAATCTAACAGGAACGTAGAAAACTTCCTTCTCGAGCAGAGAGGCAAATGCCTTAGTAAACTAGCTGGTTCTCTTTTCGATACAGATAAGTTCTCAGTGCCCGTGGCCGCTGTGGTGCAGAGGGTAGAGTGCTCGCCTGCTATGCCAGAGGTCTCGGGTTCAAACCCCAATCCGAGCAAACACCAAAAATTTTTTCTAATTAGTAAAAATCCAATTATTGGGGTTTTTAAAAGCAGCGGTCACCTCTCGGCAGTGGGCGGCATACCCTCCGAGAGTATTTCTGCCATGAAAAAGCTTCTCACAAAAAATGCATTCGCCGTTCGGAGCCGGCATAAAACTGTAGGTCCACCCAATTAGTAGGAAAAAACAAAAGGAGCACACCTCGAATTGGGAGAGAAGCTCGGCCATAAAACTCGTCAGAGTTATAATAGCGCCATTGTATTATTATTATATTATTAAGTTCTCATTGTCAACGTGAAATTCATATGTATTGGGGGTGGTCATAAGACTGAAGGTCCTTCAATTCAATGAGTACAAAAAAATCACTGAATTAAAAACATATACATACATACATATGTATATATTATTTCATTATTGTTGTTTTTAGCTAACTCCAAATAAACAGCGGCCGCCAAGTAGACATTAGAAGATTAAAAAAATAAATACATTTTCCGGATATTCTTCTTCCTACATGCATATATAACAAAACTAAGTAGCACAAAAGTGAATGCAGCCGAAATTTCAAATCCATCAATTACATAAATACATTTTTTGGCGTTTCAATCAATTCGTTACAATCCACCCGTACCTTTTTTTGTGTGCATATGAACCTATACAAATGGAAATTTCATTGCAAAAGACATTTACTGCATATATATATATATATATATATATATATATATATATATGAAGAGGATACAACTACTAAACTATGTTCACAGCAAGATATTTTGTGTCCCATCATACTTATGTATGTATGTACAAGTGTGTCTTAATAACCGCATAGGAAATATATGTATTAGCACTATCTCCTCCCACCGTCACAGCTTCTGTAAAGTATTTAATAACCATTACAAAAATATTTTTATTTATTTAGTTAAATATTAAGTTCTAAACAAAACAAAAAAAAACAACAAAAAATAGTTCATCAAGATATAAAACACCATTGAGGCCTTGTGAATTTGTAATCAAGCGCCAAACTCTAATCGAAGCGTTTATTTTTGTAATTCAATGTTTAATAAGAAAATTAAATAATGAGAAAATGAAAAACATACATACATACATATAATGTAAATATAAAGCAAAAAATCAACCTTAAATAGCAATAAAGCAAATTACAATCTTTTATATGGTTAAAAACATAAATCAACTTGCAACAAAGCAATTTTAGCCATAAAAAATATGTACATATAAAATACACACACAAACACACATACAAAAATTTAAAGGCACTATTATTATTATTAGTTATAATCCGTTAATATATGCAATATTATTATCAAGTAATATTATTAGCCATAATAAAATACATAAACTTACGCATGCAGAAATGTGCAGATATGCATGTATGTATGCAGCAGTAAAGGCAAGTTCGTTGCTTTAGTCTTTCGTTCGTACAAAGCATTTGGTGGGCGATTACTTGCTTGGCCGTTTGGCCATTTTTCCGTTTGGCCGCTTGCTTAGTTTAGAGGGCAAACGTAAAACACTATGAAATAATTAAATGTGCCGTTTTTTGTTGTTGTTGTTTGTTGCCTTTATATTGTTATTATGTATTACTATGTATAATGTTTTAAGTAGCCAAAACTAAATCAAATTTATTACATTATTTGCATAAATTAGCATATGCTGCTGTGCGCAAAATATTGGAAAAATCAATTGAAGTCAGTTGGGTGAATAAATTGCATACTAAATAGCGGTGAAAAAGTTGTAGCATAACAAAAAAAGGTTCAAGGAACAAGCGTGTTTAGAAAAAGACATTGAAAGCTTTTCTTCATTGAAGCAAAAAGGTAAAAAAAAACACCCTGCGAGAGTTTCTTCTGAGATAACAGCCAGATAATAAAAACCATGCAGCTATTCTTAAGCACTTCATTACAACTTGTATAGACAATTGTGAATTGAAATTTAGTTTCATTCAAAATTAACGTGTGTGCCGATAGGAAATATGTACTGTTTTCCTTACTCAAGTTCTTTAAATCACACACAACAACAACAAGCAACCCGTTTTCCCCATTTTCGCGCAAGAAAAATTACATTTTCAACACACCTATTAATTTAATAAACACAAAATACAATACAAATAATGCGATCCAACTGTTTGGGTCGTAAATCAAAATGCAAAATGCACATGTACTTAGCTGTAAGACATTTTAAATTGTATTTAAATTTTTTGTAATAAATAGAAAACCTACAAAAGATTTATAACCTTTGCAATTGAAGTTTGAAAGAAGGCAAGAAAAAAAATGTATGTATGTAAGTATGTAAATACAACAATTTAGGATAACATTTATTAACTTGATTATGCGCTTGTTTCTTGCGTTGCAGCGCTTGTTGCTTTGGTTTTGTATTTGTTGTTTGCATTGTTGTTTTTGCACATGCCCTGCGGTTCATAGGCAACTTGATCAACGTTACCACAAACCGTTGACATTTATACCAACAAAACAATGCTATATATGTATGTACAAACACATCTATGTATTAATACATAATTCTTAAGCGCAATGAGTATTAAAGAGGCGGTGGCGGCGGTGGCTGTCACGGCTGCTGCTGCGCCCTGGGTTACTAAAACAAAGCGCAAAAGGCCAGAGAACTTGTACGGAAGTTGCAGCGATAAAACACATACAAAAATTGTATGTGGGCATTTTGCATAAATTCTTTTGCTATAGCTAACAGTTGGCAAAAAACAGTCATACATACATATACATACTTGCATAATATTATATACTTAGTGCATGTATTTATGTATGCATGTGTGTCTAGTGCTCATGCGAATTTGGCGCTCTTTTTTGCACACACTCATTTTCCTTTGCCTTAGCAGCAAAAATATGGGCAAATTCAATGCAAATTGTTTATTCTAATCTAGTATTTATTGGCATGTTAAGGTAGTGGACATTTCGGTGTGCCTGTTGCATGTGGCAGAAATGCCAAAACACACACTCATAACACATTAATCATAACAAATGTCAAAAAGGTACCGTTAAAATAAATGCAAATCACACAAAACTGTGAAATAAACTAGATAATAGCATTTGTGTTAAATTGCAAGCAGTGTTGTGCAAGCGATTGCAATTGTATCTACCGGCCGGCGTGAAGAATTGAATGGATTTTCGTTGCTGGCATTAAAATATGCTTACACTTATTTAACTGAAATTAACTTTATATGATAACTCAAGGTATTTATTTTACCATCATTTACCCACTTAACTAACTTAAATAAATTTCAATGAAGTTAATCGGAGTTAACTAAAGTTAAATCCACTTAACTAAACTCAACCAAACTTGAATAAATTTAGCAAAAATAAACACTAAAACAAACTAGGTTGAATTCATCTTAGCTTGGGTAAACTAGCCTTGCATCAAATAGTTTTAAGCTTAACTAAATTTAGCTGAATTTTAGTAATATTATTAGCTTGACTAAATATGTCTTACAATGAGTTTCTTGAAGGAATATAGCAAGTATATGAAAACTTAATCAACTTAATTTAACTGTAAAAACAAATTTCCTGAGAAGAAATTTAACTGAACTTTACTTAACCTTGTGGCCGCTGTGGTTCAGTGGGTAGAGTGCTCGCCTGCTATGCCAGAAGTCTCGGGTTCAAACCCCAGCCCGAGCAAACACCAAAAAAAATTTTCTAATTAGTAAAAATCCAATTATTGGGTTTTTTTAAGAGCAGCGGTCACCTCTCGGCAGTGGGCGGCATACCCTCCGAGTGTATTTCTGCCATGAAAAAGTTTCTCACAAAAAATGCATTCGCCGTTCGGAGCCGGCATAAAACTGTAGGTCTACTCAATTAGTAGAAAAAACAAAAAGGAGCACACCTCGAATTGGGAGAAAAGCTCGGCCATAAAACTCGTCAGAGTTATAATAGCGCCATTGTATTATTATATTATTATTATTATTACTTAACCAAACTTAACTATACGAACCTAATTAAATTTAACCAAACTTCGGCACTCTCAACTTTACTTAGATTATCCTCCCTTATTCTTCTTAGTAGGCGCGCAATCGTCTAGACGATTTTGGCCGAATCCAATAAAGTGTTTCTGTTTCATGCAGCATGGCGCCACTTGAAAATACCGAGGGAGTCAGCGTCGCTGTCCAGCAGTTCTTCTGCCTTTAACGAGTTTTGTTAGAATTAATTTCTGGGCTTTCATCCATTCTCACTACATGACCTGCCCAAATCAGCCGCTGGAGTTTTATTCGCTGAACAATGTCGATGTCTGCGTAAAGCTCGTATTGCTCATGCTTGCTAATGCGCAAAGGTCCATAAATCCTCCGAAGAATTTTTCTCTCGGATACTCTAAGTGTAATCTCAACCGATTTTGACATTGTCCATGCTTCTACGCCGTACATGAGGACTGAAACGATGAGCTTGTGGTATAGGATACTTCCTGTATGGTTAAGTTCTGCAGCTCGTATTATCTTTTCCAGCATCAAGTTGAAGAATCACACGAAAGGGAGTCAACTTATGTGAAATCACGTTTGGTATTGAACGGCTCGGAAAGGTTCATCCCAATTCTGACGGAGCTGGTGGTGTTAGTCAACGTCATTTGGCATAGCCGTATAAGTTTTGCAAGGAAACCAAATTCAGAAATTGTTTCATATACATACATAAATAGGCAATTCTTATTCATGCTATCAAAAAATAATAATCTTAGAGCTTTGTAAAAATGCATTTCCAAAAAAATATAAAATTCTTCAAAAAGTTAGATACAGTCAAATTTTTTTCGCATTTACCATCACTGTCTGTTGTTGTTGTCGCCGCAGGCCGCTACGAGTAGATTAAGGAACAAAGCCAATTGCAAGCACACCTGCTCCTCTAAAATCATCCAGCTGCATACATTTATTTGGTTTTGTTATGCCTATTTTATTTTTGTTTTTTTTTCTCTTGCAGTTTTACTTAGAATTTGTAGTTGTCGAGGCGCATAACCTTTATGATTGTCTTAGAACCTTTTTCTGGTGCTTGCAACTGTGGCGGTTGACTATTGGACTAAGATTATTCCTACTTAATGCATACACTCAGGGAAAAACAGCATTTTAAAATCAAAAATAAAATTTTTGGTTTCATAATGCACGTTTTAAACAAAAACATTTTTATTTTAACAATGAAAATGTTTAAATTAAAAATGAAATTTTTTAATTAAGAATGAAATTTTTGAAGTAAAAATGCATTTTGGATTTAAAAAGAAGCATACTTAAATTAAAAATGAAAATGAATGTTGATTCAAAGGCCCGGTTTCACCAGCCGGTCTCAACTTAGTTAAGCCGATTTTTTTACGTTTTCAGTTTCACCATGCAACTGAGCTAAGTCACAATTTAGTCAGCTTTTGTCTTGACTAAAAATAAACTAAAAATTTGAGTCGCTTTAGCAAATTCAACTACCAAAAGGGCGAATATGACAAAAAATGAGCAAATACAGCAACCAAAAAACCCAGTATATGCCATAAAAGGTTGGTTGCAAAACTATTTTCTTAGACTATTTGGTGAAACCCAAATCTGGGCTAACTTAAGTCAAAACTTAGTTTTAGCTTTAGTCACGTTGGTGAAACCGGGCCAAAGACTCGCTCTTTGTTCAAAATTTTTTTGTGAGAAATCCAACAAAAACAATAATGAGAATCGATTTTTTTTAATTTTGTTTTTACAATGATTCATATAATTCATGGATTCTTTTTTAGGAAAAGGCAAATAGAAGAGGAGAACAAGCGGAGGCTATATTTTTGTAGTTGGGACTCGGATTGAGAGAAAATGAAGAGAATGCCGTTGGATACAATTTCGAATCCGGAAGAGAAAATGATATAGAGAACACTGCAGCATTTTTTTCTCATAGTGCTTAAAATAAAAATAAACATTTTTAAATTTAAAATGTTTTTTCTTGATTTAAAAATTTTACAATGAACATTTTTTAAATAAAAATGTTGGTATTTACATCACTTTTAAATACGCTTTTACCCATTTTAAGCACGTTTTCATAAGTTTTTATAATTTTTTTTCCCTGAGTGTACATACAAGTACGGTATATGCCCAGTAAAAAATTTAAGCCTTATTTAATAATTAAAACAGCAGATTTAAAGACTTATGAAATAAGGCCTGAAAATTATAAGGGTAGCAAAGTTGTATGGCGTAAGGTTTAAGATAAGGCTGATTTTCCTTGTTGATGTTGATGATGTCAACGGGCCATAAGGAGTACTCTCTCTGTCTCTGAGAACACACCTTACTCCAAAGGCTTATCCGCCATGCAAAATAAGGCCTAGATAAGTATTAGAGAGTTAGGAGCAGACAGAGTGAGTGCATAACAGAAGCAGCGCTGCCAGCGTACTGCTTTTTTAGACCTGCTTTGTCAACGATAAGCAAAACTTTTTTGCGGGGTGTATACAAATGTATGATTATATAAACATATGTACATAGTACGAGTATGTACTATGTATAATGCATACTAGATTTGGAGTATATTTATCATTATTATTTAAATGTGGCATTTTTCGGCATCTTGTGCCATGCAAATGAGAGTCAGCGCATCGGCGCATTGCAAAGCGAATCATATATTAAATATGAATTCTGTACTTTAAAATAATTGACAATTGTTAATATTATGATAAGTAATGCTTCAGTTGTTATAAATTCTAGCTTCCAGCTGCTATCGACCTCAAACCGACCGCCTGACAAAAGTATCAATTTGGTATCATTTCCTATCGAAATTCAAGTGGCCAAACAGCAACTCGCTCCGCACATTTTTGAAGTTAACTTCTTAGGCGGCGATACAGAGTTTTTATGGAGAGCGAAATTTGAAATTTCACCAACGGGCCTTAGTCTCTTTATAGGACATGCTCGAACAAATGCGATCAATTCGCTCCATATAAAGGGATGTAAAATTGTATTAGTCGCATTCTCCCTTCCGATTGATCCCGGACACCTCCCGGATTAATCGCATTTTTTCAGGGATGTATTTTCAAATTCGCTTCTCATATGATATGTATATGAAACTTGTTACTTGTTGCTTTCGAGCCAATATAAATTGAAAACAAAATTATTTGAAATATTGTACAAGATGTAAGAAGTTAACTTCTATCACGTGTACTATGCTACACGCGGGTTTTTTTTTTTTTTGTGCCTCACCTTAAGCAAATATCATAGCAAATCACATATCATGACAATTTATACAATCAATTACAGAAAACGTAATAAACTCTTAACCCTATTTCACAGAATAATGGTTTAATAAATAATGACCAACACCGCCACCGCCGTCACCGCCACAGCTTAATAGCAAATAGCGTGTTAATACATTTACACACATATGTACGTAGATATGTATATAATTTTGGCTGACATTTTGTGCGAGCTATAAATCTTAATTGGCTATGAACTTGAGTAATTAATAATAATCAAAAGAATTGTTGATTTTGATCACATTTACACCGTTCCAGGCCGAAATGCGGGTGTGTCCCGAGCAATCGACAACAAATCAAGGCGGTAGCTAAACAAAATATAAATAGAAACAAGTAAGGAAGCCTAAGTTCGAGTGGAATCGAACATTAGATACTCAGCTGTATATTTTCATTGTTTGTTTGCGTTTGATGAAAACACGGTGTATTTTATATAAAGCGAGTGCTGCTTAAAGTAGGCGTAGCCACGCCCATTTTCAACATTTTTATCAGTCATCCAACTAAGCATATGAATATTATTCTTTGTGCAAAATTTCATTCCTTTATGACTTCTAATTGCAAAGATGTCACGTTACAAATTCCCAAAGGGTGTTCCAGAAATATCTTTGTTAAAAAGTAGGCGTGGTCATAAACCGATTTGAATAAATTTTTGCGTGTCTATTAGCACAAGTCATAAAAGTGTATAAACCAAGTTTCGTCTTAATGTCTCAATTATTTGTCGAGTTATGGGCTCCGAAATTTCGTATATTCCTTTGTCTAAAAAGAGGCGGTGCCACGCCCATTTTCCAAATTTTTATATTTTTTGTTTCCGGTCTATTGTGGAACTCATGCCACAAAATTTGAATGAATTATCTTTATATTTGACAAAGATATCGCTTAAAATATTTTTATTAGGCCCCTTTATAGTTCCCATATATGTATAAAAGTGGGCGTGGTCGCCAACCGATTTCGCTAAAATTTTGAACACGTATTACCACAACTAATAAAAGTGTACACACCAAGTTTCGTCATAATATTTAAATTATTTGTCGAGATATGGGCTCAGAAATCTCGTATATTCCTGCTTCTAAAAAGAGGCGGTGCCACGCCCATTTTCCAAAATTTTTATGCTTTCCGTTTTATATCCGCAGTTGGACTCCTTCCATAAAATTTCAATGATATACCTTTATATTTGACAGAGATATCGCTTAAAATGTTTTTATTAGGTCACTTTATAATACCCATATATAAAAGTGGGCGTGGTCGTTAACCGATTTTGGCAATTTTTCGTCCAAACATTTTCCTAAGTAAGTATATCACGCCTACCAAATTTCATCGATATATCTTCAACGGTTTCTGAGTTATGGCATATAAAACTTTCAATGTTTGGCCCTTAATAAGTGGGCGTGGCACCGCCCATTTTTCAAAATCTCACCAAATTTCTTCATAAGGGCCTGAGCTCCACACGTGGGTGAAATTTTATCACTCTAGCTCTATTAGTGACTGAGATACAAAATTTCCGATTTTTACTATATAGGGTAAGTGGGCGTGGTCATGGTCCGATTTCGCCCATTTTCAATACCATCCGTTCCAGTCTTGATACCAACTTGCATTCCAAATTTCATCAAAATATTTCAATTTTTGCGCGAGTTATCGTGCGTACAGACAGACAGACGGACGGACGGACAGACGGACGGACATGGCTCAATCGATTTCTTTTTTCACCCTGATCAATTTGATATATATAAGTATAACAATCCACCGTTATGTGATTAAAACTATAATACTCTGTGTACTAGTACAGCTGAGTATAAAAACAGTAACGGTAACAATAACAACAACAACAATAAGACCTTAGCCACGAGTATCAGCTTACAGCTTACAGCCCAAAGAACCAAACAAAAAAATAACAAAAACAAAAAAATCTAAACAGCAGCTCCTTGATGACAATTTATGCATTTAGCTTCGGGGCAAAGAGAAACTGCGGGAAGAGCGGTTAAGCGAAAAAAATTAACCGTTAGAAATATGCAGCGAAAATTTCTGCAGCAAACAACAACAAGCAACAGCTGTTGATTACGTATAAATATTTTTTAATTATTTCAAATATAAGCTGACTGACTGCCACTATGTACATAGATAAACGTTCCCAGAATTAGTAGTAACCCTGCAGCGAAACAGCTAACTAGTATGCCAAAATTGTAGTATATTAACTGGTATTCGTATGACAATACCATACCAGTATATTTTGTCTAGTATTATACCAGTTAAATGCAGTTGAACCACAAACTAGTTATCAAAATACTAGTTTATAAACTGGTATCCAAAAGGCAGCATCATACCAGTTTATTTTATCCAGTATAAAGAAATTTGATGAAGTCCAGCTAGGAAAAGCATTGCAATCAGGGACTTGTAACAAAACTCGTAAAGAAACGAAACTCTCGTTTCTGACGTTTCTATTCCAAGAAACATTAAAGGATAGAAACTAAATTCGAAACCAAAAGATTGTAACGTTTCAATAAGTAACAAAACCTGTACCGAAACTAAATTAATTTTGTTCCTTGTAACAGAAACAGAAACAGAAACAAAATTCCTTTGTAACAAAAGTCGTAACAAAACTCCGAAACGTTTCCAGCAGAAACAAAACCTGTAACGAAACTAAATTAATTTTGTTTCTCAGAAACAAAATTAATTTCGTTTCTCAGTATCAGTATCAGAAACTAATTTTGTTCCTTGCAACAAAAACAAAACCAGAAACGAATTTAATTTTGTTTCTCAGTGGCAAAACTATAAAAATTATTATAATACTATTTGCCGTACATTAGGATGGACTTTTTATTTTTAGGTATTTAATATATATATGTATACCTGTGGCATTTTGATGTGCAAATATCTTTGCTGTAGCTACGAGTAATTTCGAAAAACAGGTAAAGTTTACGCGTATCTAATGAAAAGTTTTGGGCAGGGCTTCTACAGGGAGTCCTATTCTTTATGATTCCTAGGTCGGGTCGCGAGATATGGGTCAAAACGAGGACCCGGATGATCTTGTGTGTTTCTGAGTAATATTGGTATCTAATGAAAGGTTTTGAGCTGGCCTTCTACAATATTGGTATCAAATGAAAGATGTTGAGCGGGGCTTTCGTATAGAGCTCTATTCTAGACCGGGTCTCCACATATGGGTCAAAATGAGGATCCGGGTGATCCTTGAATATTTCTGAGCAATGTTGGTATCAAATGAACAGGTTTGGGGTAGGACTTCTACACGGAGCCCCGATATATGGGTCAAACGTGGATCCGAATGATCTTGTATGTTTCTGTGCAAAACAAAACAAAACAAAACAAATCAAAATCAGAAATCAAAAATCAAAAATTAAAAATCAAAAACCAAACGCCGAAACAAACAAAACAAACAAAAACAACAAAATGTAGCAGTGACAATGGCAACAAAAAATTATAAAAACGATAGTCGCATTTTAATCGATAGAAAACCAGTGAAAAAATTAATAAGGGAAAGGGAATAAAAGTCCTATTTCGAAACTGATTACACATCAATGTTCATGAGTACTCCTTACTCACGTTTCCTTTTTTTTTTTAACTCAACTGGAGTTAGGAAAATATGTGAAAATTTACTAAGGCGAAATTAAAAAAAAAAAACCCTTATAATTTGCTTTATTAACTAATACCTATTAGAAACTTGTTTCGGACTATAATTGGCTGCGAGAAATGATAAATTGACAGAAATGTAATAAAGCTTGATTAATTAAGCAAATACACAAAAAAAAACGCAAGTCGGATATCCCATTATCCATACGAAACGATATTACACCCGCCAAAGCATCCTGTACTGCTTCGACGTCTTATAAAAATCATGATGATGAAGAAATTGTACTACAAAGTTGTCTGAATGAGCTATTATTAGAAAATTAAATATTTCTTGATAACAATTAATGTATACTTTTCACAATCCGTTGTTCTATGCATATGAAGCGTTTTTATATATCATTTAAAAAAATTAAAAAAGACAACCCTAATAGTCACCCAGTTATATTTTTCTTCATATCGACCCCTTTGTGCGACTTTATAGTAAGGGACAAAAGCAAATTTAACAGGAGAGCATTTTTTGTTTGTTTTTTTTTTCACTGTTTTTTACTGGTATATTTAAATGAAATTGAACACGCTTTTAGATGGTTAATTAGTATATTGAACCTGATATCTTTTTTCTTGAAAAAATTTGCAGTTAACGAAAAAAATCATAATTTTGTCCCTTACGATAATTTCGCTCTCAATGTTTTATGAGCGTATTTGAATAAATGTCCCTTACGATAATATTTAAAAAATATAAATGTCTTATTCCATACTTTAGTTGGTTGCAGGGTTTGAATTTGCTTGCTGCAAAACAGCAATGGCCGATGTTTTTTGCTTATTGCTGAATTCAGCCGAGCCAAAAACGAAAACACGAATCATTCGCTTCAGTGTTCAGCTGAGTCGTGTTTGCTTGTATAGTTAAGCCAAGCAACTCAATTTGAGGGGGTTGCTTTTACTTCCAGCAATTAGTTGAGTGGTAAATTTTTGCTTACAGTTGCTTATTTTGCTGAAACTAGTTTTAAGCAGAATTCAACATGAAAAGATGTTTACAAATGGACATACATACATATTATGTGTACATACATACATACATAAGTAAATACCCTGCAAAAAATGTGCGATTAATCCCGAAAGAGATTTGTCCCGGATTGATCTCTTTCGAGAACAATCGGTCCACAATTAGTCCCCGATTGTTCCCGTACGGGTATAAATGTAGACTAATTGTAGACCAATTGTTTCCGAACGGGTATAAATGTAGATTAATCGCTTTCATCCCGAACGGGTATAAATGTAGATTAATCACTTTCATTCCGAACGGGTAAAAATCTAGATTCCTTAAATGTAGAAATTTTACAAAAATATGCAATGTATTTAAAAAATTGTAGAACAACCGGTAAAACGAATTGAACACTCTTTTATGCTAGGGACACACATCGTAGTATAGTAGAAATATTGAGATCTATACCACATATGTGTCACTCTCATATTGTAGTTTAATTGAAAATTTTCATAGCATAGCCAAATCATAGTATTGATATTATAATATTTCTACCACATGTGTGTCTGAGGCATAAATAACAATGATTAATAATAATTTTAACAAAATGTTGCCTAAAATATCCTATGAAAAAATCCTTTACATTACGCTCATATAATGCATACTTAAAACTTACAATTTTTTTATTTATTTATTTACAAAAGTAAAACATTATATAATCTTTATTTAAATATGTATGAACATTTCCAATTTTTTAAAGATTGTTATTAAAAATTGCCTTGGCTAACAACTTGGAAAAATCTACATTTGTACCTGTTCGTGCTGAAAGCGATTGATCTACATTTGTACCCGTTGGGGGCAGAGGCGGATTATCCCTAAGGCAAACTAGGCACTTGCCTAGGGGCGCGTAGTTACAAGGGGCGCGCGAGCTCAGAATTTTTAAACAAATAAAGAAAATAACATATCGACGATTAAGGATTAAAGCTGATCTATAATAGATCGATAATAGATAAATCGATTATATTGCACAAGCATCGATATATTGTGCAATATTGCGCGTTTGTTGCGTCGTCAGGCTTGCCAGTACTGGCGATTTGTCGCCAAATTGGCAATTTTTTACAAACTTTGGCGACCAATTTATGAAAATTGGCGATGGCGACTTTTTTGGCGATTATCAAAACTTATTTTGTTAATTTATTAAATACTAGCTGTTGCCCGCGACTTCGTATGCGTATAAAAGCCCGTCTCCACATAACTTGTTTCACCAACAAAACATCTAGCAAAACATCTCGCTAAATAACCCGTCTCCACGTGGCTGATCATGATTCAGTTTAACATTTCTCTTTCTTGCTCTTCTTATATGTTTGTATGTTTGCTTATATTTTGCGTTTTTGTTTTGGTTTGTGTGAGATTTCGATAGTTTTTCGATACAAAATTAGAGAAGACATCGATATCATCGAGGTTGGGAAGATGATTCAGAATGAAACAGTGTTTCAATCTTCACTCGCTCTCAGAAATTTGTATGGAAATTGGCGAGTTTCGGCACTGGTTTCCGTGTCGAAACAAGATTGAGAGAGAAAATGCAGAAAAAAAGAGCGAAACACGTTATGTGGAGACATGGTATAATTTCTCTTCTATTTTTCAACTCTGTTGGTAAATAATAAGTACCAACAAAAAAGACTGTTTGTATTTATATGGCCGTTTTAATTCTAATAATTATTTTATGTGAATTTAAATGAGCTATTGGCCATTTTTTTTTTTCCACAATACAAAAATTTAATAATTTTTTTGGTAGATGTTATGGATCCATTTCGGAGATCACCACATCCCCTCATCAGGCTTCTTCAAGCGGCCTTAACCGAGAATCGAACTTAAGTCGTTCGAAATGGATCCATAACTTCTACCAAAAAAATTATTCAATTTTTCTTCTTAAAAAAAAAAAAAAATAAAAAAAAAATAAAAAAAAAATAAAGCCAATAGCTCATTTAAATTCACAAAGACTGGATTTCAACTCTAATATGATGCCTGCTTTCAACCAGCTCTTCGCGTCCGTGTTTGAACAGCTCGGCAGGTAGTCCGTCTTTTTCAGGAGCTTTATTGTTTTGGACCCGGGGTATAGCTGTCCTCGCTTCATCATAGTCGGGTGGTGGAATGTTTTTTCCATCGTCAGGGATTGTGGTATCGGGTTCGACGACTCCCTCGCAATTTATCAATGAGGAGAATTTATCGCTCCATAAGTACACTCTGTACGTCGGTTACCAGGTAGCCATTATTTTATTTCTTATAACAAAATAGCCATATTGAGCATTTTGAGATTAAGAAGGTTCACATTTTATGAGATATCTCCGAAGCCAGTTTAGGTATTGAAATTAATCAAATGGTTTATGGCAGCATTCATAAATACCTTTCGTTTGATACCCATATTGTACTAACACATTTTGGTGCACATATTGGCCGATAACTCCGAAACCGGTCGAGATATCGAAACAAATAATACCTTAAACTTTAAGTTGAGCGTCTAGCAATAAAAAAAGTTTCGTTCAATTCCATTCAGCACTTTTTGAGTGATACGGCCACAAACATACGGACAGACAGACAGACAAAAATTCTAAAAATGGTTGATTTGGATTCTACTGGCTTAATAATGCTTCCCCCAATCATTTTTTTCTCGATATCTGCAATGTACAGACATCGACCTGTTACAATTTTATTATATGTAGAGATTAACAAATTATCTAAGCTTTTACATCATCTATATCTACATCTACACTAATATTATAAAGAGGAAAGATTTTGATTGTTAGGGAGTAAAACTAGGTAGTTAAAATTTATAGTATTATGATGGCCATTTATGGTCGGTACAGGGGCGCCGAGAAAGTGGCTGCCTAGGGCGCTCTGGACCTTTAATCCGCCACTGGTTGGGGGTGAAAGCGATTAATCTACATTTGTACCATGCGGGATGTGAGCGATTGATCTACATTTGTACCCGTTCGGGATGAAAGCGATTAATCTACATTGGTACCCGTTCGGGTATACAAGTTGAACAATTAGTCTCTTCATAGGACATGCTCGAACAAATGCGATCAATTCACTCCACATAAAGGGATGTAAAATCGTATTAGTCGCATGCTCCCTTGCGATTGATCCCGGACACGTCCCGGATTAATCGCATTTTTTGCAGGGTATGTATAAAAAATCGGAATATGCGTAAACAAATCGTTTCAGCAGAATAAGCAAAAGCAGAAAAAATGCAAAAACACAACTAATTGCTGGAAGTAAAATGAAATCCCCCAAATAGCGTTGCTTTGCTTAACTATACAAGCAAACACGGCTCGTTTTTTACTCGGCTGGCCGAGTTTGCTAATTTACTTTTCGTTAGCAAAAGCAAAAGCAAATGCAGCAAAAGTAGCTAAGCAATTTCAAACCCTGGTTGGTTGCTACATACATACATCAGGGATGCCACTAAGAAAACTTTTTTCCTACCAAAAAACTACCAAAATGGCTTCGAGCCTACCAAATTTTTTTAATGTGAGATTTAACCATATTTAACAAATTCATTTAGGGTGACTGTGCCAGTAACCGACCACCCTGCAGTAACCGGACACCGCTTAAAATAAAAAAAACTATTTTATTTATTTTTTTTTTTTTTTGAAACTTTAGTATTTTATTATTTGTACAAATTTCACTTAATTTTAGAATGAGCGATAAAAATGTGTAGGAAAAGAGGAGGAAACAGCAGTTTCCAGATAAACAAAAACTTGAGTTGGTGTTAAATGATATTCGGACAAGGTTGGATTGGGTATTAGTGGCAGCCACCGCTCGTCCAGTGTGGAGGAAATCAGAGTTTACTTTTTGTGGAATAACATTTGAGCAGGGACCGAAAATAACGGTTATTTTTTCTAGTGTGGTGAAAAGGTTACGCAAAAATAACCTTTATCTTCTTTTGGTCCTTAATAACCATTATAAAAACCAAAAAACCGTTTTGGGCCTAAATAACCGTTATGGCAACCAAAAAAACTGTTTTGGGCCTGAATAACCGTTATTCAGATTTTTATTTTTTTTGGTCAGCTATAAAAATCAAGCCTATTTATTTGTCAATATTTCTGGGCGATATTGGTATCAAATAAAAGGTGTTGAGGGCTTTTACATAGAGGTGTATTTGTTAAGATTCGTAGGTCGGGTTCCCAGTTATGGGTGAAAAGTGGACCCGGATGCCCTGGACTGTTTTAAGCAATATTGGTATCAAATGAAAAAAGGTAATCAGAGCTACAATCTCTGCTCAACACCTTTCATTTGATACCAATATCGCCCAGAAATATTGACAAATAAATAGGCTTGATTTTTATAGCTGACCATAAAAAAAATAAAAAATCTGAATAACGGTTATTCAAGCCCAAAACACTTTTTTCGTTGCCATAATGGTTATTCAGGCCCAAAACGGTTTTTTTCTCATGATAATGGTTAAATATGACTTTTACCCCATTTCTCTTATAACTGTTACGTCCCTGCATTTGAGGAATAATGAGGGCAAGCAACTGATCCTGAAGGAAACGTAAGAAGATTTATAGAGGGAAACAGCGGACATTGTTTCCACTTGGTAGAACAAACACATTTACTACCTAGGTAGGCCTGATGGTCTGTTGTGATACCACATGGAGCTCTTTATTACACGCCATGTAGACGAACCACCTTGTTTGCTTCATATAGCGTAAAATGTCAGATGCCTTTCTGTTTTCAATTTCCTCCAGTTTATATGAAGCTCAAAGAAAACGTTTCTATTTTATGACAAAACTCTACTGAGAAGACATGTTTTCTCAACAGTGTTTTGGCAAAGTGACCAAATGTTAGTTGAACGAAGGCAAAAACCTACCAAAATTTAAATCGTCCTACCAACCTACCAAAAGGATTAAAACCTACCAGTTTTGGTAGGAAAAGTCCAAAAGTGGCATCCCTGACATATATATGTATGTATATTATATACCTAAAAATAACAAGTCCATCCTAATGTTCTGCAAATATAGTTTTTCTACTGAGAAACAAAATTAATTTTGTTTCTGGTTTTGTTTTTGTTGCAAGGAACAAAATTAATTTTGTTTCTGATACTGAGAAATAAAATTAATTTAGTTTCGTTACGGATTTTGTTACAAGGAACAAAATTAATTTAGTTTCGTTACAGGTTTTGTTTCTGCTGGAAACGTTTCTGAGTTTTGTTACGACTTTTGTTACAGAGGAGTTTTGTTTCTGTTTCTGTTTCTGTTACAAGGAACAAAATTAGTTTAGTTTCGTTACAGGTTTTGTTTCTGCTGGAAACGTTTCGGAGTTTTGTTACGACTTTTGTTACGAAGGAGTTTTGTTTCTGTTTCTGTTTCGTTACTTAGCTGTGTAACAGAAACCGAAACCGAAACGCGTTACAAGTCCCTGATTGCAATTGAACAAAAAGGGGTATTTTCAAAAAAAAGTAAAGGTATTGAAAAAACAGAGTGCTTGAAATTTTATACAATGAGTTTTTTTTTGATTACTGAATATGTGGCTTAAGGTTTTTGTTTGTAAACTGGTACCTTATTAGCTATTTAATTTAAGGAATATTTTTAAGATTCCTGAGTGCCTGAATTTTTATACAATGGGCCATATTAATAAAAGCCAAGCATTTGCTTTTGCTTAAGATTTCAGACCTTTTGCTCAAATTTTGAAATTTGGTTCATACAAATTATTGTCAAATTTTTAAAATTTAAGTAAAAGCATTTGCTTGGTTTTTATTATTACGGCCCAATGGGTCATATTAATAAAAGCCAAGCATTTGCTTTCGCTTAAGATTTCAGACCTTTTACTCAAATTTTGTAATTTGGTTCATACAAATTAATGTCAAATTTTCGAAATCTTGCGAAAAAGCATTTGCTTGGTTTTTATTAATACAGCCCAATGTGTCTGTTTTTGTTTTTTATTTACTGAATATGTATCTTACGTTTTATGTTTGCTTATAAAACTGAACTGTCACCTATATATGTACATATATATGTATAAGCAATATTTATTTTTATTGAATGAATGAATATAATGAATTACATATGAAATAAATAGACTTCAAAATTTTTTTTTCTTCCAAACTTAAACTAGTATTCGCTGATGTAGATGCTACTAGTATTTTTCTGACCCATACAAACTGGTATTTAACTGGTATGAGCTTATGCAGAGGAAGACAATTGCCATTTCTTAGGACATTAACACACGAAAAATACATATAAGATGTTTACATGGGAAATTTACAGTCGGGCAAGTAGTTGACTGTTCCCTGCAAACTGGTATAATTCTAGTTTGCAACTGGTTACTTTCGCTGCAGGGAAGTGCTTGGTGTTAGTTATTGGGTAGATGGGGAGATTAGTTGAAAAAAGTATGTTTGTGTGCAAATTCTGCACTTTTAGCCAGTAAATTTTTGTTTATGTAGTCAGGTCTCTGGCAGCAGCAGTAAAGCACTCTCCAGTGCAATGAGCATGCGTACAATTTCGTGAAATTATTTCAAGGCTGTTTCTTTTACAACCGATATCTTTTGGGACTGCTATACCAAAACGTATTAGGGATAAAGAAAAATAATGCCTGTCGGAAGAAGATGAAGAATTCGAAATCCCAATTTCAGAGCATGTAATCAACTTGCCGTCACTCGGTCATGGCCAACAAAGCTGCAAGCTATTTGGAACGAACTGAGATTTACGACAAGGTCACTGCCTATCATGGCATTGTTCTGATGGTCGCTGGCCTTTGAAATATTCAAGAGAATTTGTCGATTAAGTTTCTCCAAGTTGTGAAACATTACCATTGATCTATTCCGGTTCTTTAGTGAACCAAACTATATAGTATAAATATTCCGCGGGATTTCAAGAAAATCCTAAGGAATGAAATGGAATTGTGATGGGCCGAGAAAAACTATGTCTTTCACAATCACTCAGGCATATTTTCCCATTGTACTTAAGCGCTTTGCGAAGGATCAGGCTGTAGGGAAAAGGTGGGATAGTGGAATCAGGGTTACTCTGCAAACTTAACAGATTCTTTAATAAATCTGAGAAGTTTGTCGAGTGGTAGAGAATGTGCATCCTCCATTCTTAGTGCATACCACCCGAGAATGTGGCAATCTTGGTCTAGCTAAGACCGGACAGGTGCAGAGAAAATGCTGTGCGCCTTCGTCGTCCTTTTACAAACAAGGTAGGCATGTTGAGCTCTCGATGATGCCTATGGTGGCCATCGAACCACATATTGATTGTGTCCTGTAATCGCTCCCACACAAGGGTCCGAAGCTCACTACTTCTCTGCTTGCGGCGGAACTTTGCAGGGAGGTAGGCTCTTTCTGAAATCACTTTGTAAATTTTCAAGAATCTGTAGAGTTCCAGCGTCTGCCGTGAGTTTCCCTTATGGAGTGCCTGATATAATTTACAGTGCACGCTATACTTGGTCCTATAAGAAAAGCATATAGTTAGTGTTCTAATAACAGGCTTAGAGTTTTCAAAATTGGATTTTCCCCCAATATAGGTTAGGTTAGGTTAGGTTGACCGGTCCTTAGTGTTACCAACATCGTATTAGGGACGTTATACTAAACTTGAAATGCAAAACTTCGCAAGTTTTAGTATTTTGTGTATTTTCCGTAGAGTATTTTGTGTATTTTCCGAATGGTATTTGTTGACCACTAGATTCCACAACAGGGGTGAGAGTAATCCCACTTGTGGGATGCCCCTATGTACCCTCTTTGACAAAGTCGAAAGGCCCCACCCACCCACCTGTCACCGTCCAACAACTCGAAAAATCCTAGATCCAGCGCCGAATAATTGGGGGTATTTCGATCCATTCGAGCCCCTCCAACAGCGCCATAGCAGAGACGTTGCTAAGGACACCCGAAATATCAAGAAAGAGACCTATCGCTCTCACAGCAATGAAGGGCCTTTTGGATGTTATTTTTGTTGTTGTGATTCTTTATTCTGTTTATCCTCCATCACGACAAAAATAAATGAATTTCATGCCTTCCGCCAGGCACCTCGAACCATCACTGAGGCCGTACCGCACCCCCCTCCCCCTCTGGCTCACGCCTTCAGGGGAAATACTCGACCGGACAACGGCCTTTGCTAGCCCTCCTCGGTTTTACGAGGATTTCAGCAGAGGATTTTTTCCGCCCTTTCCATCAATATATTCAGATATCATCTAGCTGTACATTCTAGAACTCTGAGTCTTCAATTAAGCTAGAAACTAAGGGTGGGTCGTTAGATGAGCCTATTTTCCACGGAAAACCAATAAGTTCTAGATGTATGTAGTTGTGCAAGTAACGATTGAACGTGCTTTTCTCTTTGAGACTTATCGTATAACATAACTTTAGAAGGTATTCTATGTATTTCGACTATTCTGAGGAGAGCGTTTTGACAGGTTTGGGGTTTCGACAATTTGCCCATACAGTTGTGGTATCCAGTGGGCATCCGGATGAATATTGAACTACTTTGGATGTAGTCTCCAGCTTTTTCTTTAATTTTTGGCGTACTTATTTCTAGTTCCAAGAAGCAAATTCGCAACACTCTGTGGTATTTGAAGAAAATTGAATTTCAACGCTAACGATAGGGTATACTGCATTCATTATTTGTTCTGATGTTTTTTTAGCTCTTGGCTGTAAAAAATTATAAGTAATAATCACTACATTCAACGGTGAGCCCATTTTATGGTGTTGCTGCTAATAGTGGTGGGTGAAAAATATGCTCAGTCTGTCATAAAAATGGCAAAATACGAGTTCATAACCAAAAAAAAAATTACGGTTAAATGGCAAATTACAAATAAAGCGGTTTTCATAAATTCACTAAATGTAGGTGATCATTTGCGTTTAATGGTGCCAGCAAAAATAAAGCCAAAAAAATGTTGCCGAAATGTATAGTGACTCATGCGATTGTCCAGGCGACGCGACGTTTGGTTAGAACAGCGCGAACTGAGGTGCTACTCCAACAAATTTAACAATGTTTAAGCCTTCGGCCACACTAACCTATACCTACATATGTATAATTGCCAATGCGATGGGCGTTTTTATACAATTCTGTGTCATATGTGTAACCATTAGCAAAGCCAACAGGTGCCCCTGCATGTGTATATGACTCATTCAAAGTCACTTGGTCACTTGACAACAAGAATGTCATTGACATTCGTACAATAATATTAATTCCATTAGTTTAATACTTTTTATATGTACATACATACAAATAAACATATTTTTGCACTAAAAAGAAATATTGATTTTTTTTTTATTTTAACCGCCCAAAAAACAACTTATTCTTGCACCAAATATAAATACTCGTATACCCCACGCCTAGCCATGCCACGCCACACCGTCTGTATGGTGTTGCTCAATCGTCAATGGTGTGGCTCAATTAACGCCGCCCCCGAATTGCCCAATAAAGTCGGGGGGTGCCGCCCCATCGCATTTTTCTTTTTGCTTTTATGACACCTTAAAACTGACAATATCGCTTATGGAAAATTGCTTGTTAGCGTTGTGTTGAAATTACTGAAAATTTGGTAGTAAAATTTGTTTATTAGGAAAAATTAAGGTGCCGCGGCAAAGGAAATTAAATAAATTTGCAAATATCAAGCAAGCAATTGAGTCGTAACACAAAATATTAGTAAAATTATTTTTAGTTTTCTTTTATGATCTCAAAAATAGAAAAAGTACTTATTTTTGTCTATTTGTAAAAACAAATTATAATAATAATAATAATACAATGGCGCTATTATAACTCTGACGAGTTTTATGGCCGAGCTTCTCTCCCAATTCGAGGTGTGCTCCTTTTTGTTTTTCCTGCTAATTGGGTGGACCTACAGTTTTATGCCGGCTCCGAACGGCGAATGCATTTTTTGTGAGAAGCTTTTTCATGGCAGAAATACACTCGGAGGGTATGCCGCCCACTGCCGAGAAGTGACCGCTGCTCTTAAAAAACCCAATAATTGGATTTTTACTTATTAGAAAATTGTTTTTGGTGTTTGGATCGGACCGTGGTTTGAACCCGAGACCTCTGGCATAGCAGGCGAACACTCTACCCACTGCACCACAGCGGCCAAATTAAAGTAGTTTATTGTGGTTATACACTAACCGATTAAAATAATGGTAAACGACGGAAGTTTTCAAAATTTCACCCCTCTTCATGTCCTTCTCCCTTGCTTCTTCGTCTTAGTATCCAATCCCTTTCCCCTATATTTCACTATTTCTTTCAATTTCTTTTCCTTTTTTCCCTTTCCCCTTACAATTTTCCTTGCTTTTCCCTTTCTTTATCTTCCTCACCTCTCACTTTCCCTCGCACTCCTATTTCTTCTCCCTTTCGCCATCCATCTACTATTTGCCTCTCCCCTTCCTTTTCCTTTTTCCATTACATTTTTGTTTCCTTTTCCCTCTCCGTTTCTGTTTCCTTTCCCTTCTCTTTCTCTTTCTCTTTCTCTATCCATTGCTCTTTCCTTTTCCCCTTAACCCGGTTCGGCTTGAGCATAAAATCGAAGAGAGCTTCATATTGAAGCCCGAATTTCCACTTTCCATTTGATGCCAATATTGCTTAGAAATATTTCGAGACATCCGGGTCCACATTTTGACCTGGGCAACCGACCTAGAAACCATAATTAATAGAGAGCTCTATGTATTCATATTTTGACCCACATCTGGGGTCCCGTCCTAGGAATCATAATGAGTATAGCGATATATAAAAGCCCTTTCTTTGATACCAATATCGCTCAGAAACATTCCGGGATCATCCGAGTCCACATTTTGCCCTATATCTCGCGAATCGGACAAAAAGTGTGTGAAAAAATTGAATTTTTAAAAATAGATTTATTGTATAAGGACAGACACCTATCTTGAGTAGATGTATGTACCTTTATTGGACATCCTTCCTTCAATATTTCCATACATTTGCAGCAGTTTTTCTGCTGCATGATTTACACATTAACATCTGCGTATCCATCCATTTATTTTCGCCACCACAACATGTTTTGGCAAGCAAAAAAAGAAAAAAATTTTATATGGCAACATTCATAATTTTTAATTTTGACAACACATGCGCCTAAACTGAAGGAGAGCAATTTAAAGCGCATGTCTAAACTTGTCAACATTTTTGGTTGCACGCTCCAGGGTGTATTTTATTAGCTACATAATTTTATTCTAAATACATATGCCGTGCTTCTTCTACTTCTTGATTGGCGCTTATCTGTTTCGCATATTATTCGTTATATTTTAAAAATGTTAATTCCTTATCATCCGATTAAGAGCAATTTGGAAATTGTATTGACAAATAACACAATCAACAACAACATTTGTTTTAGTGTAATTAGACGGAGATTTTAATATTAAAATATTCTAATCCATAAGCAAACTCAGAAAGAGTTTATAAAATCGCATTGAGTATTAAAATGTCCTAAAAATCTATCTGCAAATTTTTACTCACACAAAGAATGTATGTAAATGACCACAGGAAATTAAAAAAAAGAAAAGCAAATTTTTTGTACGCGTTTCTTGCGTATTTTGGTTATGGTTTGAGGGATGGTTAATGGTGGATATCACAATCATCGCTATTATTAAAATCTGCCCATCCAATCTCAGGCTGCTGTTATCATGACTTTTCAAGTTTCACAATTCTTAAAGATAAATTTTAAATTTAAATAGTCACTTGGCAACTCTACTACATAATTTACAACGGGTGTTGCATCCCATGGAGGAACAATAAAGGAGAATGCATAACGACATACCTTCATACATAGTGGGCCGAGAAGTGTCATGCAAAGAGGAATGTAGAAGAATTTGACAGATGTAGGGGCCACACAAATGCTAGGGTGCGTGTGTGTGTGGAATATGTCAACAAAAAAATGCTTGTGTTCGTGTGTGTTTATGAAGATTGAAGAAGAAGTCAGCTGATCTTATGCATTCTCCTTTATTGTTCCTCCATGGTTGCATCCCCATTCACATTCAGAAGAAAAAAAAAAAACATTTGTAAACAAAAGCACACGCTCACTCTCAATGCGTATTCTCTGTTATTTTCCCTCATTAGTGACGCGTGCTCTCACAGTATGTGTGTGGGTGTTAAATTGGCGCCGTTATACGCCTGCCCAACGTACAAACATACAACGTATGTATACATATGAATGTATGGGCGTGTGTACTAAAAACAACAATGCCATGTGCTTGGATTGGGGCGCTGGCGCTTTGAGGCATAAACGCTTCTTGACACTTGTCACTAGTGAAAGACGAAAAGCCGAAGAACTTTACGCTGGCTCTGATATTCGTGTTATCAGAACTGAGTTTTGGTGAGCTGCTGGTACCACGCTCTCAGCAGCTCTACGTAGTGCGAGAACTTCCCTAAATTTACATCATATGTATGTATGTATGCGTTTTCATTAAGTGTTCAGTAGAAGGCACAACAAATTTTCGTTGGGCGCAGAAGCACTCCAACGCTATCGACATATTTACAGTGTGTGACAACGAGAATGGTACGCGTGCATGGAATGCTGAACATATACATATTTATTTACATAATTTGAATGTGAAATTCTTATGTTTTAATTAATCGGAAAAGACTATATCCGATTTTACCAATTTATCTTTACTTTAACTAAAAAATTAAATGGTGATCATTTTTGAGAAAAGCAATAATTGTTTGAGATAAGCGGAAAAAAAACAAACAAATAAAACTTAAAGAAAATAATAGTTAAATTTGAAGATGATTATCTATAAACAAAATATTCCTAGCTGTAAGTATTACTACTATATTTTTTTCAATTTTAGTAAATTCAATGATGCGAGCCTTATTAGACTCTGAAGGCTATGAGATTTTTGCTTAATTAAACCTACATATCTCACGGCCTATATTTAAGAGATTGCACTGCAAAATAATTTTCTGACTTTTATTTCATTTTAAAAAGTATACAAATATGCACAATTTTTTCTAGAAAACAATAAAAAGCTTGGTTAAAAATAAAACAGTAGTCAATAAAAAAATTTAGTACCAAATTATTTCGAAAAGAAAATTACCACGACAAAAAGAAGCGAATTATATATGAAAAGCCTTTTCCAAAACTCGAGCAAGTTTTAGAAATTTCTATAAATTTTGTAACTGCCAATAAAATTTTTTTCTAAAAACTTGCTAGTCGAAAGGGTATTCCATATAAAACTGAAATATTGCAAGAAATCGGTAAATAACTTTAGATAAGCAGCTTCATTTACACCACATAAGCAGCATGATAAAACAGCAGAACTTTCCGCCTAAATGCCACTATATGATTTGCAAGGGCGCACACTGTGTATATATGTATTTCTGTATGGGCTTCTAACTATGTACTTTAGTATTAGTTATTCACTCATTTATGGTTTTTCGCTCACTCGCTGTTACATACAAACATACATATGTATGTAGTACATACATACGTACACATTTACATTCAACGAGCTGGGGCAGCCTGGCACTCCAGTGGAGCAAACGACAAGATTCAGTCACTCTTCAGATTCGTTGCGTTGCGTTCAACACGAAAAAAGTTATGAAAATAAAAGCGCAATGATTAATCAAAAGTAAAAAAAAAAGTAAGAAAAAAATTAATAAAACACAATTTTGGAAAAATATGAATGAAATGGAAATATTGAATGCATAACATCGTATTCAATTGAATGCAACACAATTAAAATTAATTGAACGAAATTTTCATTCAAAGCGAACAAAAGAGTGATTAAATACAGCCTTTTTTTGGAAGTGTGTACGTGTGTATGCAGAGCACACTTGAGGAAAAATCTGCCAAGCTTCCAAGCGTTTCGGGGATACACTTTTGGGTGGTGGCGTCGACAACAACAACAACGACAGCGCCAACAACGAAGTTTCAAGTGATTGCATTTGGGCGCTGCTTATTATTATTGTTGTTGTTGCTGTGTGTTGGCTGAAGTTGTGAAGTTTGGAGTACGAGTATAGTGTATGTATTTATGTATGTATGTATGTATGTACATACGAATGCAGAAAATGTGTATTTGCCAGAAAGTGAAACGAAAAAACGGGAACACGCCTTTTATAAAAGTCAACAACGCGTAGCCGTTAAAACACCAACAGCCAGAGTCAGCAGTTTGCAGTTAAACAACTTTTAAACAACAAAAAATAATACATAATAAAATAAACAATAACAACAAATAACCAACTGATAACTGCCAAGAACATACGTTTTTTAATATACATACATATGTACGTATGCACATACATATGTATATACCTATGTACACATATAAGAAAAGCGAGCAGGAATTTCAAGCGCAACCTTAAATGGTATGTGACAACCAAGAAAATATTTAATACATAAATGCAAAATTTAAATCGTTAATAGAATAAATAATAGATAATTAAATAAATATGTAAAATAACCATATTCAAATATATACGTACATATGTACATATATGTACATTAGACCGTATCGCAAAAAATAAAGTTCGCTGTACGCCCCCGCATATGATGTCTTTTTGGAAAACATTTCCGGAAAATTTTTTTTATTTTTTTTTGTACGCCGCTAGATGTCGCTAAAATTTATTTTACTCATATCTTCAGTACTTATAGTCCGATCTCTAAGTTTAATACACCAGTGTCCTTGGCTTGAAAGGGCGGCTTATACTATGGAATATTATTAACCCTATGTGCGCCATTGGGGTCACTACCACCCAGTACTTAGTTTATACCACCCTTATGTACCTTTTTTATGTCCGCATGTTAAACGTAGTCAAAAATCATTAATCTTTTGCAACATAAGTATTTCGATCGCTTGAGCAGAACCCGAAATAAAATGCACGTTCAACATTCCGGGGAATATAGGTTTTTCGGTTACGGATAATAATTACTCAAAGACTTTTTTCAAATTTGTCTCAATATAAAAGTCTTTGCAGATATAAAAGAAAATTTCTCATTTATAATAATTACAAAAAGACTTAAAAAAAATATCTCAGAAATAACTATTATGGAAAAACTTTTAAAATATGTTTCTTTCAATAATAATTAATTTTTGATTTGTATTTTTTCTCTGCTATTAACATACCATACAATCTTTAGGAAGCATTCAGAAAGGATGAATGCTCCCTATTACGATTACTGTAAGGCCTGTGGGACAAAGAGGAGCCCGAAACAGTAAAACACCTGCTGTGCGATGGCCCAGCACTAGCAAGGAGGAGACTGAAGCATTTAGGAGCCTACCAATTTAGGGATCTAGGAGATATTGGAATTCAAAAAATTCTAAGATTTGTTGAGTGCACACTATGGTTCGAGTAGGGGGCTGTTCGAATCCACGTGGATCATCAATGGCACCTTCAGGGCCTAAGTGTGCTATGTAGAAACTAGCAGCCACTGCAACCTAAGCTAACCTATGTATGTACACATGTGAGAATGCCGATCCCTGATCTACATTACTGTAATTACAGCAACTTTGTATGTATATTAGGCTGGTCCTTAAAATCAAATTACCGATTTTCTTAGTACTCACCCCCCACATCGGTAACAACACGGCCAAAAATACCATATATTAATTTTGGTCTCTATAATATACCATATATTAATTTTCGTCCCGATCGGAGATTGATAAAGGGTTAAACGTTTAGATAACTATATGGGGCTCCTGTGCGACATCCCTTAACCGTTTCCGATCAGGACAAAAATTTATATGTGATTTCTTTGACTATATATATGCTATAAAATTTGACTCCATATATTTTGGGACCACCCAAATGTATATATGTACATACATACATAATTTCTGTAAGTTAATTAAAAGTAGTGATAAGCTTTGAAGATACACTGGGTATAAAAAGCTAAACTTCATGTAAATCAAGTATTGTGTTATACACTCAAATAAATTTTGGTATAAATTTTAAACTTTTTTGGTCGATATATAGGACACGACCGAAAAATTATTAAAATTTAAACTTTGAAAAGTTTAAAAGATTTATTTTTTCTATCCTTTTTTCTCCTTTTGCTCCATATTGTTCTCCGCCCCAACATCCCTTTAATCCTTTTCCATATTATGTCTTTTTCCTATCCTCTTCTTCTCCTTTTCTTCTTTCTTCATTTTATCTGTTTCCATAATTATTTTGTGTTTGTTTGTTTCTCCATTCAAACAAAGCCACACAGTCATTCATTCAAATTGTTTAATAACTATAAATGAGCTTTTTATATTGTTCATTTCTCGAAAAAGCAAGTTGGAATTTCAAATCAAAAATGAAAATTTTTTTGCTGAAACCAAATTTTACGACCAATGAAAGTTTAAAATTTAAACCTTAAAGTTTAAATGAGAAAAAGTGTAAGATTTAAACCAAAAAAGTATGAAATTTATTCCAAAAAATACTTTGAAATATTTGAACATTTGTAAGTTTGAATTTTAAACCAAAAAGTAATAAGAAACTTTTAAACTTTCGAAGGTTCAAAATTTAACGCAAAAAAGTTTTAAATTTCTTTCAAACCAAATCAGAGTTTAAAAGATATTCCAATATTTATAACAGTGTACTGATTCTAATTCGCTGATTAGCTGACTCAGCAACCAAAATTTAACAATCATTTGCATATGCGTTTGCTTTTTATGGTAAAGAAAGTTTGTTATAGTGGAAATAATAAAATAATTAGCAACAGAAACGTCGCTAAAGTAGAGGGTATCGAACTCTTGCATGTGAAACTTGGATCAAACTTTTATGGAAATTAGTTTTTCTTTACTTGCAATTCCTTTATATTTTTTGGTTTGCCTTTTCGCATTGGTTTTGTGATTGAATATTTTTTTTTTTATATTTTAATTTTATTTCATTGCATTTCATTTTCTTTTCTTTTCCTTTTTACTTTCATATCATTCATATTATTTCATTTTATTTTATGCCTTTGCCATATTCCAACAATACCCAATTACAATTCAATTTAGCTTTCGCCTTTTCATCTTAAATAAACAGCATACAATTTTCGTTCATCTGCGTCCCGTGTGCTGTGCATATAACTTTGTGTGTGTGTGTTTGTTTGTTTGTGTATATAAACGCCTTTTGTATACCTACTCTAGGTCAATATCCTTTGACCCAGTTCCCGCTGTGATTTTCCACATCCGAGCTGCTCATTTTTCTGTTTTTTTTTGTTTTTTTGCATTTTACACTCCATCGCTTTGCAAGTTATTTGCCCCCACAAACGATGTCACATTTTGTGGTTGTAATATTTTTCGTTCAATTTCATGTTGCAAATAACAGATTTTTTAAAAAAAGCAAATTGTTTGCGCTCAAATTACACGACCAGTCTATTTGCGTTTGTGTGCAATAAATCAAAATTGCCGTTGTTGCATGCCGCCTTCCTGGAAAGGCATTTGTTCGTTTGTACAATAGAGATGTTAGTTTTTGGATTTATGCACATACATACATACATACATACAAATGTAAGTATGCATATTGTGTGCATATACTTTCAAACATCTCTATTGCACTTCGACATCGCTTGCGCACAAGCATTTGCACAACTAAATTTGGCCGCCTGCCTGTCTGTGGCCAGCAAGTAACGCCGTAAAGTGTGCTACATTTATTTGTTTATTAGATTTAGTAGCATACAGGGTGATATAATTGGCTTTTTTAACAGTAAATATGTACATAAATGACTGATGCAATAGCATTGCATGTAAATGCTCAATTCACTTGAAGTGCATAGGTTTCTGATTTGGTACTCAGTCCACTGTAAAGCTTAATGTGAGATTGTTGTAGAAAACGAGCGGAAGAAGAAGGTAAACTATACTAGGAATTTAGGTAAATTTTTAGTGAACCTAACTATTGGAATCTATATTATTAATACGCTAACATAAATTTTGTTCCATCTTCTCCGTCGAAACTACTGAACCGATTTTAAAACTAAGCACACCATTAGAAAGATATTGCTCTCAAATAGAACTGCGCCAATTTTCATGAAAATTGGTTGGAAAACGCGTCCACAATCGTCGTTGGAAAATTGCCGTGTGGTTGTTGTTGCATGCTTTTGCACACAACAGAGCTGTCTCAATGCGCAAGCATATGTAGCTGACTTTGTGCCATTCTGAACATGTTTGGCTGGATGTGGTGTGTAGTTTCAAAGAAGTAGAAACGTAAAAAGGTAGCAAAAGCACTACAACAAAAACATAAAGGCAGGAAGTAAGAAGGATAAGAACGAATAAGTAGGAAAGAAATTGAGGAAAGAAAAGAGCAGAAATAGAAAGAAAGAAGTAGGTAGGAGAATTTGGAAGACGAGTAACGATAATAACACCAACAACAACAACAAAATAGTAGCAGTGACAGTAGCAACAAAAGGAGCAGCATCAACAGGAACAACAACGGAATAGTAACAGTGGCAATAACAACAAACAATTATACAAAAACTATAGTTGCACCTATGTTATAAGAAAACATCTAGAAAAACTGTCGAGTTTCGACAGTAGGCAGCACTCTAGTATACATAATTTACTTGTATTTTTTATATTCTAAAACATGGCAAAACGGTAGACAGCCGTCGCCTCTTTGTCCATCTTTTTAAGAAACATTTGACATCATTCGTCACTCCACAATCATCATTTATCATTCATCATTAATCATTGATCGTTCATCATTCAACATTTATTCATCATGCATTATTCATCATTCTTCATTCACCATTCACCATTCATCATTTATCATACATCATTAATCTTCATCATTCATCATTCTTCATTCATCATTCTTCATTCATCATTCAACATTTAATATTCATCATGCATCATACCACATTCATTCTTCATTCACAATTCACCCTTCATCATACATCATTAATCATTCATCTTTCATCTTTCATCTTTCATCTTTCATAATTCATCATTCATCAATCATCATTCATCATTCATCATTCATCATTCGTCATTCGTCATTCATCATTCATTATTCATTATTCATTATTCATTATTCATTATTCATTATTCATTATTTATTATTCATTATTCATTATTCATTATTCATTATTCATTATTCATTATTCATTGTTCATTATTCATTATTCATTATTCATTACTCATTATTCACCCAGCAAACACAGTCTCTAACGTTAGAAATTTTGTCGAGATTACCTTAGATAACTAGTGTAATTCTCTATATATTCTCAAATCGATAACTAGGGTTGAAAACTACACTAGAATTCGATTAGCGAGTGATTAGAGAAGGAGCCAAATCTCACGCCTTTTATCAATTCTCAATATGTTTCTGTGATATATTGAACATACATACATATATTGAAATTAGATACTAAAAAATGGTAAAGTTAATATTACCGTAGTACAATGTTTTCCATTAAAAAGTACAAGAAGTACCTTTAATTTAAATAATAAGACTGAATTTTGTTTAAATTTCAGTTCTTATAAATGTGGTAAACATATACATGTCAATATATATAACGATATGCAATTTAGGCACATATTGCGTTAATAAAATCTAAACAATGAAAAAATAATGTAAAAGGAGACAAAGCTTTGTTTTTCATTTCAATTGGAAGTATTTGCAAATTCTGATTAGAATCTCATTAGAGAACTATATTAGAATTCGATTCGAGAATTATAACTTTCTCGATTTGAGAATTAGGTACCCTTTTGTTTGAGAACGCTATGATTCTCGATAGATTTTCGAGTCGTCCTCTAACGTTAGAGGTTTGAGAATGAGGCTAGTTCTCGAGTCATTCTCAAATCGATAATTAACCTCAGTGTTTGTTGGGCATTATTCATTATTAATTATTCATTATTCATTATTCATTATTCATTATTCATTATTCATTATTCATTATTCATTATTCATTATTCATTATTCATTATTCATTATTCATTATTCATTATTCATTATTCATTATTCATTATTTATTATTCATTATTCATTATTTATTATTCATCATTCATTATTCATCATTCGTTATTCAACATTCATCATTCATGATTCACCATCCATCATTCAACATTCATTCACAATTCATCATTCATCATTCAACTTTGAACATTCATCGTTCATCATTCTACATTCATTCATCATTAGTCATTCATCATTAATCATTCATTGTTCATCATTCATCAATGAACATTCATCATTCACCATCCATCATTCAGCATACAACATTCATTCATAATTCATCATTCATCATTCAACTCCAATTACTACATAACACTTTGTGAAAGGATATGCTCTGTTTAAAACTCATCTAAAATGTTTCACATTCTCAGGTCAAAGTTTTTTCCACAAGATTTCGCTTGGAGTATTCTCAAAGCAATTTTTCCTACAACGTACGTAAAGGACCACAAGGCAAGAATAAAAGGTTATGACGCCTTGAAATATGCAATAAATTTTATATGCTTTATAATTTTTCTTTTTATAAATACAATTTTAACTTCTTTCTAATCCAAGTTAGTAATCTGCATGTAATGTATAATTGGCATGTCATTTACCTTACATTTCTTTATAACTGTCGATCTGAACATATGTTTATCTGTCTGTCTGTCTTTCTGTCATTTGTCAATCGGCTCCAACACTCATTTATATCAAATAAAAATAACAAACGTCTGCTCTAAAGTAGCTTTTATGAACTCTCTATCAATTTGTAGCTCTCATTCGCTCTTTTATCCTTACCTCTTTTAGTGATTTCCTTTTACCTCTCTCGTTCCTTGCGTCTATCTCACTCTCTCGTTTACTGCGCCCACTCTCAATGTTTTTATCTCTCTATCCTTTCCGCCTTCTCCCACTCCTGCTTTTCGTTTAATTTCTTTTATTTTAACTTTATCCATTACCCTATCAGTCACACACACACACACACACCCATTGGCCATCCTTCTGCCGCCGTCAACGCCACCATTAAATTCTGTTTGTAAGTGTCCACTTAATTTTAGCGTAACGTAGAAAATCGTGCTGCATGCAATTGTTTGTCATTTCGGAAAACATGCACGCACATAAAAATGTACGTATGTGTGTATGTATGTATGCATACTTTGCGCCTCGTGTCCCATTGTCTGTCGTGTGTTATATTCGTCTGTCGTTTGTATCAGTTCTTCTTCTTTTTCTGTTTTTTGGGAGTTGTCCCATTGATGCCTTTTTATTTATTTTTTGTTGTACATACTCATATGTCGCTGCTATCTATTTTATCGCTGTTGTTGTTATTGTTTTACTTTTCCTACTTTTGTTTTATCTTTTTATTGTGTTTGCAGTTTTCCATTTATTAACACGTCCATATATTTACACCTCCTTCATACATACCTAACCTACCTTCTGGTGAAAATGCGTGTGTGTGTGCGGGCACAGGTTATACGCAATTCAAAACAACAATAACAATAACAATATTAGATGTATTTGTTGTATGCGTAGCTTATGCGCCTTAATGTAGGCAATAAAAACGAATTAAATGTTTGAAAATAGTAGAAAAAGGTGTGTTGCAGAGATTTATATATTTTTGCTTCTTTTTTCCCTTTCGGAGTATTTATTTATTGGGAGCAGTAGATAGATGTTGGGTGGGGTTATTGGTAATTTGAGATGAATTTGGAATTTGTATGCTTTTCTTCAATTCAGAGGCTCATATTACAAGCGAACGGCATTGACTCGACTGAAATTTAAAACGTGACTTTCCTTGTGGTAGCAGCTGAAAGATCAAAGCTGGGACCGAAAATAACGGATATTTTTTAAGTGTGAAAACTTTTAAGCATTATCATGAGAAAAGAATTTGTTTGGGCCTGAATTTAATCTATATAATACGCGAATGGATTATTTGTATAAGCCATTAAATTTACACCGTTATGCTGATCTTGGAAAATGAGACACCAAGTGAAAGGGCTTGGCCTGAAAATTAGTAGTGGTCTTCATATAAAGTGATAAAGTAATAAATTGTTAAAATTTATCAGTTTATCCGCATTTTACATGAACGCACCTTGGTAAATAATTGTTTAAACTCTTGTTAGCTGTCAATGTCAACTTGATTAATAAATAAAAAACCCAATAAAATAAACAAAAAAATGCATGTAACATTTTTGTAGAAATAATTTTAATAATTCGTGCTAAAATGCCGAAAGAAAGCACAATTTCTTCATTTGAATTGAAAAAGTAAAACTGACAATGTGTCAGACTTGAATTTTACCAAAATTAATAAATTTACGCAACAAAATCGTTCGGTAAAGTGATAAAATTTGCTTAAATATATTTTCATACAAATTTTGACAGATAATTTATCACAATTATTATTTTATAACTTTTACCCCATTTTATCACTTTTACCCTTTTACCCCATTTACCAGCAGTTTATCACTTTAGATCAGAGTTTGATTTTCCTAAGCACGCGTGCGGAAGCTTTTTATAGTTTTCACACCGACAGCCTCACACCGACGAGTCAAAGCACTTCGTTCACGCACAGAAATTTTGCAAATTTCTATTCAGTCAGCACTGAGCTGTTGAGCTAGCAGGTTGTGTTGCTCGAGCAGTCTCTGAATGCTTGTAAATGATTGTGTGTTGGGGGTGGTTTTTTTATTTGGATTTTTTTACGTAATATTTTTATTAGGAGTCATGATTTTGCATTTCGTCTCATATTTTTTTATTTTATTTTTTTTTTTTGTGGTTTTTTGTGAAGTTAATAATAAAAATACTAACCATTTGTAATTTAAAAATTTTAGTTTTCGACAATGATTGAGTTTCTTTTGGGTGTAGCCAAGAGCTTTTGTGCTTTTAACACATGCACAATGTTTGAATGTATTAGTGTGATAATCCCTGCTTTAGATGAATACCCTTAGTATTTTATTATAATTTATACACAAGGGGTTGCCACTTGTTAAAAAATAATTTTTACTCTACCATTTGATTTTTAAATTTGAAGTGCCATATTAAAGCGCTTAACCAGTAGATGGAGAATAAATTTAAATATTTATAAAATGAGTTGACACCTATTTCAAAATTTTACTTGGAAGGAAAGGAAAGGAATGGAAAGGAAAGGAAAGGAAAGGAAAGGGAAGGGAAGGGAAGGGAAGGTAAAGGAAGGGAAGGGGGAAGTGAAACGGATGGAAATGGCGAAGGAAAATGAAACGAACAGGAAAGGTAAGGAAAATAAAAAGGATAAAGGGGAAAAGGGAAAAGAAAATATAATTAAGGGGAAAGGGGAAGAGAAAAAGAAAGGAAACTAGAAAGAGAAAAGAGAAAAGCAAGTCCGAAAATGGTGTTTTGGAAGTCGCTAGATGGTTAAAATATTCTAGAAAATTATTCGACAAAATTTTAATATCAGTCTCCTCGGACAAAATAACCAGTAACTCTATTTTTTATTTTATATTCTATTAATAAGAATTTATGCGCTTAAAGCCGATTTACATTCTGCGATTTTTAAGGCGAAGTCTCTCCTTCAAGTAATAAAATATTTTGTATTCGATTGGTACGCTGAAATTGGAGTAAACTTTCTCGAAATTTTTCAGATTTAAAATGTAGATAAAAAAAATTTACCAAATGTGGCAGAAGTGGTTTGAAGTTTTACTGTATTAGTAGTGGTCTTTCCATCGCACAGAATAATTAGTCGAACTTGCGACCGACGGGCTATAATAGTTTTAGCTAATTCCGCAAAGCAAAAAGTTATAATATCCGCCATTAACTACAAGCTATAACCTCGGTTGGGCGTATGTGGATTACTTATACGAGGATCAATAATTATTTTTAACCCTAAATCACAACCTTAAGACTCTTTCATCCATCTTCCTCTGGTCATGGACTACGTAGGTTTTGTGGAAAGGATAATAAGATTTAATATCAAACTTATTTTATAACGATATTTATGCCAAAGTTTCAAATGTGTTTTTTTGCATTTTAATCCTAAGCATACCAGGAAAAAACATTCAACAATCACTAGTAGTACTCAAAACACATCAAAATGGGTAAGGATCAGGAGTTTTTAGATGCGGCACGCAATGGCAATATCACCTACATCGAAAAAGTACTCAATCAACGTGCCAAACGTGCCGGACCGTTGGCCAGCCTGCGACGTGGCCCGGGCGTCAATATACAAGACAGCGGCGGCTATTCGGCATTGCATCACGCCTGCATCAACGGACACAGCGATATAGTGCGATTGCTGCTAAACAACGAAGCCTCACCGAATTTGCCAGACTCGCGTGGCTCTTCGCCATTGCACTTGGCCGCATGGGCGGGGCATCAGGAAATTGTAAAAATGCTATTGACGCATCCGTTTAAGCCGGCGCTGCCAAATTTGCAGGTAATTAGTACTAGGGAGGTTTTTTGTATAGGAAATAATCAAATTACTCTTTCTTCTTTCAACTAACAGACCATCGAAAATGAAACACCATTACATTGTGCCGCCCAACACGGTCACACCGGCGCCCTCGCTGTGCTCTTGGCTCACAATGCCGACCCGAATATGCGCAATGCACGCGGCGAGACGCCACTCGATTTGGCAGCACAATATGGCCGATTGCAGGCAGTACAAATGCTGATACGCGCACATCCCGAGCTGATCGCTCACTTCAGCGTGGCTGTCATTGAGGGTGGTGGTGGTGTTGGTGGTGGTGGCGGTGTTGGTGTAGGAGTACAGCAGCGCCAAAAGTCTCGCCAAACGTCGCCACTGCCACATTCCGGTTCAGTTTCGACGCCTTCGCCGTCATCACCCCCAATCACTTCCAATTCGCCAGCAACACCAACGCGCAACATCTTCCCTAACACTTGCCTACATTTGGCTAGTCGTAATGGTCATAAGGCTGTTGTTGAAGTTCTGTTGGCTGCGGGTGTGAGCGTGAATTTGTTGACACCATCCGGTACGGCTCTACATGAGGCAGCACTGTGCGGCAAAGAGTCAGTGGTGCGTACGCTGCTCAGAGCTGGTATCGATTTGAATGCAACCGATGCGGAGGGACGTACGGCATTGGATATACTCAAGGAATTTCCACCACATGTGACTAAGCATATAATCGCTGTGATTAATAGTAAGTGGACTTAGTGGTTTGCTCTGATGAAGATAACCTATGTATTTGATCCTGTGAAGCTGGAGATTACTTGAAGTCTTGCGAAAGTCAATATCGATTTCGATTTCTTTAGTCAATCTCAATTTCAATTTTAATTTCAATTTCCGTTAACATTTCTATTTCGTTAGTCAATTTCAATTTCAAACTCGGTTTCAATATAATTTAAGTTAACTTCAATTTATATTTCCAATTACAATTTAAATTTTTATTTCGATCGCGATTTTAATTCTTCCGTTAACGCTAATTCTTGCCGTTTAATCAACCTCTGATTAACGCTAACCGGAGCTTAAAGGTGCGGTTAATTTATGGACTACATTATCGACCACGTGTTAAATGCATAGTCTCATGAAGTCGATAATGATGTTTAACCGGGCTTTAACAGTGGTAGTAATGGGCGAGTCCGAGATGTTTAGACAATCGAGAGAATCGCCATCGTTGCAAAATCACAATCGAGTCAAAAGTTGACTCGCTCCTCGACTACACAATCGAGATGTTTTTGCGATTGTTCCGAGTCGGCGAGTCGGAGGTTGTTTCGATGACATCTCGACTACACAAGCGAGATGTTTTTGCGATTGTTCCGAGTCGGCGGGCCGGCTGTTGTTTTGATGATATGTTTTAGTTGATAAAATAAACTGAATGAGGGTTGTTGATAAAGAAAGTAGGATATATAAATTAACCAAATTGAAAAATATGCTATACATAGATGCTGCATTTTTGAAATCACAACTAAAGAGTGTCGTGCATAATAATAATAACTAATTCTGTGGACATTTGAAAGAACAACCTAAGTCGACCTAAGTGCATTTTCAGCTTTTTTTTATCATAAAGCTACATTTTAAAATACGCTTCTTTCTGTCTAATCGGTGTTATGATATCATTTCGGGTTCAGGAGATACGATGACTCGAAAATCATCTTAAGTCCATATTTTTCACATATGGATTTGCAAAAGCCACTTAACTTAAGATAAGATAGAAGTGATAAGAAAAATTGCAAGAATTCCTCTTGAAAAAGGAACCTAATTTCATTTAGGTGGCATATTTTTTTTCAATATGCTTTTGAAAATCCAACCTAATTTTCTATCGTATTTCAGTTTGCCAAATGAGGCTAAAATTCTATAAAATTTTGATGAAAATCAATTTGAAAAAAGAACCTAAATTGAGATAAGTTGGTGTTTTTTCGAAAAACAATTTGGAAAAAGCACTTATTTTAATTGAAATCAATTTAAATAAAAACCGTTACGCCAAGAAATAAAAATTCAATTTAAAGTGAACATACAGATGATTGTTTTATCCTGCCACGCCTTTACTTCAATGAAAATATATGATGGAAAGACACTGTACACTTGCAAAACTGTTTTTTGCTCTCCTGTAAAATTAAGAATTTAGACTTAGGTTGCTTTTCCAAATGTCTACAGAATTATTTAAACATTAATAAATTTTCTGAAGTGAGACGCTTATGAAATAAATTAATTTTACGAGTAGCAACAACGGCAATAGATTTGTACCACTCTGTATGTTTTTTTAAAGCAATTTTGATATTCAAGCGGCAACAACAAATATTATGTATTTTTTGCAGCGAGTCCACGATGTTGTAGGGTTGCTTTGAAAAGGAGAGGAATCGTTGGCGAGTCCGAGATGTTTTAGCGATTGTTTCGACTGATGGCCATTTACGACTTGACTCGAGTACGAATGAAAACCATCGAGAGCATTCGAGATGTTTCAACAATCGAGAGAATCGAATAAAACATCTCGGACTCGCCCATCACTAAACAGTGGTTAGCGTTAATCAGAGGTTGAGTAAACGGCCCTCTCAAACATTTTACTTTTGGTCGATAACGTAGTCGACACATTAACGCACAGTTTGACTTCCGTTTAGCGTTAACCGGAAGATAGGAAAGCGGCTTTAATTCAAATATAATTGTTTTATTCACATTTTTCCATAGATTTTCGCAATCAAATGGAGGTGGACGATAGCGAGGATGTTGTGATATATCGTAATCAACATCAACATCAACAACCACCACCGCCACCACAACGACAAAGCAGCACTTTAAGTCACTATCAAAAGCAGCAACACAACAATCATTATCATTTCAATTCCAACAATCATCTGCTCAATCACGCTCACTCACTGCAACAATCGGCGAATTATGTTGGCGGCGGTAGCGGTGGTGTTGGTGGTGCTGGCAACAATACTAAGTCGCGTTATGGCACTAATTTGAATGGTGGCAAGTCATTGGATAGCGGCCTACAACCAGATCATTATGCTATAGTTTGTGTTGGGCGCAGCAGTGGTGGTTATCAAGATGTTAATTCACCGGTGCACAGTACATCCACCAATTCGCAGAAGTATGTCGATTTTATGCGCATGGAAGTCTTTATGTTTATTTATATAATAACTTTGCATGACTGTTATTTTTTAAGTTTTTTAAGTTAACTAACATACTTTTTATTATTATATTATTATTATTAATATACTTCTTGTATGTCATCTAAATAGTCCACATAATAATTTAAATGCATGTAAAGAAACACTTATTTATGCACTAAAAAAATATATACAACATATAAATATTTTCATTTAAAAAAATTTAATTTCACTTATCATTTAATTTTTGAATAGGTAAGTCGTTTTATTTTAATACGCGCCATATTCTAGCAAACATGAATAGCAATAACACATATCAAAGTCACTTCTTATGTGTGTTTTTGGCTAGACCACAAAATGTTTATGTACCATAGAATGCTAATAATGTAGGTACCTTTCTTTGCACCACACCTCAACCTTTTCGTTGCCATTGGTTCCCTCATTTCCAGCAAAGCATTCGCACAGCAGTTTATTTTAGGCTCCTAGAGTGCTCCGCAAAGTTTCAATGGCTTTATAGTATATGTCTGCAGGGTCCTTAAGGCTGATAATCCTTGAGGGTAAGCTTCTTCTCATCGTTAAGCTTGATCCAGCTGTGTACGAGATTGAGGTCCATGATTGGGGGTTTTAAAGTTTTTAAGCATTGGATTTTCTGCATTACGAATGTACAGTAAAAAATCTTTGGACGTAATGAATTATTGAAATAAGTATCTTCATTAATTTTGTCAACTTTAGTGTCTACAGATCACAAATATATATGCAAGAGTCGCGACACACTTAAGCCAGGCTGTTCTGCTGTGAAATTAGGAAAAGGCGGTGTTTTCCAATAATCTATACATATAATAAAATTGTAACAGGTCGATGTCCGTAGTTTTTACTGAATAGAATTGCATGAAACTTTCACCATTCTATCACTTAACGTCCAACTTAAAATGTAGTATTACTTTCATTTGGATATCTCATTCAGTTCCCGAGTTATTGTCAAAATGTGGGGAAAATGTGACCAAAAATGTGGTTTTTTACCAAAAAGGACTGCATATCTTACCCGGTTCCTAATTTATTGACCTATCTGTGGACCCAGGGTGACTGTTAAGAGGGATAGGGATAGGGATGGGGATAGCGATAGGGATAGGGAGAGGGATAGGGATAGGGATAGGGATAGGGATAGGGATAGGGATAGGGATAGGGATAGGGATAGGGATAGGGATAGGGATAGGGATAGGGATAGGGATAGGGATAGGGATAGGGATAGGGATAGGGATAGGGATAGGGATAGGGATAGGGATAGGGATAGGGATAGGGATAGGGATAGGGATAGAGATAGAGATAGAGATAGGGATAGGGATAGGGATAGGGATAGGGATAGGGATAGGGATAGGGATAGGGATAGGGATAGGGATAGGGATAGGGATAGGGATAGGGATAGGGATAGGGATAGGGATAGGGATAGGGATAGGGATAGGGATAGGGATAGGGATAGGGATAGGGATAGGGATAGGGATAGGGATAGGGATAGGGATAGGGATAGGGATAGAGATAGCGATAAGGATAGGGATAGGGATATAATGTTGAGCAACATGGTAATCTAGGACTTTTTCTTTAGGCTTTATAGGAATAAATTTTAGGCAGAACAGCGTCTGGCGGGTCAGCTAGTGCATTGATAAAATATCAACGGCTTTCATAACCCCTATTATATCATTAAATACAAGTTGTTAAGCTTCAAATCTGCCCCTCTTTGCCTAGTCTTAGGTCATCAGACTATCAGGAATATCAGTTTTTCGGGAACATAAATTGTGCCTTATGAATGGAAGCAACATTTTTTTCCAACAATGATGACCTTTGGAGTATTTCTCCAACTCTTTGAATACATGTTTACGATAAGAAATTTTTCAGGTTCAGGATATAGCAATCGAAGTTGTACATCTGCATGAATTTTTACATATATATTTTTGGTTTGATTTAAATGAAAGAGATTTGCATGAAAAAAGTTATACTTTTTCCACAATAGGTACACAATGGTTGAACTTTAAAGAAAAACTCCAAACAAGTTGTTTTCCTTTATTAACTTCTACTTTAATTTCATTTACAAACACTTGGCGTTTTTTTTCTGTTTTGATACAGTGAAATGGGCGTAAGTCCTTCATCATCGATGAGTAGCTTTGAACCCATTTCGGTATCGCCACGTTCACGTTCTTCCACAGGTAAATACATATATAGTTAGTGTGAAATTGTAGCAACACTGCACATACAAACGAAAATTCTTAATCACAATTCTTTCACCATTCACTTAGGTGGTATAATTTTGAACAATCCAATGCATATGAGCACATTCGCACCGGCTGCGCCACCCAAAAAGCCACCACGACGCAATTTATCGGTTTCGCCCACACATTCGGGCCAACAATTCAGCTACACCTCACCAAATCACACACAACAATACCAACAACAACAATCCGCGCGTATGCGTCATCATAGTCCATCTTCGGTGGAGTCAGAGAAGCCACAAATGCATGGTGGTGGACATCACAGTCATGGCAGTATGGGCGGCATGAGTTTTGATGAGGCAACACATTTGCGCGATCGTCAGCGGGGTGAACGCTTGTATGCTAGTGCCAGGGAGAGTGGGCGATCGACAACGGGTGCATTATTGCAATCTAGTTCAAGTAAAAATAGAGAACAGCTAATTATAAGGATTAGCAATGCATTCTGTATTTTACAAGTCGTGAGATGGTGAGTGAGTTTTACTCAAAAATTTTTTGTTTTTCTCCTCAGACGACATGTTGGAGCGTATGAATTATAGCAGTGAGGAACGCACCGACTCTACAGAGGCCATTGGCATGTCCAACTCCATGAAACGGCCATTGAACAAGTCACGCGATGTGAGCACCGAAATTATAAATTGCGAAAATCCAACGCTAAAGTCGTACAATCCGAATAGAAAGCTGAAAAGAAATCGCAATAGCTAGTAAGTATCGTAGAGAGATCGCTAAACCATCTATCCAACAGACGCGTGTTTTTAGTTATGTGGGCTATACTAATTGCCAAGATTCACGGCTTCATATGTTTAAGATTTGTGATTATCCAATTAACCAAGGAACAGCTGCTTTCTAGATATACATATATATTTATTATCGTTACAGCTCCCTCAGCATCAGCGACACCAAAGAGAACAAAATCGACGATATCAAGAAACCACCACAAACACCACTCAGCCCGACAAACTATCAACAACCACCAACACCCGATCATCCGCCGCCATCGTCCAGTCAAGCCGAACGCACCATACACGAACGCATACGACCGCTTAGCATGGAGTACAAACGACGTTCGGCGCTAATACAGCTACAGCAACAACAACAACAACAACAGGCACAACAAATTCATACCAAATCAATGATCGATTCCAGCACATCGCCAGCCAAACACTGGCAAACAGCACCGGCACTTATACCCACACCCACTTTCGATTATCCGATTGTTGGGAGTCTAACATCACCCAAGCAGAGCGCCAATGCCTCACCTACACACATAACAATGACTACAGCAATGGGCATGTCTATGTCCATGACCAACAAGCCAACAACGCAACGCAATTGCACGGGCATGCGCGGCTCGTCGGGTTCGTTGAGTTCGAGTATTTCACATTCGGATCATAGCATCTCCACCGATTGTGTTGAAGAATTTGTAGGCGATGCGCCCTTTGCGGGACTACTCAAGGGCTCGAGCGTGAATGTGCGACATGAAAAGCGCACCATGGGAAATCGAAAGTTTGAGCCAGCTTCAACGCGAAGTGTGTCCGCATCGGCAGTTGAAGGTAAACTACAGCAACAACAACAGAATCAACAACGAATACGCCCACCCATACCGGCGAAACCGATTATACCGGACTCTAATAAAATGATTAAGTCCCTAAACGTTGGTGCTCATAAAGAGGATCAAAGGACCAAAACGGCAACTAGTCAACAAGAGAGTTGTGAGGCTGAGAATGGTGGTGGTGGTGGGGGTGCGAGTATACGTAGTGATAATACTAGTCACATAAGCCAAACTGTAAGCATAAGTTTGGGTGATGGCGGTGAGAATGGGAATGCGATTGGAAATGGGAATGGGAATGGCAGTGAGAGTAAAGATGACGCCAGCAACACTAACGGCAACGATCAGCAGGAGCACACAAATGAGGATGCAGATGCGGATGCGGTGCTTTCCGCCATCACCGCAGGCACCACAAAAAGTAGCGGCATTTTAAGTCCTTTCAATGCCGAGGAAACGCGTAAGAAGATCTCAGAGATTATCGAGTCATTTGGCAGTGGCATTTTAAATACGACTTTCACACCAACCAATGATATTGATTTTGATGAAGTCATCGAACCGGTCGAGCGACATGAATTGGCTATACGTTTGAGAAATGCTGGCCTATTGCATTTGGAGCGTATACTGTTCGAGAATGGTTATGATAATTACAAGTTTATGGTGAGTTTTTATTTAAGAACTAGCTGACCCGCCAGACGTTGTTCTGCCTAAAATCTATTCTATAAGCCTAAAGGAAAAGTCCTAGATTACCGTGTTGCCGTATCCCTATCCCTATCCCTATCCCTATTCCTGTTCCTATCCCTATCCCTATCCTTATCCCTATCCCTATCCCTATCCTTATACCTATCCCTATTCCTATTCCTATAGCTAACCCTATCCCAATCCCTATTCCTATTCCTATTCCTATCCCTATCCCTTTTCCCAATCCCTAATCCCTAATCCCGAATCCCTAATCCCTTATCGCTAATCCCTATCCATATACCTTTGCCTATCCCTATCCCTATCCCTATGCATATCTCTAGCCCTATCCCTATACCTATTCTATCCCTCCAGACTTTCTAGGGTCACCCCTGGTCCACATTTTTGTCGATATCTCGGAAAACGGCTCGCATAGGGTCTTGAAAATCACCTCTTTTTTAAATACTCACCAGCACCTTTTATTTGATACCCATTTTGTAGAAACCCCGTTTGGGGTCACACCTGGTTCATATTTCAGGAAATACCTCGAATACGGGGTCTTATATGGGACCAATAACTACCCCATGTTCAAGCACTCATCAACACCTTTCATTTGATACCCATATCATACGAACCCGTTATAGGGTTACCCTGGTCCACATTTTGTGGAATATCTCCAAAACCTTCCCGTATTCTTATACTTTTTTTGGCCATAAACCATGTCGGGCTCAATCGAAAACTACGTGCAAAATTTCATTTAATTCAGTCCAGCCATTCTGGAGTTAAATCATCAGGGAGGAAAATGCGACTTATTTTTATATAATAGATGTACAGAAAATATTATTGGAAACGAACTAAAAACTGAAAAGTACAAAACAAAACCCAATTAGCTTCGACTTGATAATACCACTCTCTAGTTAGGGGTCGCGGCGAAGTTCTTGGGAGTCATTTTGGACAAGAAAATGTTTTGAGCCGCAAACTATAAAGAACGTGTTAAAATGGCAACGGTTGCCCTCTATAGTGATAGAAGAGCCGTTGCGTGTATTTGGGGTTTGAAACCCTTTAATGACCTGCCGATAGACCTGATGGATAAGCAATGCGCACTGTTTTCGGCCTTCTGCTTAAAGGAACTTCCGAACTGGAAGATAAATGTAGGTAGTTATACTGAGATCTTAAATATCTCTGCAACAAGTGCGATGGACTACTGTGTACCGCCCATCATGTCCAGCAGAAACTTCAATCTGGTTATTCCGGATATATATTTCTGGTCCAGTGGGCCTCCGGATCCGTCGAGTGCTCTCCACATCTTTGCCAATGGATCTAAATTAAATGATAAGGTGTTTGGTGGAGTTCTTTTTTTTTTGGATCCCATATGGGTACGGCCGCTGTGGTGCAGTGGGTAGAGTGCTCGCCTGGTATGCTAGAGGTCTCTGGTTGAAACCACAGTCCGAGCAAAACACCAAAACAATTTTTCTAATTAGTAAAAATCCAATTATTGGGTCTTTTAAGAGCAGCGGTCACCTCTCGGCAGTGGGCGGCATACCCTTCGAGTGTTTTTCTGCCATGAAAAAGCTTCTCACAAAAAATGCATTCGCCGGCATAAAACTGCAGGTCCACCCAATTAGTAGGAAAAACAAAACGGAGCACACCTCAAATTTGGAGAGAAGCTCGGCCATAAAACTCATCAGAGTTATAATGGCGCCATTGTATTATTATATTACATGGGTACGAGACTCTCCTTTAGCCTTCCGGATCATTGTAGCGTATTTCAGGCAGATGTTGCTACTATCCAAGAGGCGGTGGACTATCTTCGTAAAGTAGTTCCCATGCCCGACAAATTGTTTATACATTCTGAGAGTGAGGCCGCGCTGAAGGCGCTGGGGTCTGTCACTTGCAAATCCAGGCCAATTGAGGGTTGCCACAAATCTCTTCAAAATATGACTATGCAGGCTTCTTTAACACTGGTATGGTTTCCTATACAGTGCAATATACCCAGCTATGAGATGGCAGCGAACATGCAAGAGGGTGCAAACCTGCTTCGCTTTCGTCATCTGGGAAGGGTTTAAGAAAGCCGCTCGCCACATCCAAGCACACCATTAAGGGATTTTCCCTCGCAGAAGCGCGTGCTAGATGGAGATGCCTCAATACCTGCAATCATTCAATACGCGTATGGTCAAATTAAGAGATGCGAGACGTACTAAAGGGCTACTTCTTCTAAGGAGGAAGGACGTCGCACTTGTTGGCTTGATCACTGGCCACATTACTATCGGTATACATTTAGTCTTGGTCTTCCTTTTAACTTGTGTAGATGCTGCAGAGATGAGGAGTCTGAAACTGTTAAAACATTTACTGTGTGAATGTTCTGCACTATGGTTTAAGGGACGAAATTCCCCCCCCCCCCTCCCCCTACATTTCTGACCTCGATGACTTGGCTAAGATAGAGCCTCTAAAAATCCTAAGATTCGCTGAACCCACCTTTCGGTTCGAGTATGGGATTCTATTTTCGTGGTATCAAAATGGGACCATTTGGGCCTAAGTATGTTGGTGTTGCAGCCTAACCCATCCAGTCCAACCTATCCTAGATTCGTCTACATCTAAGCCGCTTTTGGCAAATTAAGGTACCCTGTAGTTCTTTAGTACTGAATGTCTTCTCTTTCTGATAAACTTTACATATGTTGGACAATGCACATGATTTTGATCTTTGATAGATTTGTAAAACAACCCTTGATTCTACTTACACTGACAGTAAGTTAATGGAACTCGATATGGCGCTCCATAACTCACTAGTCTTTCCTAAATGGTCTGTAACTTGTTGATGCCATTTCTACTTCCAATCTTTTTCAGAATGGTGTTTTCGAGCCAAGCGATATCCAGTTGATGGACATAAAAACACCGGATGCCAATAAATTAATTGCATTCGTGAAAACTTTACCAAAAGCCGAATTTCAGCCACAAATTGTGGTAAACTGCAACAGTAAACAGCGAAGTGGAAACAAGCCAAATAACAAAAATGATAACGAAGCTGGTGGTGTGGCAACGCTGACTGAATGGCTGCAAAGCATCAGCTTGCCGGAATACATTGAATCGTTCAGGTAACTGTCTTCTCTATACCATCAGTGACTATATGGAATAAAAAATGCTCATACTCATCATTCCTTCTTCCTCTTCACTCCCAGCAAACATTTATACAACACAATCGACAGCGTGTGCGGCGTGTGGGATGTTGAGTTGCAAACAGTTTTGGAGATCAATAAGTTGGGTCATCGAAGACGCATTCTGCAATCGGTTGCTTACATCAGACAAATACGTGAGCCAAATAGTGCAACGACAAACAATAAAAATGGCGAGAATGAGAATAATGAGAACAAGGAATTAGCAAAATTAGAACCGCCTGCCAATGGCTTATTAACAACAACGCGTAAGCAGTCACAACAAAAGGCGCAGCCACAGCAGAGAACATCCGTAACGGGTTATAGAAAAAATCGGTGAGTATCCACTTAATACGAAAGAGGTGTTTGTTTGAGGGTATTCACTCGAATTTACTTCTTGCTCTCTGTTACTAGGCCAGCGCCACCACCTCCCACATTCGACAAACCTCAACAACAGCCGCAGCTACAAATACGCGATCCAACCGAACTTCTGCTTGGTTTACCAGCAAATTTACGTACAAAATGGCGACATTCGGCGAATGTGCTGCTTAACGAACAAATCAAATATGAAGTTTATGTGAGTATAGTAAAAATGTTTCAGGAGTTTTAATTTTCGTGAGTAAAGTGCGAATTTCGTTTCGCGTACACCTTGTGATTTTCATGGCAATTGTTAAACCGTTCTATCTTAAGCGATCCTCTTTCGAATGAAGCAAAGTCAGAAGCGTCTTTGAATTATATTTCAGGCAAAGACATTCACCTAACGTTGGTGGATGATGCCACCCTCAGTTCGACGGCTGAGAATAAGATCGCCCTATTCCAAAAATTGTTTGAATAACGTCCTATTTCAGATTTGGATTCAAAAACGCCCTATTTCAGAATTTGTTTCAAGAACGTCGTATTTCAAACAATTATTCAAAAACGCCCTATTTCAGAGAAATATATATGGAATTTTCTCTGAAATAGGGCGTTTTTGAAGCAAAATCTGAAATAGGACGTTATTGAAACAATTTTTGGAATAGGGCGTTTTTGAAACAATTTTTGAAATAGGGTGCTCTTATTCTAAGCCGTCGAGTTGTTGTGCAGCAAAATTCAAGGATACCATCGACTCTAGGCCTTTAAGGAATTCCACAGAACAAGAATGTGAGCTTGTGTTATCTTACGTACAGTAAGGTAATAAAGAAAAATGAGAAGACTGATGAGCTGCCTAAGAAAGGCGCATAATTGGTAGAAGATGCTCTGAGAATGCTACGATTCTTCTTAGATAAACTAAAGCCAAGTGAAAGGGTCGTAAAACAAGGCTGGATAGGTGCTAGAGGCTAGATAATTAGTTAATTTTTAGTGTTGTAAGGAAACTCAATACGACCGAAAAATGGTTGTTGTATATTTAAAAAAAAACACAGACAGAGCATAAACTTAAGGGGCTGGATATCTGAAAACTCTTGCTTGTCCAACGACGTCACAGTTTCTATCCCTAAATTGCTTGCTGATCTGTGTCCAAACTCCAAATGTACTGCCAAGTAATCAGTAAAATACCTCAAAACCCTTCCTAGAAAAGAAAAATCGATTTCAAATGTGAACTTAGTGCTTTGTTGTATATGTAAAGAGATATTGGGGCCTACTTATACATACCACGCCCACTGAACTACCCCACAAACATCGCTAACCCTGCCCACAAGTAATTTTAGTCGATAACAAATTGTTACTGAAACTAATCTATCTAAAATTTTAAATATTTCTCCAACACAGTATTTAGGCTCAACGGTTGTGAAAGAGTTACGTGGCCCCGAATCGACACGTAAATCAATACAAAAACTTAAACGTAATGATATCTCGGAGCAACAACAACACCACCAACTAAAGGGAAATCGGCCGGGTAAACTAAATCAACAGAAACCGGCGTTAGTTTGTTTGGCCATATCACATTTAGGCGTTGAATTCATTGATGTCAACAGCAAGGTGAGTTCAAAATGAAATCGATTCCTTAGAAGTAGTAAAGAGCGCAATTATGCCTGAATCGCAATTTGGCGTTCGGTCGGTCGCGCTTCTGACAAGTGAGTAGAAATGTATGGAAATATATGGAGCAAATCGCATTGTGACCTCAAGCGTTTGATCGTAAAATTTTTGTAATATCGTATGTTCATTGCAACCCTGTATAACGCCTGAGTTGAATATTTCTCTACTAAGTCGGGCGTTTGACATTAATAAATTAAAATTGTTTTTTTTTTATGTAAAATTATAAAATTTATGAAAAAATCCAACAAAATATATTAGTGGCAGTGAACATGTTTACAATCCAACATCTAATATCGAATGTCAGTGTGAAGCGGCTTTGAGGTACGATCAACGCGCGACCGACCTAACGCCAAATTGCGATTCCGGCATTATAACGGCAGAAGCAAATTTGTATTTCTTGCTATTTTACATTTTGTTTTATACTTCTGCTAATCCTTATTTTCAGCATACAATTTGTGAACATGAAATACAAAATATCAACTGCGCCTGCCAGGATTCGGATGATTTGAGACATTTTGCTTACATCACCAAAGAGCTGGAGGTGCATTACTGCCATGTTTTCTATGTAGAGAGTACGGTAAGTGTTAAGGTTTTACCAATGTTTCTATTTAATGTATATTAGGGTGGTCCTTAAAATCAAATTAGCGATTTTTTTCGGTCTCATCCGCTACAACGGTAACAGCACGGTCAAAGATACCACATATAAATTTTTCTTCCGATCGGAGGTTGGTAAAGGCCCACATAGCATTTTATGAATTTTTTGATCATATTCCATTCTTTTTCGATCCCTATGCACGTTTAAAATAATGGAAAATGCGCTCATTTTCTGATCGTAAAAGAGCCTCTCGTCTGTAGAAAATGGTACCCTACGTCCAACTCTGCTTGGGGAGTCGTTTTCGAGTCTTATTTTAATCGTATTTTAATCATTTTCGAGTCCGTTTCGATTTTATTTTTTTCGATTTTGAATCTTATTTTGGTCATTTTTGAATCGTTTTCTGGTCGTTTTTGAATCTTTTTGGGGTAATTTTTCTTCGTTTTTCTGATAATTTTCGATTCGCTTTCTAATCTTTTTTGGGTCATTTTTCAATCGTTTTTCTGGTCATTTTCGAATCTTTTTTGGGTCGTTTTTCAGTAACTTTCTGATCAATTTCTAATCATTTTCTAATACTTTTCTATTAATTTTCCTATCATTTTTGGGTCAGTTTACAACCGCTTTTCTTTCCCATCTTCTATCCTCTTACATATTCTACCCGCAAAGTGCGACACCCCTTTACCGTCTTCGATCAGGACCAAAATTTATATTTGGTATCTTTGAGTACAGAGCAATCGATTTTGGGCATAAGATTTACAAGAAATTAAACTTCAATTTTTGAGTCTCTATAAAGTTTTCAGAACTTTGGCCCCTGTGCGACAGCCCTTAAAAATTTACGATCGGGACAAAAATTTATGTGGTATCTTCGACCATATTAGCATGGACCTAGCGGGTGAGGTAGAAGAAATATGCTATAAAATTTTTCTCCATACATTTGGATACCACCCTAATGTACATATATGTATATTACGAATGTTCTGAGGTGTGCATGTGGGCATAAAATAATCCATCGGCAAAACTCAAAGAGATATCTAGAGTAATTTCTTCCTGGTCGATGGCAAAATCGCTTTATCTTTTCAATTAAACGCGCTAGTGGTTTTCAAAAATAAAGGGAGATGTTTTCAGAGGGCAATAGGACTGGAGTATTCGACTCGACATCATTGTAGCATAATCAGCCGATTAAACACTGAAAAAGAAATTATCAAACATTGAGAAAATATTGTTTTTAAAGTTGAGACTCAGCATATATATCATTTGAAAATACACATATTTTCAAGTGTTCATCAAACATTGTTTATCAATTTTAGATTAACTTACAACACATTTGAAAAAAAAACTTGTTTCGTATTTTGTACTATTTCACGAATCTCAACATGTCACGTATTTTGTACTATTTCACGAATTTCATGTGTGTGTTTGCTAATTTCAGTCAGCGTTCGTTGTTCTACTCGAGCCAGTGGCGTAGTAACGGGGGGGTTTTGGGGACAAAACACCCCCCCCCCCCCCCCGAAAGATTCATTTTGACCATAAAACCATCTTTGACTTTATTAGCATACATTTCTTTTTCAGGAAAAAATCAATGAGAATAGTAATTTTTCGAAATTGGTAATTCGAAATTTAGCGCTTTTTCACGAAGTATTACTTATAATTCTAGCGTTTGTTGAGCCGTAGGAAAGTGCAAGAACCGCAGGAATTTTACCACAATTTACATTCTTTGTACTTATATTCGCTCTTTTGTGGTAAAATTCCTACGGTTCCTGCACTTCCCTACGGCTCAACAAACGCTACAATTATTATACGGTATTGCTGTTATTAACATGCTAATAACAGAAAAGTAACGCCAATTATTTAAATTTCAAGTTTTCTTTCAATTACTTATCATCTTAATCAAATAATATTAGTATAAACCATGGTAGAAAAATAGAAGGTAAAATCACTTATTGACGTAGGCAGCCATCTTAGCCATTTGACTTTTATTGAATTTATGACATTTCATTGAAATCATGCTACCAGAGTAAACAGCAGCAAATGTTTTCTTGGGCCGAAATCTGAAGTTTGTGAAAATAAATTAATTTATTTTCAAAAAAACAATTGTGATTTGTGCAAACTAAATAAATAAATAAATTTACTTTCATACGCGTAATTTGTGAAAAAAGATTTGAAAAATGAGCTGCCTCTTCAGGGGATGCGAAAATACCGTGCACTTTTGCCAAGGCCAAGCGGTGAAGTTTTTTAGGTTTCCAGCAATTCCGTTTATAAGAAATCAATGGCTTCAAGCGTGCCAAATAGAGGAAGTTGATCTTCCAAAGAACTCGTTGATGTGCTCAGTGCATTTCGGTGCTAGCGATATTAGTAGCACAAACAACAAAACGTTACATATACAAATACAAATATGTATTTTTTAGAGTGCAATTAGTGGAAAGCTTTGAGAACAAAAATCTCGAAGCTGTAGATACCTTAATTGAAAATATCTCGAAGACATCCTGTTGAAAAAAAAAAGATTACAAAAACAAAAAAATGAAAAAAATTACAGCTTAAAAGAGTTTAATAAAGAACTTCAAAATATAGCTTCTTGTTTCTTTTAATCTGAATTCTGCATTTCTGTTCCACCAAATTTTTGCTTGTATTGTACTCCTTCTCTTCCCTTTCTGTAAGATAGAAGTGAAAAAGAACGAGCAAAATGTAAAGAAAAAATTTGTTCGGACATAACGATGACTCCAGCCTTACTTCTTTGTTAAATGCTCTGTCTGTTGTATTGCGTAAGGCTTTGTATTAAATATTCGAGCCAAATACTTCTCACTTTTCACATCCCTTATAATAATATATGACTTTCTTTGATAATTTCTGAGCTTTCTTCAACTAAAACTAAAATTACCAAAATTTTCTTAAAAAATCTCTATTTTTATATTTTTACAATATGGCAGCCTCACTCATGATGTTTACAAAAAAGATACTTCAGAAAAATTCAATAGCCGTCAAAAAGTTTAAAGTGAAATTACCTTCTGAATTTTTATACTATGGTATAAACTACAATGGGAATAAATATGCAATGTATAAGAGTATCTGAACTTGAGATTTTACTTAATGTCTCAAAATGGAATATTAAAAAACTAAATTATATAAGAAAATTATTATTTAAAACCGTAGCACATGGTAGAAATATTTTATTGTGTACATCTATTCCAAATTGCTTGTTTAATGCAAAATTTTAATAATTTGTGTTAAAAGTAGAACTCTCGATTTTTTTTGAACATTTTCGAGTAGCCCGAACAGTTGTTCAAATGCTCGAAGAGTTGTTTGTTTGTTTATTACCCGTATTTTGAAGTTTGTTTTTTTCTTTTGTTTATTATTATTTTTGTTTTCTTTATATGTGGTTTTTTTTTTATTTTTGTTTTTCCGATACTCATTTTTTTTGTTTGTAAGCTCGAATGCTCGATTGTTTGTACGGGCATTTGAACAACAAACGGGCTTCAAACAAAAACGATCAGATCGAATTGCTCGATACCCGGGTATCTGGGCTCTAGTTAAAAGTCGATTTTATTGAAGTTTTTAAATTTATTTCAAACAGTTCTGTCGAAAATTTGACTCTCTTATTTTCGTTTAAAAATGTAAACAATTTTTCAATAAAAATCGCCTTAAGCAGGATTTCTAAGCTTATGGAAAAATCCGAAAAATCGTAGAAATTTCTAAAAGTGGATTAAAAATTTCAAAGCGCGGCCAGAATTTATAGAAGATTTTGAGGAGATTTCTAAGTGTACTGTTATGTAGCCAACCAATTTTAGTGTAAAAAGTGCTATTCTCAATGCTGTAAAAATTTCCGTCGATTTTAGTAATTTTTTTCTGTAGGGTGTTTGCGTTATATGTACGTGAGACCGTTCCAATTAAAATTTCCGAAAAGCCAATGAAATTTTTCAAAAAGTTGAATGTTGCATATTATTATATTACAATTGAATGAGCTGCAAAATTGCATACTCAAAAATCTTCTAAAAAATGTAGCTTTATAATTCTTAGCCCCTTTTTATAATAAGTACTTCCTTAACTTTGAAAAATTGGAAATACTAAAAATACTGCCTAAAAAGTTAACAGTAATCGCTGCTAAATATCTGGGTTACTTTCGAGCATCACCTACATTAACCAAGATATGCGTTAGAAATATAAACATTAAAATTAAATATAAAGCACAAAAAGAAAATTATTGTACATATGAAAAACCCTGTATCTATTAGTGAAGTGCGGCTTTGTGCGACGTAATTTTTTGTCGGCTAACTACTAATTGTACTAGATATCATGTCCGAGGGTTAATTTGACTGAGTCTGACAGAGCAACATAACAAAACCAATTTTTAACATGAAAAAGAGTGATAAATTTTTTTTAAATATCCCAACTTTAAAAGCTTAAAACTATAAACTTAGAATTATTGGAAACCAAGGATATTATTGAAAAGTGTTAATAATTAATTGAACCTTTAGGATTCATCACGATTACTTAAATGAAATGCTTTAAATAATAAATATTCAAGTTGAAACTAGCACTTAAAAATATGTAAGAAAAAAAAAAAAAAATTAACTTCAGATATGCTAAGTTACGACCATCTGGGGCAAGTGCAGAGTATGGGGTCGGGAAAAAAACGATGAATTATTGTTCCCCATTCTATTTCCAATATGTGGGTATGTTTTTTTTCTGTAATTGTAACAATTTTACAAAATTCAATTTTGGGCGCATAAAACTTGAAAATCTACCTATGCGCGTAGATTTCCAGAAGAGAATATGAGACTTACTTTTGAAGTATAGTTAAAGGCCCTAGGCAACTGACAATCTGGCATGTCAAGCAGTGTGTATGTGTGAGTTTTTTTGTGTGTGTTAGTGCAATCGGCAGTCGTCGTGCTACACGTTCTTGTTCGGGCTCGCGTTGATGAGAATCAAATCTTTTAGATATTTGCGTCAATCACCCGACACTCACACATATGTATACACTTCTTAACATTCCAGATTTTAAGTGGCCAAGGGCCTTAAGAGTTTGATATATGTATTATAAGCGATATTTGTGTACTAAAATGTTAAATTATAGTCTGAAAAAATTACATTTCGCTAGCTTAGAGTGCAAACTGTGTAAGTCCAGTTTTATGAAAAAGTGTATTTTTATGTAGAACGCTAGAAAAATGAAGTACGCACCGCGCTAAACAAGTCTGAGATACTTGTCATATATCTACTCGTTGTTATTCAGTGATACGCAAATTGTGTAAGTCCAAAAATTGTGTAAGTCCAAAATATTTATATGAACAGAAATTTTTTTTCATTTCGAATTTTTTTTCTTTTTTGTTTTTTGTCTCTCCTACAAAGTTTTACAAAAGGACTTACACAATTTTCATTCTAAGCTAGCGATTTTTATCATTTGTAAAAAAAATTGTAGTTTTTTTTGGTAATTTTAATTTTGGTAAATTTTTTACATTGGCTGTGACCCCCTCCCCCCCCGAAAAATTCTCTAGCTACGCCGCTGACTCGAGCATTTTTTTAACGGCTGAAATGGTGATGGTTGAAAATGACTGTGTGTATTAATGATTCTGTATATCTTACTCTTATTTTATTTGTTTGTGGCTTTTTGTGAAGTTACACAAAATTTAATAAAAACATAGTTTGTTTCTCATATGTGTGTACGCATATTAAAAAAAGATATACTCTCTCACTCTCACTATCCATCAATTTTTCTGCACTCTCTAGTACAAATATGTAATACATATGTATGTACATACATCTATTGATTGCATTCCATTTCGTACCACCTTTGAAATGGGTTTGAGAAAATGGAATTTATCAAATTGAGAATCAGCCCAAAATCCCATACTAAAAATGAGTCTTTTTGTTTGAGACCGCTATCAGGGGAAATTTGAGGTGCATTTGATAACACTTCTCAAATGAACCACAAATTGAAAATGAAGGAAAATGTTTATTGGGAGATTAAATTAATAAAATTATTTATGTATCTTATTTGAAATAAAATCCTCAGTAGGTCCAGAATGTATTGATAGATTGAATAGCCTGGCAACTTGTAAGTCCATCTAATATCTAGGCCGTGGAACCCAGGGGCGTAGAGGGTAATGAACAGGAAGACAGCGGCTATTAAGCCAACAAGTCTCATTAAAAATGAGGTCGTAAAAAAGGAAAGGAAAGTAAAGGAAAAGAAAAGAAAAGAAAAGAAAAGAAAAGAAAAGAAAAGAAAAGAAAAGAAAAGAAAAGAAAAGAAAAGAAAAGAAAAGAAAAGAAAAGAAAAGAAAAGAAAAGAAAAGAAAAGAAAAGAAAAGAAAAGAAAAGAAAAGAAAAGAAAAGAAAAGAAAAGAAAAGAAAACAAGTAAGGAAGCCTAACTTCGAGTGGAATCGAACATTAGATACTCAGCTGTATGCTTTCATTGTTTGTTTGCGTTTGTTCGATATAGGGTGTATTTTATATAAAGCGAGTGCCGCATAAAGTGGGCGTAGCCACGCCCATTTTCAACATTTTTATCAGTCATCCAACTAAGCATATGAATATTATTCTTTGTGCAAAATTTCATTCCTTTATGACTTCTAGTTACAAAGATGTCACAAATTCCCAAAGAGTGTTCCAGAAATATCTTTCTTAAAAAGTAGGCGTGGTCATAAACCGATTTCAATAAATTTTTGCGTGTCTATTAACACAAGTTATAAAAGTGTATAAACCAAGTTTCGTCATAATATCTCAATTATTTGTCGAGTTGTGGGCTCTGAAATCTCGTTGATTCCTTTGTCTGAAAAGAGGTGGTGCCACGCCCATTTTCCGAAATTTTTCTATTTTTTGTTTCCGATCTATTGTAGAACTCATGCCACAAAATTTCAATGAATTATCTTTATATTTGACAAAGATATCGCTTAAAATGTTTTTATTAGGCCACTTTATGATACCCATATATAAAAGTGGGCGTGGTCGTCAACCGATTTCGCTAAAATTTCGAACATGTATTACTACAAGTAGTGAAAGTGTATAGACCAAGTTTCGTCATAATATATCGATTATTTGTCGAGTTATGGGCTCAGAAATCTCGTATATTCCTGCTTCTAAAAGGAGGCGGTGCCACGCCCATTTTCCAAAATTTTTGTATTTTTTGTTTTATGTCCATAGTTGGACACCTTCCATAAAATTTCAATGATATATCTTTATATTTGACAGAGATATCGCTTAAAATGCTTTTATTAGGTCACTTTATAATACCCATATATAAAAGTGGGCGTGGTCGTCAACCGATTTTGGCAATTTTTCGTCCAAACATTTGCCTAAGTAAGTATATCACGCCTACCAAATTTCATCGATATATCTTCAACGGTTTATGAGTTATGACTCATAAAACTTTCAATGTTTGCCCCTTAATAAGTGGGCGTGGCACCGCCCATTTTCCAAAATTTCACCATATTTCTTCATAAGGGCCTGAGCTCAATACGTGTGTGAAATTTTATCACTCTAGCTCTATTAGTAACCGAGATACAAAATTTCCGATTTTTACTATATAGGGGAGGTGGGCGTGGTCATGGTCCGATTTCGCCCATTTTCAATACCATCCGTTCTCGTCTTGATACCAACTTGCATTCCAAATTTCATCAAAATATTTCAATTTTTGCGCGAGTTATCGTGCGTACAGACGGACAGACGGACAGACGGACGGACATGGCTCAATCGATTTCTCTTTTCACCCTGATCATTTTGATATATATAAGTCTATATCTATCTCGTTTATTTCATTCTGTTACAATCCACCGTTAGGAAATCAAAACTATAATACTCTGTGTACTAGTACAGCTGAGTATAATAAAAGAAAGGAATGGTGATGTTGTTACTGAACTAAGCCTTACAAAGGCACTAGTGGGAGGATACAGTACCAAAAATCAATTCAAGACTATCTGAAACCTTGTAGATTAAGAATCTTGACAGAAGTTCTCACAGAATAATACAGACTCAAAGTCATAGAGACAGGCATCCTTTAGGACTGCCCACGTCATTTTTCTGATATGTCTGATGAGTTTGCAGAGCATATCGCGAGCTAAATCGTAAGAGGGATTGTGTTGGAGAGCACAGAACCATTTGCTGTAGGTACATTGATTCGCATGTACGTGTGTATCGACTAGGCACAATTGTGGTATGTGTGCTATTGATAGGAAACGCCTTGACCAGGACAGGGCCTGACGTAGTTCGGCCTATATGAGATAATGTGATAAGCAGAGAGTACAATTTATATAAAGGCCGCAGTACAATTCTCATTTATGATCCTAAATATGGTTTTTTATGCATATTTTTCTGTACAGGACTTGGCCACCGATATCATTCTAACTTTAGGCCAAGCCTTCGAGGTGGCCTATCAATTGGCTTTACGTGATGGCATTACGCAAACAACAGCAGCAACCACGTTAAGTGTAAGTGATGTCACTGCCGCTGCCGTTACGGATGCAGTAACAGTGGAATAGAAAAATACATATGTACATATATGTACATATGTGTAAGTAGCTACCCTGCTAGAATTGTGTGACCGAAAGTACTAACACTATTAAAAAAATATAATATTACCAACACATTTGCACTCGTATGTGTGTCTAGCCAAGTTCAAAACCAATGAGATAGATAAGGATAGAATGGAATTTGAAAATACACATACGGGAACGTGATGAATGAAACGGTCACAAAAGTTACCGATGCCCTTAAGAATGTGATAGGAAATATCCCAAAACTTTTGGTCATGCCTGCCGGTCATATGACCGGTCAAATGACCTACACAGTTCTTGCAGGGTAATAGGACGTAGCAGGAGGAAATAGAAATAAGGCGAAGAAAAAGAAAAAAAATCAAACAAATCTAACGAATTGCTTAGCTCAAACAAAAATTATATATAAATTACAAAAAAAAAAAATTATAAATATAACTACATACATTAAGCATATGATATTTAATAACATTCTTCAAAATAACATTAATAAACAAATTAAAATTGTTAAAAATAATTAAATAAATATATATGCATGTTTATGCGCCAAAAAGTATACATATTTAAAAATATATAAAGATTTCAAAATCAGCAAAATATCAGAGCATTTAGAAATTGAGTCAAGCGAAAAAGAAAAACAATAAAAATAAAAATTATCATTACTAAAAAAAAATAAAAATACGTAAGCAGTTATTTTAATTGATCTTTAAAAGTTGAATTGCATTTAAATAACTTTTTTTTACTTGCCTATACATATATTTTAGACAAGAAAACGTTTTTAGCGAGTTTTGCAATAATTTTAAATAATAATCTTAAGATAACAAATTTTAAATAGAATTTTTAATTTTTATAAAATTATTTTAGCAAAAAAAGCATTTCCGTTCCAGTCGGTACCAGAAAAAATCTTTTGCAAAACAGTATAACAATGATTAATAATTTTTTTTTTTTCAAATAACGAATTTGCAAAAGAAAATTTAAATGAAATTCTGAATTTTTCATAAAATTGCAATTTAATTTACGTAGTGAGATTTGCTTTTAATATGCAAATAAAAGAACGCATTCCCTTTCTAAGCTAAATATTTCTGTTTAATTTTTTTTTTTTTCTAAAAGTTTAACTGAATTATAATAGTCAAATGTAAACACATTTCAAAAGAAAAGTGTTTCTTTGATATTATTTTATTTAAAAAAAAAACGTTAACTAAATATTCAAATTTTATTTTATTTCAAAAAATGCAGTAAAATATCTTTCATAGTACAACAAATGATCTGAAATATTTTTCCTTAAATAAAATAAAATCAAAGAAACATTTTGCTTTTAGTTAAAAAATGTGTACATATATCTGTGGCCACAAGCCATAACCGCCTAAGTCGACTTAAGACAAAATTGAGTTATATATACCACGTTATTATACATTAAAAACTATATTTCTGTAAAACCCCTATACCTATAACTTATTCCAATCAAAAGATATTAATAAAAACATTTTGGCTTAACTCACAATAGAGGTATATTAAATTTGCTATAACAGCCAAAATTTATATATATACTTAATGAAATTTCTTCATAATATTTTGTTTTATATACAAAATTTAATCCTACCATCGTGGATGGCTCATCGATTTGGCATTCATTGTTTTTAATCAACTTGTATGATTTTTAAAATATACATTCGAATATAAAAATCAATTTATCTCGTAATCATATTTTACGACTTAGGCGATTATGGCTTGTGGCCACAGATATTTCATAATCAAAATAATAATTTCACAATCAAAATATTTTAACAAAAAAATGAATATTTAAACTCGTAATTTTTGTAAGACTGACAATTTATAAGATTTTTTTATTGAATATTTGTACTTGTAAAAATGGTCAATGTCACTCACGGTAGGCAGGAAGCGACGATAGGTTGCATGAAAATGTCGAGAAAAAAGGAAAGTGGGGTTGTGTTATGTGATGTTTATAGATGAAACATCCGTTGAAATTAAAATCCGAGCTGCTCCTTTTTCAAGGATATCCAAATTTTTTGTTTTTTTTGAAAGGATCAATTATTGAGGAAATCGAAAATTCGCCACCGTCCAAATTTTTCCGATTTCAATACATTATTTGGTCGCTAAGGGATACAAAAAAAGGTATTAAAAAGAAAAAAGGACACCTGTAGTGGAAAGATCCAATGTGAACAGGACCTAAAGGATAACCACTGAAATATAAAATAACACAAAAAGTACCCACTTTAATTTGCGTATAACTCCTAAAATGTTAACTCTACGTGAAAATTCCTTATTATATGTTTCATTCAGAATAAATAAAGGAATATTTCTCTGATATACAATTTTGATGTACCTGCAGTGGTTAATGCACTTTGGTCCATCTAAAGTGAAAATTTCAAAAAAAAAAAAGTACTTTTTTTATGGTGCTATTTTAAGTTCAAATATTTTTCTAGTTTATGTAAATATTTTAATCTAATGATCCAATTCTCATTCTTACATATCTATACGTTAATATTAAAAAGAATTAGAGCTGAAATACGCGCTAGCTGTGCACGGTGGGCGGTAAGCCACAATAGGTTGCATGAAAATATCGAAAAAACGATCGCCGGCTAAAAACTTACGTAAAATGATATTCTAATATACTTCATAAACACACAGCAAGCGTCAATAAAATCTCCAACATTTTTTTTAAACGAAAATTAGTACCAGCACACAGCCAGGCACATATTCGTTGGGTCATCGTTTTTACGATATTCCCATGCAACCTATTGTTGCTTCCCGCCCACCGTGCACAGCTAGCGCGTATCTCAGCTCTAATTCTTTTTTAGTATTAACGTATAGATATGTAGGAATGAGAGTTGGATCATTAGATTAAAATATTTACATAAACTAGAAAAATATTTGAACTTAAAATAGCACCATAAAAAAAACGTACTTTTTTTGAAATTTTCACTTTAGATGCACAAAAGTACATTAAGCACTGCAGGTACATCAAAATTGTATATTAAAGAAATATTTCTTTATTTATTCTGAATGAAACATATAATAAGGAATTTTCACGTAGAGTTAGCATTTTAGGAATTATACGCAAATTAAAGTGGGTACTTTTTGTGTTATTTTATATTTCAGTGGTTATCCTTTAGGTCCTGTTCACATTGGATCTTTCCACTACAGGTGTCCTTTTTTCTTTTTAATACCTTTTTTTGTATCCCTTAGCGACCAAATAATGCATTGAAATCGGAAAAATTTGGACGGTGGCGAATTTTCGATTTCCTCAATATTTGATCCTTTCAAAAAAACAAAAAATTTGGATATCCTTGAAAAAGGAGCAGCTCGGATTTTAATTTCAACGGATGTTTCATCTATAAACATCACATAATACAACCCCACTTTCCTTTTTTCTCGACATTTTCATGCAACCTATCGTCGCTTCCTGCCTACCGTGCGCTATAACCCATATAAAAAAATAATACATTCGTGTATAATATTAATTGATCAATTTCTATTAATTTTATTTAACACTAGCTGACCCGGCACACTTCGTTCTGCCCAAAATAGATTTTTTTTATTAATTTCATTTCAAAAATTGTTATTACACCGGTATTATTTTTAATAGAAAATTAACGATTTTTCACTACTTAATTGTGTATACAACTTCAAAAGTATATAATTTCAGTATTCCGTTTAAGGCTGCACGATACACAATATTTTGAGTTTTCTGTCCCGGAGCGTAAATAAATACCGAGGACGGTTTTCCAACACGGAAACACGCCACATAGAGCTGACTATTTGAAAAGCATGGCATTTCTAGGTTTATGCCGCATACTTCCAACGCCTGCCCTTGTGACTTGTTAATTGTCATCGCAAATGCAAGTTTCACTGGGAACTGCATACGTTTGAATTGGAAGAGCAAACCTGTTGAAGATAAGGGAATCCGGGGAAGTAAGCATTCCTCTCCCTTGAACGGACCTCTCAAAATGCTTGCCACTATCAAATTGTCCATTAGCTTCGTAACAATCAGTCGTGTACCATTGCACAGTTTGGGATCATGAAGATTGCGTAGCATAATAACAACAGACCCAAATTTGAGACGCATGGAAGGTGCCACGCCCCCTTTTCCCAAAACTACTGTTTTTTCATAAGCATGCTATTGATATCGTTAATCTCCTAATCAATTTTCAGGTCCCAACCTTAAACGCTTTTATAGATATTCAGTTTGAAAAATTAAGTTTGTATGGTGCCACGCCCCCTTTTCCGATAACCTACACTTTTATGCGAAAAAAATTGTTCTGATATCATATAGCTCTGTACCAATTTCCAGGGCCCTGCCTTAAATCCTTTTAGAGATATTCAGCTTAAAAAATTAAGTGTGTATGGGAGGCCCTTTCATGCCCCTTTTTTGAGAAGGGTTTTGGTATCACCTACCTCTGTACCAATTTTCAACTCCCTACCTTGAAGTCTTTTAGAGATAATCAGCTTTAAAAATTAAGATTGTATGGGAGGTGCCACGCCCCCGTAATATTTTTTAATTTTTAATTCGACTAAACCTTTGCGGGGTAACAACAACCAAACCCCCCTAAGGAAGTATTTGATTTGGTTCAGCTGTTTTCAAGTTTTAGCGTTACAATTAAACACCAAATCATTTTTATCATCATGAGCCGACTTTGAATATAGTAGGTAAATATGTATAAATAAATAACCTCGAACCTGTTAAATTTGGGCTTTAATATTGTATCCAATTCTAGACTTGTCTTAAAAATAAAAGTATGATATCTACTATAAACACGAAATGTCATGTACATATGTACGTAGATGCACTATAGCCATATGTCAGCCAGTAGTAGGTCCCTGTAATGTGATGCGTAAGACGCTCTATTGAACTTGGCCAACATCTTCTAGACGGTTACGTTCCAATTAAGAACGGACCGTTTTTAGTGAATGATTCATTTGACATACACTGTTCAACGGTTGCATAAAATGAAACGTTTCAAAAAAATTAATCTTCTTGTGCAAAAGTTTTTATAAAGCTTCAAGGAGGTCCCTAAAAACAGGATTCGCTCAGCGAGTTTGTCGCAATACGCTTCTAAGAGGTTAAAAAATAAAATTAGAACCTCACCTGGTACAACTTTCCGATAAGAGCTCCTTTTTTTAACATGATTCGGATTTGGTTAAAATTATTTATAATTACATAATATGTAAATATACATACATATGTATATTATATAAAGTTGTGTTCGCTCCAGGAGCTTTTCTCTAAACAAAGACACCAAAAATAATGACATACACATTACATTCAGATAACAAAAATGCAAGGGCTAAACATTGTTGCAGGCAAAAAAAATTCGGGGTCATTGAAATTCGCGGACCCTTCTATAAAGAGATCTATGTATGCCTCTTAAGCACAATCGATGTTATTCTAACAAATACAATTGTTAAGTTTTTAAAACCTTTCGTTTACTTTTGACATTTTCTTTTTTATTTTAATCACATGTTTAAATTGTAAACACCTTTTTTCCGCATAATCGTTTATAACGTTGCAAATATTAAATTTAAAAATTCATATTGTTACAATTTACTTGGTATTCAATGGTCTAGGATATTTGCAATCCGCGCAATCTTACAATCAATCGTGCAAAGGATAGTGAATCCCTGTTGTTGTTGTTGTTGTAGCCACCAAGACACTCCCCGAAGGTTTTGGGCAGTGTAGGGGATGTGACAGTCCTTTGCCGTATAAATCCGGTACGCTCGGGTACTAGCACCTTCTGACACTAGCCCGACTGTCGTGCGAACGATTTTTTTTTTTGGCCATAATCAAACTTCTAGGCAGGTGGATTTTAGTCGACTCTTACGACAGGCATTCCTTACCCTCTTTTGTTTTAGTTAAGCAAGTTTAAAAGTGTAACGCGTTTAGATATACACACATACCTACATACATACATATATTTAAGCTTAAGAGTCTGTTAACCAAAACTTTCATTTTATATACCAAAAAGATAAAATTTATAACTTATAACTGTTGTAAAATGCTTATTTTGATGTTGTATAAAGCTTTAAATGTATATAAGTCGGTTTATTATGTAATAAGTTGTAGCTTGTTCTTTCTATTATGAAAAAAAGAAATTTATGTATGTACGCATAAGTTGTAGCAGTTCTAAATTCTACAAACATTGTACATACCTGCATATTGTAGATATTTATTAGTATTTTATGAATTTATGGCGGTTTTATTATTAAAACAACAAACAGATATACGAATTAATACACAAATATGTACATATATGTACGTTACTTTAATTTACAAATACCCGAACCAAAAATATGCCAAGAGCACTAGCACACAACTGTTGAAAATCACTTTAAAATTTTTAACGATATATTTTTTGGGCCCTGTTACACCATCAATCCATATCACGATACTGGATCTCGAAACGTATTGATAGTTTGATGGTTTATTGAAGGTATGCTTACTGATGCTACACTATCAGTTCAATATTTCGTCAATATCTGTATATTTTGCATTATTGTTTAGCCATTTTATTGGCCTTTTCATTGAAAAAGCGCGCTAAAAGAAATATTGGAGTAAGAAATGGTATATGGGTGTGTGTTTTATTTTGAAAATACAACGCGTACTGATGAATCGCAAATTTAGTATCACACCATCAATATAGTATTAGATAATGGTTTGATATTGTATTAACGAATTTTAAACTTTCAATTTTTATTTTTTTTATGTATGTATGAATTTAGCATAAACTGAGAAAATCAATCGAAATAAATATTATCTAAATATTGTTACATTAAAGACTTACAGAAATATGTAAACTATGCAGTGGAAATGAAATATTATGCATTTAATAATCTACATATATTTACCTGCTGCTTAAAACAAAATCCTTAAATAACTACAAAAATATGTAGAAAAAAATATATTAATCATCACGCTTACGCACATAATTAAATCCATATGTAAGTAAAATTTATTTACCAAAAGCAATAAAAATATAAACGTATAGCATACACAACTCCATAAAAAGGATGCGTTTCTGAACATACACAAACCTTTCTGAACATATACATCAATATGTATGTATCCAAAATATACAATAATCGCCATTAGCTTACACTATAAAAAAACAACAATATCAACTCAAATTACGTGCACTTTTTTTACAGTGTACTCACACACACATGCATCCACGTTAACATACACTGGTGGCTGAAAATAATAAACGGAAATCAGTGAATTTGTCAATATGACTTAGGTATACTATTTATTGCCTCTAGTGTATGAATTTATACAAAAAAAAAATATGTAATATCATAAATAACTATCATCTGGCATGACCCAATTTTTTAAATTATGCTTTCTAGGTATAAAACAAAGTTAAAAAATTACATTTCCATACATATGTATGCATAAATATTCAACGATAGTATTAAAATGTTAAAACTAGTAGTTAAATAAATGAAAAATATTTCAAGTGTTCTACATGTTTAAAAAATGTTCCAAAAAAGACAAAAATATAATAAAGACAAAAATTTAGCAAAATTAAAAATCGAATGCTACTTTCTACTATTGGCAAGGTAGGTATGTATATATGTATATATGTACTTGTGGTTCGAGAAGTTCCAACTAATTTACTACCGGAGATGAATTTGAATGTTGAACACTTTTAGGTACTTTAGACTGGGTTTGGAAATCTCGCTTATACTTACACCCTGTGTACCACACCAACTAAGAATTCAGTTACCATCATCCAAAAGTACATCAAGATCAGAATAGCAAAAATACGGTTTGTATATCCTTTGATACTTCCTCTAAAACCTGCCACGTTGTTTATTGGAATTCCCGCCTTTATTATCCCAATAAAATAAAATTAATAGATTTTATTTTACCTTTTTTCACTTCTGCTTTTCTCTTCATCATTCACTTAAAAATGCGTGCTTCAAATTTCATTTGATGTCCAATAAAGACGCCACACACAATTCTTATTTTTTTTTTTATTGATTTTCACACATTTTTATTGATTCCTTATAAAAACAAATTTCTCTAAATTAAAAATTTACAGAACTTTAGGTACCTCCGCCAGTTCATCCATTGGCTTGGGTGGTGGAATTTTATATTCTGTCTCTGGAGTTTCATAGATTTTCTCCTCCTTGGGTTCCACAACGGAAACATTGTCGGGCAGAGGCTTCTTGGGACCAATTTTGTTCTTAGGATCATAAGGCAACATAATTTTCACCTTAATACCCAAAACACCTTGACGCAACAAAACGTGACGTGTTGCTGTTTCCACATAATCGTTGCATGGATCACCAGAGTGAATCATGAGACCATCAACGAATTTCATCGATTTGGCACGTTGACCACGCAATTTACCAGATACCACAACTTCGCAGCCTTTAGCACCAGACTCCATAATAAAACGTAATACACCGTAGCAGGCACGACGCACAGCCAATCCTCCCGTTAATTTGTAACGCAGAGATTCAGCTTGTGCAATAGCGCATAGACCACGGGTAGCAACTTTTTCGGCGTACAATTCGATGCGACCAGGCTCGAAATTGAAACGCTTTTGTACCATGGCAGTTAATTCACGTATGCGACGGCCCTTCTCACCCAAAACTTGGTTTGTTTTGGTGGCCATAATGATGATTTCTGTGCGAGCAGGTGTGACACGCACCTCCACACCGGAGTAACCATCCTCGGCGAGTTCACGAGTTAGAAACTCGTTCAATTCAGCTTTGAACATGCCATCGGCAACGAACTGAAAGAGAAGAGAAAGCAATTGATTAGTTAAAGCATTAGTAAGGAAGTTTTAGATATTGTGTGGAATATTTCATTATCATTTGATTCTGCATACAAGATCCAATATGTATGTATGTGCATATGTGCATATGCGCCGACATCCCAATTGACGTTTGCACTTTGAGGTTAGCTTACAAAATTTATCCTTTTAAATGCAATCAGGAATCATTTTCCAGGATTTATCACACGATTTCTCAAACATACACGGGTGTTTTTCTTAAATTAATATTAATTATTCCATTTTAACATGATTACCTTGCGTTTTTTTGAGATATTTAAACTCATTTTGTATCCAATACGTCTCTCACGGAACGTGGTCAAACAGAAAGAAAGATCGACAACTTTATCGATAATATGGCAGTGGAAATAAACTGCTTTATCATAAAGTTTAGGTCTTTTATCGATAACTTTTTGACAGTTCAGTGATGTATTCTTTGACATTTATAATTTCTAGAGGTGATAGCAGAAATACATAAGCACAGAATAGCCGAGTTCCCGTGGCAGTGATCCAGATCCGGATACAAATTTTGCAAGCAAATGCGATAACAATTTTGTGAACCTGGTATTTATCTGGATCAAAACAACCTATTACAATCTATACGGATCCGAAATTGATACAGATAAACGCCAGAATCACAGAATTCTTGTTGCATTTGCATGCAAACTTCTTATCCGGATCTGGATCACTGCCACGGGAACTCGCCTAATGCCAATAACATACACTTTTTTCATCCAAATTCAAAAAATGTGTGAAAATAAAGTTGAAATTTCTACTAATTTTAGAATAGAAATTTTGGCTCACATTTCCATTTGGGGTCGGGTTTAGACGAGTTCCCCGTGGCGAGAAAAAAAATTTTTTTTTTTGGGGGGGAGGGGTAAGGGTCACCCAGATCACAAAACTGAAGACCCCACCACCGGAGGCCTATAGTTCCCGAGATATTTGCGAAAAGTTACTTCAAGAAGTTTAATTATATCGCTTTCCCAACTTTTTCCTATCTTCGTTTAGGAAAGTATTCCCCGTTAACGTTACGTCCATAATAGGCCCGGCACATAGAATACGTCTATCTGTCTAAATCGACGTGTGACTGACAGCTCAGTACCTGACGGAGAGGAACGTCACATAGAAAAAGTTGACGAAATAAATCAGCTGTTTGATTAACCTTTAACCACAGAGGTGGTGGTAAAAATTTAACTTTTTACAATTCAATTTCTTTCAATAGGAGTCCGCTTGCATATTTAATGATGTATATCATTATACAAATATATTTTTATGAAAAAAATCTTCACTGGAGTTTGAAATGCATATTTATTTCGTAACTACGATGAGGCCCGTCACATAAAATACGTCGATCCGTCTACGTCGACGTATGTGACTGACAGCTCAGTAAACTGTGGGCTTATAAATGTACATCGTCGGTCGCCGTCATCATCGTCATAATGACGTCAATCAATAAATTCTCACTTGCTTTTTAGGTGGTGACAAAGTGTGGAACGTATTAATGTGACGTCATTTTGATCGACAATTTTCGCGACTTTGTTACAGAAACTCACTTAGGGCCTTTTCATATTACACGGTACGACATCGGATCGACATTTTTGGTTTTTACCGAAAGTATACCGAAACCTTACCGACCACATGTATTTCAATTGGCACTTTCACATTAGTGTTGCATACATGAAATCGGAGCGGATTAATTTCGGTATACCGCAGCGCGGTAAGTAGTAAAAGTAAGTAAAAAACTCGTTTCGGTTATAAATGTAGCAAGTTATAATGTCTTCGTCTTCGCTAGAAGACATTATTGTTATTATTGAGTGATTTGTTGAAGTTCAAAATTTTGTTTTGCAAATTTCGATGTTTGTTTTCTTATTTTCTGCCGATTACGCACCGAAAGTATTGCCACAAGTGTGAAAAACACAGCAACGCGGAATCGTTTCGGTAAGCTGAAAATACCGAGCAAAAAATGTCGATCCAATGTCGTACCGAGTAATGTGAAAAGGCCCTTATACTGTTTTATAACGATACTGTTACTGCATAACTAATTTGAGCTTAAAGTCCGGTTAAACGTCATTATCGAGTTCATCAAACCACATATTTGACATGTGGTCGATAATGCAGTTGGTGGATTAACGGTTTGCGGTTTTAGCTGAGTTCCTGTGGCAGTGATCCAGATCCGGATAAAAAATTTTGTATCCAAATGCAACAACAATTTTGTGATCCTGATATTAATCTGGATCAAAACTATCAATGCAATCTATGCGGATTCGAAATTGACCTAGATCAATATCAGGATAACAAAATTTTAATCGGGATCTGGATCACTGCCACGGGACTCATTTAAAGTGACATGGCGGATTTACGTTTTGCTGATAAAGTTACAAATATCAAGTGACGCGACAAAGCTGAATCGGACAACACCTTTATACTATGTTCATGTTGAAGAGTTAATTAGAATGAAGTGGCCATTTCGAGTTAACCACTTAACTCTACTCTTAGGGCCGTTTACTCAACCTCTGATTAACGCTAATCACGGTTAAAGTCCGGTTAAACATCATTATCGACTTCAACAAACCATATGTTTATCATGTGGTCGATAATGCAGTCCATAACTTAACCGGACCTTTATCCTCCGGTTAGCGTTAATCAGAGGTTGAGTAAACGGCACTTAGGGCCGTTTACTCAACCGCTGATTAACGCTAACCACGGTAAAAGTCCGGTTAAACATCATTATCGACTTCATCACATCATACATTTATCATATGGTCGATAATGCAGTCAACAACTTAACCGGACCTTTATCCTCCGGTTAGCGTTAATCAGAGGTTGAGTAAACGGCCCTTAGAGCCTATACACACTTGCGACTCAATCGATGTAGTCGAATGTTGATTTGCATGGGAATGTATGGAAGCATTCACACTACATTCAATTAGTTGTACAACTGAAACAGTTGGATTTGCAGCCCAATTTCATTCCAACTGAAACAGTTGTACAACTGCTTGATCAGCAAGGCGCCCTTCTACGTATTCACACTTGAGACAATTTAGTCGAACGACTACAACAGCAACAGTGATATTCGTAGTGGAAAGAGTTGCCATGCTGACAGCACTACTTTTATTTCACTTTTGGTAAATTGTAGAGATTGAATATTTCAATTAATATTTTCAAAATGTTTAAAAACAAAAGGTTCGTTTCTTATTAACTACACCATTTCCAGATGGATTTTAGAAAGCGTTAACTGGATTTTAGAAAGGGGAAATTGGATTTTAGAAAGCGTTAACTGGATTTTAGAAAGGGGAAATTGGATTTTAGAAATGTCAATTGGATTTTAGAAAGGGGAAATTGGATTTTAGAAATGTCAATTGGATTTTAGAAAGCGTTAAAAGGATTTTAGAAAACAAAATTGGATTTTTGAAAGCGTGAATTGGATTTCAGAATGTGCGTTTAAAATAAATTTTACACAGAATTTTTCGAATAGAAATTCTTTATTGCGTATGAAAGTATAAATTAATAATTATATAAATTTTCGAAAATCCAATTTACAGTTTCTAAATTCCAATTTCCCTTTTCTAAAATCAATTCGACATTTCTAAAATCCAATTTTCCCTTTCTAAAATCCATTTGGCTATTCTAAAATCTAATTTCCCCTTTCTAAAATCCAATTGACATTTCTAAAATCTAATTTCCCCTTTCTAAAATCCAATTGACATTTCTAAAATCCAATTTCCCCTTTCTAAAATCCAATTGACATTTCTAAGATCCAATTTCCCCTTTCTAAAATCCAGTTGACGCTTTCTAAAATCCATCTGGATATGGTGTAGTTATAGACAAGAATTATCTAACTAAGGATATTTACTTCCGTTTTCATATGTTTCTTGATATTGTTGTTCTCTTCAAATGTCATTAATCGCATTTTAAAATAGAAATAATGAAAATGAAATTTCATGAAAATTATTAATGGCTGATTTTTACTATTTTTCCGTTTCTTGTACTTCTGTTCATTTCGCCTTTATGAGCGTAATTCCTTCCGTTTTTCTCTTTTCATTTACTTGACAGCTAGTTGCTAGTTTAATAAGAAACAAAGCCAAACAATGTATGCACTTTTTGTTTATTTTATTGTTTTTTATTTATTAATCAAGTTGACAGCTGACAAGAAGGTGCTTTCATGTAAGAATGCAGATAAACTTTAACAATTTAATACTTCATCACTTTATATGAAGACCACTAATGTAAAATTTGCTGAGTAAAATGTGAACATTGGCAACACTATGTCATTGTCAATCGCACGACTATTTAGTCTCAAGTGTGAATAGCTGCCACCGATTCGACTAAATAGTTGGAGTAGTGTGAATACAACAGTCCAATTCGACCAAATCGATTGAGTCGCAAGTGTGTATAAGCTTAGTATCGACCTCTCAAGAAACGCAAAAGTTTCATATAAAATGACGTACAAGAAATGCTCAAGAAATTTTTCTTGTGAAACTTTCTTGAGCGAGTATCGACCTCTCAAGAAATTTAGTACACTTTTTTAATACTATTTTTCAACGTTATGCGAAAACAGCAACACAGGTTTTGCCAAGAAATATATCATCGAGCATTTATTTCTTAAAGAAATTTTGACGTTTGTTGCGTGTTGAAAAAAAATCGTGGAAATCGTTAGTGAAAATGGCAAAAAAGAAACGAAAAATAGAATGCACAATTTTTCTAATGATGCAAGGGCATAGTTGGCATCGATTTCTCATATTTTATTCCATTCCGGCCATCAATATAGCACAGTTTACCAGTAATATAAGGTCATCCTCGTCGCTTTCGATGATTTCCTAAAATAACAACAAAATAAAACTATTGAAAACATATATTTAAAGCTTTTATTTAATATTTTTTAAGAACTTACTAATTGCTTATGTTTACAAAAAGGTTTATTTTGTTTACGTTTTTGGTGCTCTTCTTCATTTAACTTGGTATTTACGGTGGATTACTAAACGTCAAAATTTCTTGCCTACTACTATTTTTTACTCAAGAAATAAATCCAAAAATTTCTTGAGCTGTTTCTTGAGAGGTCGATACCAGCCTATAGGCTCTTACTGTGTGTGGTTTTAGCTGAGTTCCTGTGGCAGTGATCCAGATCCGGATAAAATTTTTTTTATCCAAATGCAACAACAATTTTGTGATCCTGATATTAATCTGGATCAAAACTATCAATGCAATCTATACGGATTCGAAATTGATCTAGATCAATATCAGGATAACAAAATTTTAATCGGGATCTGGATCACTGCCACGGGACTCATTTAATGTGACATGGCGGATTTACGTTTTGCTGATAAAGTTACAAATATCAAGTGACGCGACAAAGCTGAATCGGACAACACCTTTATACTATGTTCATGTTGAAGAGTTAATTAGAATTAAGTGGCCATTTCGAGTTAACCACTTAACTCTACTCTTAGGGCCGTTTACTCAACCTCTGATTAACGCTAACCACGGTTAAAGTTCGATTAAACATCATGTATTCTGTTATTGTAATTGGTAGATTGTAATATCAAATTATTATTTGTCCTTGTTAAAATCTGAATTCGCTTGGAACTCGCCCATTACTATTGGCCATGATGTGAATTCGCTTTGATTTTGATATTATAATCTACCTTTGTAAATAAAAAAAGAAGTTTCTAAATTCGCCTATGCGCCTACCTTTCCTATATCTGATTTCACAAGTGTCAGCTGTTTACGGGGGTTGCTAACCAAAATCTAATTGGTCTGTAAGTTAACGATACAGCTACAGAATTACGATAAGGCACCAATAACTAGTAACAGCTCAAGAAATTTTTCGCTTTATTTCTTGAGTAAAAAATAGTATTAGGCAAGAAATTTTGACGTTTAGTAATCCACCGTGAATACCAAGTGAAATGAAGAAGAGCATCAAAAACGTAAACTAAATAAACTTTTTGTAAACATAAGCAATTAGTAAGTTCTTAAAAATATTAAATAAAAGCTTTAAATATATGTTTTCAATAGTTTTATTTTATTGTTATTTTAGGAAATCATCGAAAGCGACGAGGATGACTTTATATTACTGGTAAACTGTAGTATATTGATGGCCGGAATAGAATAAAATATGAGGAATCGATGCCAACTATGCTCTTGCATCATTAGAAAAATTGTGTATTCTATTTATCGTTTCTTTTTTGCCATTTTCACTAACGATTTCCACGATTTTATTCAACACGCAACAAACGTCAAAATTTCTTTAAGAAATAAATGTTCGATGATATATTTCTTGGCAAAACCTGTGTTGCTGTGTTCGCATAACGTTGAAAAATAGTATTAAAAAAGTGTACTAAATTTCTTGAGAGGTCGATACTCGCTCAAGAAAGTTTCACAAGAAAAATTTCTTGAGCATTTCTTGCAAACAAATGAGTTTCATATAAAATCTTTTGCGTTTCTTGAGAGGTCGATACTAAACTTGAGGGTAAAATTTAACTCATTTGGCATTTTTTTGAATTTCTCTTTTATGTAATACTCGTGCAATTTAATTTTCAGTATCTTTCTATCTCCTTATAGTTATCTATCATTTGGTTTTATGGAGGAATGTTAAGCATGTGAGAAGAAATTGCAAAGCAAATTGTAAAAAAGTACCTTCAAACCACATTTTTCACAATAAACTTTCTTTTAAATACACAGAGTTTATTAATTACTAATTACTTAAACGCATGATTCAAATAAAGAAGATTGTGTATTCAGCGGTTCCGCTATGCGTTCATCCAAAATTTGACAGAATCAGCTGATTTAGTGACGTAGTAACATAAATTCTCTTTCACCCAGTTTCGTTTCCGGTTTTCTAATAACTAAAGATTGTGTGCGATAAATGTGAAATTTATGTTAAAAAACTATTTTAACTATAGAAAAATGAAGTGCCGCGTATTTATTTGTGTGAATAATAGTCCAATAAAGGTATTTTTTGCCTGTTTGCAAATTTTCTTTCTCGTCGATAACGTAGTTGATGACGTACTAACCAAAATGAACCCAGTCCCACGGATGAATATTTTGCTGAATATCGCTGAGTGCACAATCTTCTTTATTTGAATCATGACTTATACGCATGATTCAAATAAAGAAGATTGTGCATTCAGCGGTACCGCTATGCGTTCATCCAAAATTTGACAGAATCAGCTGATTTAGTGACGTAGTAACATAAATTCTCTTTCACCCAATTGCGTTTCCGGTTTTCTAATAACTAAAGATTGTGTGCGATAAATGTGAAATTTATATTAAAAAGCTATTTTAAATAAAGAAAAATGAAGTGCCGCGTATTTATTTGTGTGAATAATAGTTCAATAAAGGTATTTTTTTGCCTGTTTGAATATCTCGTCGATAACGTAGTTGATGACGTTCTAACCCATGATTCAAATAAAGAAGATTGTGTATTCAGCGGTTCCGCTATGCGTTCATCCAAAATTTGACAGAATCAGCTGATTTAGTGACGTAGTAACATAAATTCTCTTTCACCCAGTTTCGTTTCCGGTTTTCTAATAACTAAAAATTGTGTGCGACAAATGTGAAATTTATACTAAAAAACTATTTTAAATAAAGAAAAATGAAGTGCCGCGTATTTATTTGTGTGAATAATAGTTCAATCAAGGTATTTTGTGCATGTTTGCAAATTTTCTTTCTCGTCGATAACGTAGTTGATGACGTACTAACCAAAATGAACCCAGTCTCACGGATGAATATTTTGCTGAATATGGCTGAGTGCACAATCTTCTCTATTTGAATCATGGTTCTCATGATTCAAATAAAGAAGATTGTGCACTCAGCGATATTCAGCAAAATATTCATCCGTGAGCCTGGGTTCATTTTGGTTAGTACTAGTAGTGGGACTTTTTTCGAATAATATTCGAATAAATGTTATTCGAATAAACGAATAATATTATTCGTGGGAAAAAATTCGAATAGTACTCTTCGAATAGTATTATTCGAATAGTATTATTCGAATAGTATTATTCGAATAGTATTATTCGAATAGTATTATTCGAATAGTAAATATTCGAATAGTAGTTATTCGAATAGTATTATTCGAATAGTATTTTTCGAATAGTGTTATACATATATACATACATAGTATATGTACACACGTGCTCGCTTTTTGTGCATAGACATGTAGGTATATGTACATATGTATTTGTATGTTATTATAAATATGTATGTGGAGACATATGTATGCACGTGTGAAGGGAAGTGGATTTTTTTTTGTTATTGTATGTACATATGTATGCTTTTGGTTTTTGTAGCGCCTAGTTTGTAAATTTGGAAGTGCACGCTGGTTTGTACGAGTGTACACATTTATATGCATAATTTGGGAATTCTCGTTACTAGGTAGAACTTTCTTTATGTTTGTAGGTGCAAGGAATTCCATAAAGAGTGACAAAAAAAGCAAACACTATGTACCTACATACCTAAGTACCTACCTATTATTCGTTTTGGGCTATAATACCATATTAAAAAATTTTGGAAAGAATTCGAAGAAAAACGGAATTTTTTAAGTTTTCTTAGGACAGGAATTATGCAAAATACTTCTGAGATCCACTGTATGTATGTAAATATGTATGCAAAAAAACCTTAATGCTATTAAACGCATTTAATATAACCATTATTAAAAAAATTAACGGCTTACAACAGTATAGGGACAGTTCCAGAATGTCGACGTGACGTTCGCACATCTTTAAAGCTCAACGAAGTATGCATAGCGTGAATATTTTTCCTCTGATTTTCGTCTTTAGAAAGCACTTGAGCAGCACTATAATCGATGAAAATAAGAAGTAGTATCGGTTTAAGGCTTCTGAGATATTAGCATTTAAAGAGTGATGGCGAACGTGACAAAAAGAAAATCAAATTTGTACCTAGATGCTATCAGAAAAGTTCAAAATTCTGCTAATTTTGGTCCATCATTTAAGAAGTAACGATTAGAGATCAAAGTAGAATAATGTAGCTCTTTACTGATGGTTTTATCGTGAAAATATATGCACTAGTTTGATTTTTATAACCTTAGGAAAAAATCTGTAACGTGACATGGCGAACGCGACAAAATTTTGCATGCGTGGTCATAACGATTAGTTCAAGTAATTTAAACTTAGAATAACTTAAATTGACAAAATTTTCTATTTTTTCGATGAAGATAATTGTACACTAGCACAAATAGTGAACATAAGTACAATAGTTAAGGGGAACGCGTAAAATCGCGGAAAAATGAAATTCTATATTGCTAAATATTTATTAAATTTCACTGTCAATTCGGAAATCTATGTGGATAAAGATTATTTAGAAACGTTCTAGTAGATTAAATTTAGAAGCTATACCCCAAAAAAGCTATATCTGAATTATCGGTTGTATGGCAGCTATATGTTTTAGCGGTCCGATCCTGACAAATTTTGGTGACATTATTTAGGTCCATATGGGTACAAATACTCTAAAGTTTCAAGTTTCTCTAATATATCTTGAGAAATACCTACACCTTGATTTAATTTTTTCCTCATTCTTACACAGATTCAACAATATATGGCGAGATCCCTTGTCCTTTGTCTTTATTTAAATACAATTTTAAATATATAGGTAGGTACCTATCCATATTAAGATAAATACATATTAGGTAGGTAGGTATATTGTGTTTGCTTTTTTTGCCACGCTTTATGAAATTCCTTCACTTATATGTATGTATGTACCTACAATCATAAAGGAAGATCTACCTACTAACGAGAATTCCCAAATTTCTGGGACACTACGTACATATATGTATGTACATTGTACACTCATATAAACCGCACTTCCAAATTTAGTAGCTAGCCAGCGTACGTGCATACATATGTTTATACTTCCAAAAGCAAAAGCATACATATGTACATGCATACATACATACGCACAATAACAAAAAACTACCACTTCCCTTCACACGTATGTATGTATCCACATATTTATAATAACATAAAAACACGTATCTACATGTCTGTGCACAAACAGCGAGCACGTGTGTACATATGTATATATATGTATCACACTATTCGAATAATACTATTCGAATAATGCTATTCGAATAATATTATTGGAATAATACTATTCGAATAGTAGTATTCGAATAATTTATTCGTATATTCGAATAATTATTCGAATACTACTATTCGAATAGTATTATTCGAATAATATTATTCGAATTTCGAATACCTTTCGAATAAAAGAATTTTTTATTCGAATAATTTTTATTCGAATAGTCCCATGCCTAGTTAGTACGTCATCAACTACGTTATCGACGAGGAAGAAAATTTTCAAATAGGCAAAAAATACCTTTATTGAACTATTATTCACACGAATAAATACGCGGCACTTCGTTTTTCTTCATTTAAAATAGTTTTTTAATATAAATTTCACATTTATCGCACACAATCTTTAGTTATTAGAAAACCGGAAACGAAACTGGGTGAAAGAGAATTTATGTAACTACGTCACTAAATCAGCTGATTCTGTCAAATTTTGGATGAACGTATGGCGGTACCGCTGAATGCACAATCTTCTTTATTTGAATCATGGGTTAGTACCATGATTCAAATAAAGAAGATTGTGCACTCAGCGATATTCAGCAAAATATTCATCCGTGGGACTGGGTTCATTTTGGTTAGTACGTCATCAACTACGTTATCGACGTGAAAGAAAATTTGCAAACAGGCAAAAAATACCTTTATTGAACTATTGTTCAGACAAATAAATACAAGGCACTTCATTTTTCTTTATTTAAAATAGTATTTTAACCCTCAAACCAGCAAACTTTAAATCGTGATATGAAATTGTTGGGAATTTTTTTCTAGCAAAATTAGGGCATTCTCAACTCAATTCTGTCAAAAAAATTTCATTATGTCGTTTCGTTTGCCTTCCAGGTGAGATTTAAGAAAGAGTGCCTCCAGGCACTCTTGTCGGTTAGAGCCAAAAAATTGACACAGCTCTGAAAAAAATACCCGTAGTTAAATCAACAACTTTCCGCTGTTGAACCTCCGTCTTTGATTCAACAGCAAAAGTATTTGCTTTAACGGCAAAGTTGTTGATTCAACAACTTTCCATAGTTAATTCAAAGACGGGAGTTTTTGATTCAAAAACTCCCTTGCTGTTGAAAAATTTTGAAGTAAATAAAAAATAGAAAAAATTTTTGTCAAACTTAATTTTCGGGAAAAATATATACATACATATGTATATGCAATATATAAATACAAATAAAGGTAAGTCACAATAATAATATTTATATATTATTATAATATATTAATATTATATGTACATTTGTACGTTTAAAAATACATACATATATTTTATATTTTCAGATTAGATATGTTTGATTATCCCATTTTCCGATAGCGAGCAATCGAGGTAAAACTTGTCGGCGATGATTGCGCAGAAACCTACAAATCTGGCGGTCGGAAAATAATGTAAGTTAATATAAAGAATGTGTTATGAAATAATAAAATAAAATCAGTTGTGTTTATGTGTTTGTGTGTGTAAAAAGCCCTACAGACAGTGATTGTCATTTGATATATCATTTGAGGTGCAGGATTGATGGATATTTGTGCCACTACTGCCTACAAGTTTCCATAATCTTTATATTGGCGGTGTGAAAATGTGATGCAAACCTTTGTGGCCGTGTCTCTTTCCACACATCGTGTTGTTCAAATGATGCATCAAACGACCATCACTGAATGGAAAAAGTTTGTTTGGTGAAACCGGGCCTTAGTATTAATATTACTATGTAAACAGATATTATATAAAAAAAACTAAATAAAATAATATCTATTATATTAAAAAAAAAATACTATTGTTTACAATTTTTTTGAGATTAACTTAAATGCGTAAGTATTTGCTTTAATGGTGCCCGTTTTTGGACCAAAAACTTTTGCGGTTAATCCAAAAGCAAAAGTTGTTAGCTTAAATACGAACAGTATTTGAATCAACAGTGCTCGCATTTGGACTAAAAATTTTTGCTGTTAATTTAAAAGTAAAAACTGTTAACTTAAATGTAAAAGTATTTCATTTAACAGTTTCCGTTGTTAACTTAAATACGAAAAGTATTTAAATCAAAAACGCTCGCATCTTTGAAACAACCACGGAGCGTTGTTGGGCACATTTCAACTGCGGAAAGTTGTTCATTTAACGGCAAAAGTCTTTGTATTTACAACGTTTTTTTTTCAGAGAGGTAAAATTTGTATTAAGGAATTTTATTTATTTTATTGTGCAAAGCGCAAGGAACAATGGAGTCGAAAACATACATATATATATGTATCAATTAATTTTGTGATATTTCATAAATCAATTTTTTGCGGCGGAGCAGCATAAATGCAAGTTACATGTCATGCAAATGCATTGTGTTTGGGAGGTTTTGTAAAATTTGCATCATTTTTTCCACCTTTTTTATAGAACCAATTCTGCAGATCAACGCTTTTTGGCCAATGCTCAGATGAGCAGGTAAAGATTTATTTTGTGTAGCAGTGTAGTGTTGGTCAGCTGGTGGGATTGAATGGAAAGGTTCGTTGAGAATATTGAACAAATTACAAATGCAAAACAACGGGTCATAATCTGGCTGGCCTTGGAATGACAGGAATATTTTTATAGTTTCAGACGGTTTCAATGGCATTGATTTTCGAATGGGTCCGAATGCGTTGTAGCCCCAATAGCTTTCCAAACTCGGATCGCGATAAATTGAAATGTTTAAATGACATCCAGTGCATTGCAAGATATCATCAGAACTCACATTGAATTCTTATGTCTCAGCTCAGAGCATAGAGGTTCGTCTCTTGTACAATCATGTCAATTATTTTGTTACAGCAAAAATATAGAAATAGTTCCAAAGGAGTTTTGTGTGCTTTTATGGGGTCAGATAATAATGGGCAGCCACGAAATGCCACCTTATTTGCATGTAGTTTGAAGTTTGTCTTCCGTCAGATCTCTTTGGTGAATTATGTAGAATCTTTGTTCATCGAATCAATGCCTGTAATATAAAGTTCGAACGAGTATTATTTGCATAAAAAAATAAAACGTTCAAAGACATGTACTTACTTCCACTTACTTCCAGTAAAATCACCATTGTTTGGTACAACTGCTGGACTGGTAGCTTCAGCTCTTGGTAACAGCGAATCAGCTCTTTTTTTTTGGATTGACGTTGAAGTCAATGTCTAGTAGGTCTTTGCAATCACATCGGGTGATTAAATGTTTTCTTCATCGGCCTTAGCAGTATCGTTTACTGCAGAAGTGGTTAATGAAAAATTAGCTGCCTCGTTGATTAACTTCTCACTTGAATCCAAGTTCCTAACGTATTGGGATATCAAATGTTCATCCTCTGGACTCTTTTACTCTGGACTTATTTCCCTCTGGATCGAAGTCCGAATCAACAGAATTATTTTCACTCCTTCATCTTCATGACTAGTATCCAACAATGCCATGAACTCGAGAATTCCTTTCTCCGTTAACTTCGATAGTTTCACAAGCGACATCAGACACATTTTTTCGAATACTACTTATTTGTGCTTACACCTTACGGAAAATAGGTGAATAATTTATAGGATACATGTTGAAGCCGAATAATAACACTTCAGATGGAACGCAATATAAATATGCAAAGTGTATAAAAGTTCACGCAAACCGATAAGACTGCCCTGAGGCACACTAAGTTTTTCCGTTACAGCACCGAAAATCCAATCACTTTTAATACTTCACATATAAAATCGTAGAGTTTATAAACATAACATTAAGAAAAAAAATTATGGAGCCTTTGAGACTTCTCCAAATTAAAAATTTTTGGGGTCGAAATTCAGATTTTTTTTTATATAAAAATACGACCTTTCTCTGCACTTGCTTAAACAAAACTGATTGTAAAAGAGGAACCTTTAATCGGATACTATTTCAGTTCGAGAAAAAAAATGTCAGTAGAAATATGGTGAAGGGAGTTAAAATCATTTTCGAAGGAATAAATTACATTTTCATGTAAAAAATTGGATTTTTGTGAAGCTTGCCCTGAGGCACTCTTACCGGTTAGAGGGTTAATATAAATTTCACATTTATCGCACACAATCTTTAGTTATTAGAAAACCGGCAACGAAACTGGGTGAAAGAGAATTTATGTTACTACGTCACTAAATCAGCTGATTCTGTCAAATTTTGGATGAACGCATAGCGGGACCGCTGAATACACAATCTTCTTTATTTGAATCATGGGTTAGTACATACTCAACTACATTATCGACGATAAAGAAAATTTTCAGACATACAAAAAATGGCTTTATTGATCTATTATTCGCACAAATAAATACGCGGCACTTCATTTTTCTTTATTTAAAATAGCTTTTTAATATAAATTTCACATTTATCGCTGACAATCTTTAGTTTTTAGCATGATACATTGTTGTATCATGGTTTTTAGATCACCGGAAACGAAACTGGGTGAAGTGAGTTTATGTTACCACGTCACTAAATCAGCTGATTCTATCCATGATTCAAATAAAGAAGATTGTGCATTCAGCGGTCCCGCTATGCGTTCATCCAAAATTTGACAGAATCAGCTGATGTAGTGACGTAGTAACATAAATTCTCTTTCACCCAGTTTCGTTTCCGGTTTTCTAATAACTAAAGATTGTGTGCGATAAATGTGAAATTTATATTAAAAAACTATTTTAAATAAAGAAAAAATGAAGTGCCGCGTATTTATTCGTGTGAAGAATAGCTCAACAAAGGTATTTTTTGCCTGTTAGCAAATTTTCTTTCTCGTCGATAACGTATTTGATGACGTACTAACCAAAATGAACCCAGGCTCACGGATGAATATTTTGCTGAATATCGCTGAGTGCACAATCTTCTTTCATGATTCAAATAAAGAAGATTGTGCATTCAGCGGTACCGTTATGTGTTCATCCAAAATTTGACAGAATCAGCTGTTTTAGTGACGTAGTAACATAAATTCTCTTTCACCCAGTTTCGTTTCCGATTTTCTAATAACTAAAGATTGTGTGCGATAAATGTGAAATTTATATTAAAAAACTATTTTAAATAAAGAACAAGTAAGGAAGCCTAAGTTCGAGTGGAATCGAACATTAGATACTCAGCTGTATGCTTTCATTGTTTGTTTGCGTTTGATGGAAACACGGTGTAGGTATTTTATATAAATCGAGTGCTGCATAAAGTGGGCGTAGCCACGCCCATTTTCTAAATTTTTATCAGTCATCCAACTAAGCTTATGAATATTATTCTTTGTGCAAAATTTCATCCCTTTATGAGTTACAAAGATGTCACGTTACAAATTCCCAAAGGGTGTTCCAGAAGTATCTTTGTTAAAAAGTAGGCGTGGGCATAAACCGATTTCAATAAATTTTTGCGTGTCCATTAACACAAGTTATAAAAGTGTATAAACCAAGTTTCGTCATAATATCTCAATTATTTGTCGAGTTATGAGCTCCGAAATCTCGTTGATTCCTTTGTCTGAAAAGAGGCGGTGCCACGCCCATTTTCCGAAATTTTTCTATTTTTTGTTTCCCATCTATTGTAGAACTCATGCCACAAAATTTCAATGAATTATCTTTATATTTGACAAAGATATCGCTTAAAATGTTTTTATTAGGCCACTTTATGATACCCATATATATAAGTGGGCGTGGTCGTCAACCCATTTCGCTAAAATTTTGAACATGTATTACTACAAGTAGTGTAAGTGTATACACCAAGTTTCGTCATAATATATCGATTATTTGTCGAGTTATGGGCTCAGAAATCTCGTATATTCCTGCTTCTAAGAGGAGGCGGTGCCGCGCCCATTTTCCAAAATTTTTGTATTTTTTGTTATATGTCCATAGTTGGACACCTTCCATAAAATTTCAATGATATATCTTTATATTTGACAGAGATATCGCTTAAAATGTTTTCATTAGGTCACTTTATAAGACCCATATATAAAAGTGGGCGTGGTCGTCAACCAATTTTGGCAATTTTTCGTCAAAACATTTGCCTAAGTAAGTATATCACGCCTACCAAAATTCATCGATATATCTTCAACGGTTTCTGAGTTATGACTCATAAAACTTTCAATGTTTGCCCCTTAATAAGTGGGCGTGGCACCGCCCATTTTCCAAAATTTCATCATATTTCTTCATAAGGGCCTGAGCTCAATACGTGTGTGAAATTTTATCACTCTAGCTCTATTAGTGACTGAGATACAAAATTTCCGATTTTTACTATATAGGGGAGGTGGGCGTGGTCATGGTCCGATTTCGCCCATTTTCAATACCATCCGTTCCTGTCTTGATACCAACTTACATTTCAAATTTCATCAAAATATCTCAATTTTTGCGCGAGTTATCGTGCGTACAGACGGACAGACGGACAGACGGACGGACATGGCTCAATCGATTTCTCTTTTCACCCTGATCATTTTGATATATATAAGTCTATATCTATCTCGATTATTTCATTCTGTTACAATCCACCGTTAGGAAATCAAAACTATAATACTCTGTGTACTAGTACAGCTGAGTATAAAAATGAAGTGCTGCGTATTTATTTGTGTGAATAGTAGTTCAACAAAGATATTTTTTGCCTGTTTGCAAATTTCTTTCTCGTCGATAACGTAGTTGATGACGTACTAACCAAAATGAACCCAGGCTCACGGATGAATATTTTGCTGAATATCGCTGAGTGCACAATCTTCTTTATTTTAATCATGATCTTCTTTATTTGAATCATGGATTCTATCAAATTTTGGATGAACGCGTAGCGGTACCGCTGAGCGCACAATCTCTAATTTGTTCATTCATGACTTAAACGAAATTTATAAATGAACTTTATGTATACATTTGGCAAAATATAATGCTAAAAGAAAAGGAAAGAGTTTACGGAACAATTTTGCGAGTGCTGCGATTTAAAAAAATTAGTTTAGCATGATTGCCAAAGCATAGAAATGCTCTATATAGCCCAAAATTTTGTTAATACACATATCGAACATACCCAATAAACACAACGGATTCGCCTCGAATTCGAGACGAGTTCGCTTCTCTGATTATATTATCGCGGCGATAGTTCGCGACGATAGATCGGCAAATCCGAATTCCCAGGTGAGTCACCTCTCATTAGCGATTCGCGCATTTTTATGTCCTCGGATCGTTGGCAATTCGAAATTTGGGCTCATTGGCGAATACATTCTAGAAAATATTGTTCTGCGAATCCGCCTCGAACTCCCCACGATATCATCCGAACTTTTAAATTTCTCGAGTGGAGTTTTAAAGAGTAAATTAAAGCCCAACAGGAAATTTCTTCGTGTAAAGCAAGATCCAACAAAATTAATAAATGCTATTGCGATAATTGATTTTTCTCGAGTCCATCTCGAACTGGATACGATGCCGAAAAATAACATTCACCTCCGCGAATTCATCTCGAATTTGCCACGATATCATCCTCGCTTTTGTGTTTATTGGGTATCTGTCAAAACAAAGCACAGATGGTTGTATAATTATTAAGAGCCTATACACACTTGCGACTCAATCGATTTAGAGCCTATACACACTTGCGACTCAATCGATTTAGTCGAATGTTGATTTGCATGGGAATGTATGGAAGCATTCACACTACATTCAATTAGTTGTACAACTGAAAAAGTTGGATTTGCAGCCCAATTTCATTCCAACTGAAACAGTTGTACAACTGCTTGATCAGCAAGGCGCCCTTCTACGTATTCACACTTGAGACAATTTAGTCGAACGACTACAACAACAACAGTGATATTCGTAGTGGAAAGAGTTGCCATGCTGACAGCACTACTTTTGTTTCACTTTTGGTAAATTGTAGAGATTGAATATTTCAATTAATATTTTCAAAATGTTTAAAAACAAAAGGTTCGTTTCTTATTAACTACACCATTTCCAGATGGATTTTAGAAAGCGTAAACTGGATTTTAGAAAGGGGAAATTGGATTTTAGAAATGTCAATTGGATTTTAGAAAGCGGAAATTGGATTTTAGAAATGTCAATTGGATTTTAGAAAGCGTTAAAAGGATTTTAGAAAACAAAATTGGATTTTTGAAAGCTTGAATTGGATTTCAGAATGTGCGTTTAAAATAAATTTTACACAGAATTTTTCGAATAGAAATTCTTTATTGCGTATGAAAGTATAAATTAATAATTATATAAATTTTCGAAAATCCAATTTACAGTTTCTAGTCCAATTTCCCTTTTCTAAAATCAAATCGACATTTCTAAAATCCAATTTTCCCTTTCTAAAATCCATTTGGCTATTCTAAAATCTAATTTCCCCTTTCTAAAATCCAATTGACATTTCTAAAATCTAATTTCCCCTTTCTAAAATCCAATTTACATTTCTAAAATCCAATTTCCCCTTTCTAAAATCCAATTGACATTTCTAAGATCCAATTTCCCCTTTCTAAAATCCAGTTGACGCTTTCTAAAATCCATCTGGAAATGGTGTAGTTATAGACAAGAATTATCTAACTAAGGATATTTACTTCCGTTTTCATATGTTTCTTGATATTGTTGTTCTCTTCAAATGTCATTAATCGCATTTTAAAATAGAAATAATGAAAATGAAATTTCATGAAAATTATTAATGGCTGATTTTTACTATCTTTCCGTTTCTTGTACTTCTGTTCGTTTCGCCTTTATGAGCGTAATTCCTTCCGTTTTTCTCTTTTCATTTACTTGACAGCTAGTTGCTAGTTTAATAAGAAACAAAGCCAAACAATGTATGCACTTTTTGTTTATTTTATTGTTTTTTATTTATTAATCAAGTTGACAGCTGACAAGAAGGTGCTTTCATGTAAGAATGCAGATAAACTTTAACAATTTAATACTTCATCACTTTATATGAAGACCACTAATGTAAAATTTGCTGAGTAAAATGTGAACATTGGCAACACTATGTCATTGTCAATCGCACGACTATTTAGTCTCAAGTGTGAATAGCTGCCACCGATTCGACTAAATAGTTGGAGTAGTGTGAATACAACAGTCCAATTCGACCAAATCGATTGAGTCGCAAGTGTGTATAGGCTCTAAAAGTACATGTATTAGAAAAGTATAAAATCTGTTTAGATAATCATTAAACTTTCAAGTCAATTTTCTCGAAAGTGTGTTCTGTGACATTTGATTTTGGTTTTCTCAGGCGACGATATGGTTGCTCTCTATTTATCAACCTTGATACAAAACCGTATGTTAGACTTTCCTGTAAGGACGCAAAGCGAAGCTTAACCTTACAATGTTACCAAAAATAATTAACGTATTCCGTAATTACAAAATTTAATAAACACACGAAAAGTGCACAAGAAACAAAGCTTGACCGAACATAAACTCAACCATGATCCAATTACCAGGTCGGTCCATGGTAGATACACACAAACATGCCGTGAGCTGAATGTCAAACGGAATGTCAAAACTGAAAGGAGAACGAAATAATTTGACATTCAGCTCACGAGCGAATGATGGAGAAACTCAGAGAACGAAGAATTTGACCAATAGTAAACACGAATGTATGTATAGAATATGCAGAAGCAAAGAAATTGGATAGCTGTTGAAGAAAAAGAAGAAGTCAGCTGATCTGAAGAGCCGACCTGTATTGGTGGATCCTGAACTCAACGAAATACCATCACTTAACGAAAATGTCTGCCGTTGAAAGCGACGCGCAGTAGGCGTCGTCACCATTTTATCGAGCGTATAAATAGAAGTTGCTAGCAAAATTTTCACTTATTCGATATCATCAGTTTGGGAAGCTTCATCGCCGGCGTTTCTGAACGTGATATAAAAAACTAAAGAAAAATTGTCCAATCTTTTTGTGATTGAATTTGTTGTGTGTGTTAAATTAATAAACTAAATAAATCAAAATGGTAAGTTAGAGTTTTAGCAATGAATTTGTGAAAGTTTGAATTCTCTTTGGAAAAAATTGTATAGAGAAAAGTGCTACAAAAAGGTCGACGCAAGCAAAGTTGCAGTAGTGTGAGTGAACAAATTGTGGTTGATGACGTGAGCAGAAAGGAAAATAATTAATTTTTGGGTTAATTCTATCCAAATTTGAACTTTCTTATTGAATGGCGATGAAAAGGTGTACAAATTATTAAAAAAATTGTTTTTTGTGTGAAAATTTCCCGATTTTCTCAAGCGGCGCCGCTGCATACCGGTGACCGCACCCAAACGCAGTCGACGCTGATGCTTGCGCTGACGTCGGCTTTGTCTATCGATTTGGCATCGTGTGTCATTTCAATTGAACAAAGGAGTACGTATATGTGTGGGTGAACCAGATTAGTTGGAAGATTATTTTTTATGGCCTTAAAATTACAATTATATCAATAAATAATGACATAATTTAATTTAATTAAGGTCATAATTTAGAAATTAAATTGATAGATTTGCTTTTGCAAATGCAAAAAAACTTGAACAGCTGTCGATATAGGGAGACTTTTCTTTAAGTTAAATTCAAAAAATTTGGGGACAATTCAATTTTCGAGCATACATATAAACATTTTTCTATCCATCCTGATTCGATGCATTTTTTAACAAACAATTCTCTTTCTTTTCTTCTTTCCACAGCGTGAATGTATCTCCATCCATGTCGGTCAAGCTGGTGTTCAGATTGGTAACGCCTGCTGGGAATTGTACTGCTTGGAACATGGTATCCAACCTGATGGTCAGATGCCATCCGATAAGACTGTCGGCGGTGGTGATGATTCATTCAACACCTTCTTCAGCGAAACTGGTGCTGGCAAACATGTGCCACGTGCCGTTTTCGTCGATTTGGAACCCACTGTCGTTGATGAAGTACGTACCGGTACCTACCGTCAGTTGTTCCACCCTGAACAGCTGATCACAGGCAAGGAAGATGCTGCCAACAATTATGCCCGTGGTCATTATACAATTGGTAAGGAAATTGTCGATCTGGTTTTGGATCGCATCCGCAAATTGGCCGATCAATGCACTGGTCTGCAAGGTTTCCTCATCTTCCATTCCTTTGGCGGTGGTACCGGTTCCGGTTTCACCTCCCTATTGATGGAACGTCTTTCAGTCGATTATGGCAAGAAGTCGAAATTGGAATTCGCCATCTACCCCGCACCACAAGTGTCGACTGCTGTTGTGGAACCATACAACTCAATTTTGACCACACACACAACACTGGAACATTCGGACTGCGCTTTCATGGTTGATAATGAGGCTATCTACGATATTTGCCGTCGCAATTTGGATATTGAGCGTCCAACGTACACGAATTTGAATCGGTTGATTGGCCAAATTGTGTCATCTATCACTGCCTCCCTACGTTTCGATGGTGCCCTCAATGTGGATTTGACTGAATTCCAAACTAACTTGGTGCCCTACCCACGTATTCACTTCCCATTGGTCACATACGCGCCCGTCATCTCAGCTGAAAAGGCCTACCACGAACAATTGTCGGTCGCTGAAATTACAAATGCATGTTTCGAACCCGCCAACCAGATGGTGAAATGTGATCCACGTCATGGAAAATACATGGCCTGCTGTATGTTGTACCGTGGTGATGTGGTGCCCAAGGATGTTAATGCCGCCATTGCTACCATCAAAACCAAGCGCACCATCCAGTTTGTGGATTGGTGTCCCACTGGTTTCAAGGTCGGTATTAACTACCAGCCACCAACTGTGGTGCCTGGTGGCGATTTGGCTAAGGTGCAACGTGCCGTCTGCATGTTGTCCAACACCACCGCCATTGCCGAGGCATGGGCTCGTTTGGATCACAAATTCGATTTGATGTATGCCAAGCGTGCTTTTGTGCACTGGTACGTTGGTGAAGGTATGGAGGAGGGTGAATTCTCTGAGGCGCGTGAAGATTTGGCTGCGCTCGAGAAGGATTACGAGGAGGTTGGCATGGACTCTGGCGATGGTGAAGGCGAAGGTGCCGAAGAATATTAAAAAAACTCGACGAAATGAAGAGCGTTTTGAAGAGAAGCATACCCATTGCTGAAACTTTTTTTTGTATTATTTTATATTTTTTTGTTTGTTAAGTCCAACAAAACTGATGTTCGAATCAAAAAACTAATCGAGTGAATTATCTTGATTTTATTTCTTTGAAAGAAACAAAAAGAAAAAATTTACCTTTGAAAAGAAGAAAATGCACAAAAGACCTACTAAAAAAGGAAAGAGAAAAACGAGTATTCGAAAAAATAAAAGGAAAATTGCATTTGAAGTTATTAAAAAGAAATTTACTGCTTTCTATTTATAATGAGGAAAATGGGTGGAATGTGAATAGCAGGGGGTATGCGAAAGAAAACACTTAACGCATCTAAGTTGGAACTATGGATTATTTTCTCAGGGCCAGCAATTTCTGTATACTTATTTCCGCAACTTGTAACTTTTGTGTTGCTGCAGCACGATGATTTTCTAGTAGAGATATGTACTTCCAGTTCAATGCACTTCCCCCATGCGATGTTGGCTGCTAATTATAGCCGAGAGTGCTGTTTGATTGTCTAGTAGCTATGGCAAGCAAGTTGCATATTTTTCACGCTTTCTGTATGTATTCGGGAGAGAGTAAAATAACAAAAAAGTGGGCGCTTTCAATTAAGAAATTAAAGAAAATGGCAGAAGTGTTGCAAGCTTTTCAGGCAAAGCGAATGCAGTTGCTGTTGGCCTCAATTTTTTGTTTTTAAAAATAGCTTGCTAGTCTGCCATTTATGATGTGCAACAATATTTACTTGCTGTAAGTCTCCTAGGCCTTCTTTTTCAAAATTTACATACATATGTACATATGTGGATCTCTGTTCATTGGTTTTATTGAGGATTGGTAGGTACTCGATGAATCACCGTGGAGCTGTGCGTGTGGGACTATTTTGTTTGGGTGTGCTTATACTTAAATGGGTATGCACTAGAGCTGCAAAACTATCGATGGCACTATCGATAGTATCGATAGTTTTTTTTTCGTGTCACTATCGATAGTTTTTTCCACTATCGATGGTTATCCCTATTCATTCTTGTAGTTTTGTCCCAAGAGAAGAATATTGAATACTATTTGTTGTTATTTTGTTAATTAATTAATGTTAAAAAAAATTAAAGACTTTGAAAAGGAAAATGTAAACAAAACCATCCCTCTTTTTAAGGTAACTTAAAAATAAATAATAGCTTAAAAAAACTAAAAAACACGCTTTAATCTTAAAAATCGTACTAAAAATTGAGAAATAATTTAATTAGAAACAAAATGATGAACGAAAGTATAAGTATTTAAGGAAAAGCGTGGGGGTGCTCAATAATATTTGAACATGAAAATATTCGATTCGTATAACTAGTACAAAAATATACCTAGTTGCGAAATTAAAGAGTACGATATATGAAATCTCAAAAAAGTCAAAATAAAAATATTAGTAAAAAAACAGCTATTTTAAATATTTTTTGACATACTGAGCACCCGACGCTCTTCCTTAAATACTTATACATATTTTCGTTCATCATTTTGTTTCTAATTAAATTATTTCTCAATTTTTAGTACGATTTTTAAGATTAAAGCGTGTTTTTTAGTTTTTTTTTAAGCTATTATTATACTCAGCTGTACTAGTACACAGAGTATTATAGTTTTAATCACATAACGGTGGATTGTAACAGAATGAAATAATCGAGATAGATATAGACTTATATATATCAAAATGATCAGTGTGAAAAGAGACATCGATTGAGCCATGTCCGTCCGTCCGTCCGTCTGTCCGTCCGTCTGTAGACACTCTAACTCGCGCAAAAATTGAGATGTTTTGATGAAATTTGAAATGCAAGTTGGTATTGGGACTGGGACGGTTGGTATTGACAATGGGCGAAATCGGACCATGACCACGCCCACTTTTCCTATATAGAAAAAATCGGAAATTTGGTATTTCAGTCACTAATATAGCTGGAGCGATGAAATTTTACCCACGTGTTGAGCTCAGGCCCCTAGGAAGAAATTTGGTGCAATTTTGGAAAATGGGCGGTGCCACGCCCACTTATTAAGGGGCAAACATTGAAAGTTTTATATGTCATAACTCAGAAACCATTGAAGATATATCGATGAAATTTGGTGCGCGTGATTTACTTACCTAGGCAAACGTTTGGACGGAAAATAGTTAAAATCGGTTGACGGCCACGCCCACTTTTATATATGTATATTACAAAGTGACCTAATAAAAACATTTTAAGCCATATCTCTGTCAAATATAAAGATATATCACTGAAATTTTGTGGTAGGAGTCTAACTACTGATAGAAAACAAAAACCACAAAAATTTTGGAAAATGGGCGGTGCCACGCCCACTTATTAAGGGGCAAACATTGAAAGTTTTATGAGTCATAACTCAGAAACCGTTGAAGATATATCGATGAAATTCCGTACACGTGATATACTTACTTAGGCAAATGTTTGGACGAAAATTTTCCTAAATCGGTTGACGGCCACGCCCACTTTTATATATGTGTATTATAAAGTGGCCTAATAAAAACATTTTAATCGATATCTCTGTCAAATATAAAGATATGTGTTGGGGTAAGTGGAAAAAAAATTCAACAACTATTTACAGCGAAGGTTGAGTGTATAGCTATTTCACGAAAAACCATTTTCGATCATCAGCACTCTTTTCGGAAGTGGATGCACCGGGGATTGAACCCGAGTCCATTCCATCTTCAGCCGCAATGACCCAACGCATAAACACACTCGGCCATTGAGACTCTGTGCAAGCTGTTGGATTTTCCCCACTTTTGCCTTTTTCATTTTCAACATTAATGTTAGTGTGTATATGCTTTTGCATATATTCTACCCAAACGTGCTTTTAAAAAAAAAAAACAAAAAAAAAAAAAAAAAAAATACATACCAACAACAAATGTTCATTGCGAACTGCCAACAAAAATTCAGCACGTTTTTGTGTTTTTCGTTTTATGTCCGCAGTTGGACTTCTGCTATAAAATTTCAATGACATATCTTTATTTGAAAGAGTTTTTAGTGCTTAGCACGAAATTTTTATTTTAAAAAAATGGGCGTGGCACCGCCTCTTTTTAGAAACAGGAATATACGAGATTTCTGAGCCCATAACTCGACAAATAAATGATATATAATGACGAAACTTGGTGTATACTTTTTTATTACTTGTGGTAATACATGTTCAAAATTTTAGGGAAATCGGTTTGGCGACCACGCCCACTTTTATACATGGGAACTATAAAGTGGCCTAATAAAAATATTTTAAGCGATATTTTTGTTAAATATAGAGATAATTCATAGAAATTTTGTGGCATGAGTTCCACAATAGACCGGAAACAAGAAATATAAAAATTGTGGAAGATGGGCGTGGCACCGCCTCTTTTTAGACAAAGGAATATACGAGATTTCTAAAATCATAACTCGACAAATAATTGAGATATTATAACGAAACTTGGTTTATACACTTTTATAACTTGTGTTATTGAAATCGGTTTATGACCACGCCTACTTTTTAACAAAGATATTTCTGGAACACCCTTTGGGAATTTGTAACAAGACATATTTGTAACTGGAAGTCATAAAGCAATGTAATTTTGCACAAAGAATAATATTCATATGCTTAGTTGGATGACTGAAAAAATGTTGAAAATGGGCGTGGCTACGCCCACTTTATGCGGCACTCGCTTTATATAAAATACGCCGTGTTTCCATCGAACGCAAACAAACAATGAAAACAACAGCTGAGTATCTAATGTTCGATTCCACTCGAGCTTAGGCTTCCTTACTTGTTTTTTAACTAACTATGTTCATGCAAAGCACGTGTAAACATAAACAACTCGGATAAACAAAACGAAAGGTAAACAAAGTTTGACAATTGGGAGAAATTAAAAATGAAAAAAGTAAAATCAGCTGCTGGTAGGCCACTACCTGCATAGTTGTATCAATGGGTTAAGCTAGCCACACACGACGAACATGCTCGCCACCATGCGCGCCAGCATGCTCGTTGCCTTTGCCCACTAACGTGCGAATATCTCATTTGTAAATGCGTACTTCAAGTGGAAAGATGGCAATGAATGTGCGGATGATGCTCTTGCTATGAGTTAGATTTGCATATATATTTATGATTATGTTATGTTTTTTTAATTACACTGTAGGAAGGCCAAAATATCACAGAAAAACGCTGAAATACCCCAAATAAATACGATGGCGTTTTCAGAAAGTCCAGATTAGCTCTTGATTTCAAGATACATAGAGAATTTTTCTATACAGTTTTTAAACAGAAAAATTATATGCACGTTTAATGATATTATAAGCATTTATCATACAATGTTCCTACAAAACAATCCTCTTTTTAAGGTTTAATTTAACCTGAAAATGCTATATACATAAGTGAAGTATTTAATTCTTATTTGATCTTTTATTTAATTATTGGTTTGCGTAAAAAAAAAAATTAAAGACTTTTTGAAAAGAAAAATGTAAACAAAACCATCCCTCTTTTTATTGTAGTGAAATATTCATAAAAAACTATCGATAGTATCGATAGTTTTTTTTTCGACTATCGAAACTATCGAGTGGTCCGACTATCGATGGTTTTGCAGCTCTAGTATGCACAGCTCTTATGTGTTCATATGCACATATCTATGTACATATGTGGGCACAACTTTTCCATTTGTGGATAAGTATAACGTCGGCAGCGCAGCCAACGTCGTCGTCATCGTCGTTGTGACTTGAACAAGACAGCATTTGCTACGGCAAAGTTGATGACATCATCAAGGTGCAGATGTTTTTCGCTGAGTGAGTAACTGGTTATTGTTGTTGTCATTGATCGATTAAGCTATTGAGCCATAAACTATGTACCAGACCTGTTATTTAATGATTAAAAATTTTAATGATTATTAATTAAAGCATGTTTTGTTTTTGTTTCTCTTTAATGATTAATTACGATTATTTTCATCTTTTTAATGATTAAAAATTAATTAAATTATATAAAAAAATAATTAATCGATTAATTATTTTTAATTGCATGATTATTTAGATTATTTTCAATTATTTTTAATTGCATGATTAACACAATTACTTGATTATTTTCAATTATTTTAGATTTTTTTTAATTGCATGAGTAATACAATTATTTGATTATTTCAAATTATCTATGATTTTTTTAATTGCATGATTAATTAATTAATCGATTAATTATTTTTAATTTTTTGGTTTTCTTCAAATTTGTTTGTGAACAAAACATACATACATATGCACGTGCATACATACATGTGCTGAGAGTATGCTGTGCGTTTAAACCCGTATCGGATGAGGCCGCACTAGTAATTACCAGTCTATACCCTATAGACATACTAGCAAAATAAGCTGCAATTATTGCACAGAACGATGTCGGGCGTTCCGTCACGAGAGAGGCAAGCATGCATAGCTGGCAGCTTAGATCGGGTAGGGACGCTGGACCCATAGATGCATACCAAATTTGAGATGCTGGTTGGAACGAGCACACGGCATAGTCGATTTCTACCTGACGCAGTTCCTATCTCGACACGGTTGTTTCAAGGCCCATCTCTTTCGCTTTAAGCACGAGTCGAACCTAACGTGCGATCACTGCGGGAGGCAAGCAATAGACGATGCATACCACGTATTCTTTGAGTGTGCAGGATTTTACGAATCTAGAAACAAGCTCCGTAGAATATTTGGAGGAGACTATACACCTGAGTCGTTCGTGAAGCATATGCTAGAAAGCAAGGCAAAATGGACTGCAGCGACTGACGTAATAGCACACACCATGAAAACACTAAGAAGTCTAGAGAGAATACAGCGAGGCAGTGGCGACTAAATTACCACTAATTGTATCCCTCTAATCATAGGCACCTTAAGTGGAACGGATACGTAAGTACAGGAGCTCGGCCTCCTGCATCCGTCATTGCGCGTGGAACGGTGCTTTGGCCTCCGCAGACCACGTAACAGTGACCACTTTTGTAAAAAATAAATGGGTGAAGCCTTTTAAGGCAGACTGAGGGCAATAACGCGACCATTACGGACTTTCGAGCCTGGTGCTCAACCCACCAAACGATGGTAGCCTGACGGCAGTACCGGGGCGTTCGGTACGATGACAGTAGGACGTTTAGTGCGGTTAGAGTCCCGCACTGAAAAGGTAAAGGCTTTCGATGCTTCCTCCTCGTTAAAAAAAAAAAAAAACAAACAAAATATATATATATTTGTTTGTTTTTTTTTTTTAACGAGGAGGAAGCATCGAAAGCCTTTACCTTTTCAGTGCGGGACTCTAACTAACTGCCGCTGTGGTGCAGTGGGTAGAGTGCTCGCCTGCTATGCCAGAGGTCTCGGGTTCAAATCCCAGCCCGAGCAAATACCAAAAAAATTTTCTAATTAGTAAAAATCCAATTATTGGTTTTTTAAGAGCAGCGGTCACCTCTCGGCAGTGGGCGGCATACCCTCCGAGAGTATTTCTGCCATGAAAAAGCTTCTCACAAAAAATGCATTCGCCGTTCGGAGCCGGCATAAAACTGTAGGTCCACCCAATTAGTAGGAAAAAAACAAAAAAGGAGCACACCTCGAATTGGGAGAGAAGCTCGGCCATAAAACTCGTCAGAGTTATAATAGCGCCATTGTATTATATATATACATATATTATTATATATATACACACATACATACATGTGGACATGCATACATACATACACACATTCATGCACACATACAAACACGCATACATGTATATATATATATATATGTACATACCTACACATACCTATTTTCAAAAATAATTTAAAATAATCATATTAAAGAAAATAATCGCACAATTGAAAATATTCGAGCAATTAAAAATAATCATACAATAAAAAAAATTTTGGCAATTAAAAATAATCAAACAATTAAAAATAATTGGGCAATTAAAAAAATCATGCGACTAAAAAAAATTATGTGATTATATGATTATTTCCGATTATTTTTTTAATGGTTAGTAATCATGATTTTTTTTACAATTTTTTTAATTTAATCGATTATTAATTGTCCGGTTAATGTAAGACAATTAAAATAATCATTAAAATTAAAAAATCCAAAAAAATTAATCATTATTAATTTTAATCGGAATTTAACAGGTCTGCTATGTACTAATAAAGATATGTACTTATAGATACTATACATATCGAGCCGTATGCGCCGGAAAGATGTAAAGGCCAAATTCAAAAATGTTCAGGAGAAAGTTTTTTAAAAATTTTTTTACTTTCATTTCTTTATTTCAATTTCTTTTTTTTTTTTTGCTTTTCGACAATTTTTAATCAACTTTAACTACCAAAAATATAAAACTATACTTTTCTAAAACGAAATTTAACGCTGATTCCGAATAGCATATCCATTTTTTTGTGGCAGACCCTGTTTCTGAGATATCGGTAAAAATGTAGAAAAAACCGTATATACTACAAGACATTGCATGACATACATAAGTGCATAAAAAATTGTATTAATGGATTTCGCGATTTTAAGGAGAGGATAAATAATGAAGGATGTAAGTACTTTTGGCTATTCTTTTGTAATTTTCTGGATTTGTCTCCCATCATATCCTTGTTCCAAGATCCTTGATATCGCCTTTCAAAAACTATTAAGTTCTGATGAAATCTCTCGCCATGTTCATCACTTTCAGCATCTACGTTTGGAGGGAAATTATCGAGATTCAAGAAATTAGTTTTGAAGAAATTTTAGAAATACACAACCAGTTTGTTTAAAACTGCTCTAAGCAGTAACAAAAGGGACCCTAGCTATCGTGAAATCGTTAGAGCTTTATTCCAAAATTATAGAGCAATAAAGTGCAATATGCCGCACAAGAAAACCATATTGGTCATCGATATGTAATAAAATACAAAGTAGAAGTCTTCAAAGTGATAAAACCCTTGGTTAAATTCCAACAAAACCCCGTTAAATTTGTTTATTTGTCACTAGTCTTCAATAATTTGAAAAGCAAAAAAGATGTAAAAGCCACTTCGTACTCACAAAAAAAGTAAACTAATTGAACTTATGTACTTACATCAAAATTGCTTTTCAAAACGGTACATTTTTCAGACATAAAATTTCTGGAGAAGGTTTGGGTGATGACAAGTAAGCCATTTCTACAAAAAAGTGAAAATCGGAAATCATGGCCTTTACATCTTTCCGGCGCATACGGCTCGATATGTGCGTATGTATGTATGTATATGGATTTATGTGCATACATATTTGGCATACAAAATACTATTTTGATTTGCTGAACTAAATTGAAGCCAATTTCTAATACAAGCTGATATCATATGTCATACATATGTACATCCGTACATACCCTGTAGGGAAGATCTCTAGTTCCGAACTAGGTCGCTTCTAGTGCATTCTTCGCCACTAGTAGTGCGAGCTAAATCTCTTGCATGTTATCAACTAGCGAATTTAACACGGAGATGTCCTAGGCGGTGTCAATTGTCACCCTCTGCATTACATTTTCGATAGTTCCGAACTAGTACTAAATTCTACAGTTTTCACTAGTTCGTTTATTGGCACAATTTCGATAGTTTTCAACTAGCTACAAGAACCTACAAATTATACAGTTTTACATCCGCCGCTTAAGTGCAGGATTTGACACACTTCATGCAAGTCGGGCGATAGCCGACTGGCTAACGCATGTGTCTTTCAATCTAAGGGGCTCGGGTTCGAATCCTCTCCGTGTCAAGGTGGATGATAATTTTTTTTTTTATTTTTTTTTAACTAATATTTTTTTATTTATTTATTTAATAAAAATTTACAATAATATTTAAAAAGTAATAAAAAAAAAAAAAAATAAGCCTGAGGTATCGGAAAAGCATAATTAGGGGAACGTTTCATTTCATACAAGATCCAAATAGAAAACTCTTTATATAAAATGCTTCACTAAACATCTGAGAATTGCAGAAATGCACAAAGCCGACGGTAATTCAACGAACGAAAAATTTTCATAGAATTTTTGTCACTTCGAAATTGCAGACAAATCAAAGTTGTGTCATAATGATCACTCAATTCACTCCTTCTGAACTGGTGAGGGTTTAACTACATTTGTTCTAGTTCCCTTTTGACAGTTTTTCGCTAGTTCGGAACTAGAAATTTGGCTCACTAGTTATTGAGTTCCCTGCAGGGTACTTATGTATGTATTAGACATATACGCCGACAGTGATTCCGGCGGCGGCGGCGCTATTCCAAAAACATTTCGGCGGCGGTGGCGACGCCGGCGTACTTTATCGCGCCGGCGCGCCTGCCCCAAATCTACAAATCACAATCCTTATTCAAATATTAATTTTATTTAGTTACCTTAATATCGCTGGCTGAATGGAATAAATAAACTAATTTCCACCTTAAATTGTTGAAACTTTTTAATTAACAGCAAAAAACAATTGTTACATAAACTAAAATATAAAATAAAGAAAATAAATATTAAAGAATATACACAAATCCATATGTAAGGGTAAATTTAAATTCATTTGCTTATTTTGTATGATAATAAACATGCATACATATATTTACATATGTACATATTTATATATATAAGACACTTTAAAATAAATATATGTATATACAGTGTTGGAAAAAATAATAGGGACAAAATTTTGCAATTCTCTATTTATTTCATTTTAAGACCAAATAATAATTACCATATATTGATGCTTACACGGAGAGAACATGCTTCAATGACTCTGGGGTGGTTTTTGTATAATAATTTAATTTTTATGAATAAAAATAATGAAATGTATAATTTAAGTTGGAAATAATAATAGGGACAAACTTTAAATTCGATTGTTTTTTTCAAATAAACTACAATATTACTGCTGCAGCTATATTTAAACTAATGTATAGTTGAAGCTCCTTTATTTTTTGTAACTTCCTTACTTCTTCGTGGCATAGGGTTGACCAAATCAGCGCAATTTGCAACTGGTATTAAGTACCAAGCTTCTTTAATTTTTTTTCCATAACTCTTGCTTATTTTTCCATTTTTGATCCCCCATCGTCTTCTTTAATATTCCCTATAGGGCTGAGGTTCGACAACTGTGAGGGCTACTCAAAAACAGCAACTTTCTTACGTTCAAACTATGATTTTTCGATTCTGGAGGCATGTTTGGGATCATTTTCGGCATCTAATGATATCAAGGAGGGTTGAAATGGTGCAGTTTTGAGTAGAACAATTAGCAACAGACTTCGAGAAGTAGGACTAAATGGAAGAGATCCCAGAAAAGTTCCGTATCTGAGAAAAAATTATGTAAGCCAACGAACTGAAATTTTCCAGTAGCTTAAATTCTTTAAGACTGAGGCTAGTAAAGTAGGGAACAGCCAAAGTTTTTGTTAATAACTTTTAACCGGCAAAAAATAAAACATTTCCGCATTCAGCTTCGTGTTCCTGAGGTCAAAACACGTCGATTGGTTCCTTTTTTTTTAATTTTGAAGAACTTTAGCAGTTAGGAAAACTAGGAAAATATGTACACATCTCGCTCCATACGGGTATGGCTACGCCGATTTCACGGATTATGGCGGCGGCGGCCGATTATGAAGGTAATCGGCGCGGCGGCGGCGGCGTCAATCGGCGGCGTATATGTCTAGTATGTATGTACATAGATATATAATCTATCACCAGCAACACAAAAGCTGTCCAAAATTTAAATTTTAAATGCTCCACTTTGCTTAGATAAAGTCAGAGAACGGATAAAGTCACTTGCAAATAGCACATCTTGTGACTATTGTTATTTTTGTTGTTGTAACGGCAAAAGATCAAATTCGAATTTGATACACACATACACATATATATATATATATATATATATATATATATATATATATATATATATATATATATATGTACATACACATGTAGTTTACCTGCAGCGAAAACGTGAACTGGTATGCAAGTAAACTAGTTGATCAACTGGTAGGAGACGGAAAAAAACATACCAGTTTGCTTTCTATTAGTTGTTCAGCTGGTATGCAAAAGACAAATTCGATGTGTTTCCTCCGTTCGTCGATTTCACTACGGCTTTACATATTTCTACAATTCTCAAACGATTAGTGAAGCACTTGGTATAAAGAATTTATTATGTTCATCTTCACTTTTATGAAATGAAATGTTGCCCTTTGTCTGAAAAGTCCTAGGAAAATACTAGTCGACTAATTTTTTTCCGATCCTTCAGGTTTTTTCATTTTTATTTATTTATTTTACTTATTAAATATTTTTTTTACATTTTATTAAAAAAAAAATTAAATTAAAAAAAAAACTTTAGTCACCTGTCTCCGACGAGATTCGAACTCGTGACCTGCTCGATTCGAAGCCAGACGCCCAGGGCCGTGCGCAGGAATTAACCTTGGGGGGGTTTTTAATTTTGGTTTGCATTCGCATATATTTTTCGCTAAGATAAACATATTTGCTGAAACAGATATCCAGACCCATACATCATAAATTTAAATGTTCTCTAACTTTTCTGAAACTCATTATGATTCATCAAAATCTAGTTAACCAGGTCCTGAATAGTACTGTTTACAGTACTTGTTAATTGAAACTGCTCACTGTTTTCACAAAATGAACATTTTTTGTTATCAGTACAATTTTTTTAAAAATGCCAAACGAACATATGCTACACAACTTTGTAATTTCGGAAAGCTCCAAGTGCAATTCAAAGTGCCGAACTTATGTATTGGCCAACCTTATTTTTTGCAACTTTCACCAATTTCTTCTTCCGTAAAATTATTGTAACTAATTTTGTCAAAAATTATGAGTCAAGATTCAATGCAAAATTTATAAACTGTATTTTGAAAATTTTTGCAAAATCATTGCAACTTAGATTTGGTCATGGGGGGGGGGGTTTAACCCCCAAAAACCCCCGTGCGCACGGCCCTGCAGACGCCCTACCAACGCGCCATCGCACCACTTGAGTTGAGCATGTCAAAAGCTGCACTTCAACTGTATATGTGAACTAACTTTTTTTTGGTATGTGTTCGACTGGTATTTAACTGGTATGAGCTGATGCAGAGGAAGACAATTGCCATTTCGTAGGACATTAACACACGAAAAATACCAGATGTTTACATGGGAAATTTACAGTCGGGCAAGTAGTTGACTGTTTACGGTATACTAGTATAATTCTAGTTTGCAACTGGTTATTTTCGCTGCAGGGTTACCTATGCAGAAACGCGAATAGGTACATAAATTTCGGTTTTTATGGCGAAGCACAAAATTATTAAAATAGGTAACGGGGCAGAAGCGTATTTTACAAAAAGTCACCCTTAAGATATAGGTACACACATAGCCATATTCCTATAGAAGTGCTGTACATGTGCACAAACATACATACATATGTATATGTACATAATGGAATGTTCATGTCCTGCGCAGCTGTCGCTAGGCAGCCAAAAGGATACATGCATTCTGACTCATTTGCAATTTGTTTGCTTGTTTGTTGTTTTATTGTCCTGTCTATCATGTATGTATGTATGTACATATATATATGTATATTTCCATGTACAAGGCATTTAGCAATGATTACCTGAAAATCAATATTTGTTTTTACATTTGTGGAATTTTATGTTATTCAAGGTCCTTGATTTAAAGTTATTTTGGGCAAAGTGTTTTGCATGGTGTAGAAAATTATTCAAGGTTCTTTTCAATATCTTCCAAAGGATTATTTGGTTACGAGGGCAATAATTAGTTAACTTTAAAAATTGGAACTAGTGCAACTATCGGCTCATTTTACATTGTATGAGAAGAGATCTGATCTAAAATCTGACAAAATTAAAGAAAGGCATGGGCTTTTAGCACTTTTAGAGGTTTTCTTGCATATGGTATTGCTGACTATTAAAATATTCGAATCAATTATTTTCAATCCATAAAGTCTCCAACTCAAAACTCTGATATTAAGATCGCTATAACGTTATAATCAACCAGATGTACTGTTTCCTCATAAACTTTTTATTTTATTAACGCAGGCAATTTATACATACAAATGTATGCATGTATGTACATATATGTACTTATAGTATGTACCCTACAAATAAGTTTTGCTTATTGTTGACAAATCAGGTCTAAAGAATAGTACGCTGGCAGCGCTGCTTCTGTTATGTACTCACTCTGTCTGCTCCTTTCTAATACTTATCTGGCCTTATTTCGCATGGCGGATAAGCCTTAGGAATAAGGTGTGCTCTCAGAGATAGAGTACTCTTTATGGCCTGATGACATCAACACAGGAAAACCAGCCTTATTTTAAGCCTCACACTATACAAATTTTCTATCCTTATAATTTTCAGGCCTTATTTCAATAGACTTTAAATCTGCTGTTTTAATTCTTAAATAAGGCTTAGATTTTTTGGTGGATATGCATGTTTTTTTACATAGAATATTTACATACATATGTATACATACATACATATATCATATATTGCATTTAGCGAGTTAACAATGAGCTGGAAACCAGTATCCGAATAAGGTCTTTAATTATGCGTATCGAAGCGGCCGGCACTACATGTCTGTATACATAATATACATACATATGTAGGTATATGTATGTATAATATATTATATTGGAGACAATGGACTCCACCACACATTCCCTTGTAGATTTAAAAAGTAGCTGTTATTTTTGACATTTCAGATACATATGTAAATGAAATTGGTTAACGCTGTTAACTGTGTAACTTCAAAATATGTATGTATGTATATTAAGTTAATTTTCTTTGATGTATTGTGGAACGATCTTCCGTCATCCCTTGTCAAGTTTGGTTTGGAGACAAACCGGTTTCGGCTAATATGCGCCATCTTCAGTGTCTTTTTTCGTTCTCAGGGATGACGGAAGATCGTTCCACAATACATCATATTCCTACCCTGTCGGAAAAACAAGCAACCAAAAAGTATTTAATTTTCTTTATTTAAAAATGTTTACCGTTATTTTTTCAACAAAAAATATTAAAAATATATCAAAAAACATACATATGTATGTATGTACATATAGGATAGGTATGTATTTTTTTTATTGCTTAGATCAATCCATACTGTGCAAGTGGAACGTGGGCGGCTTAGCAAACGGCTGGACGGTTTCTCGTTATTAAAACCGCTTCATAAACAAGTGAACAGTCTCTGCTAACGTCCTACGCTTAGCTGAAGCTTAATAAATACATATGAGGTCATTTCACAGCTTTTATTTTCTTAAAGTGGCCGTACATGGATTTTTGGATGAGTCCATTTGTTGCAAAAGGTCTTTGCATAGAAATAATACCCTAGCAAATCAAAAAGCCCACACCGCCGTTACAACAACGCATTTAACAGTGGTAGACTTTAAGGAAACACAGTTTCCCATTCATATTCTCGGTTATGGTTCAAGAAATGATATTGATACGTACTACGCAACAGTTAAAGAAAAGTGATTTGTTGAAAACTATTATTATAAATTTAAGTCAGGACTGCATTTAAACCAAATATCGGCCATGATTGTTGTAACGGCAAAAGCTTTCCCGGAAGCTGAGCTGTTGTTGGTGTGTGGTGAGTGGTGGTGAGTTAAAACACTAAGCAACCATGTTGAACTGCTTTACCAACAAGTTTTGACTGCATTGAAAACCGGTTATGGGTAATTCGCAGTTAGAAATTTCTTTTGGATTTGCTCATCGTTTTACCATTTTTTGTTAGAAATGGAAGTATAAAAGACAATACTTTCCGCGATAAATAATAATTGGTCTCCTATTTCTGTGAAAGTTTCTCAAATTTTAGCGTTATTTTCTTAATTGAAACAAATCGCACTCATCGCTACTCATACTCTCATCGCTAACATTCTCGACTATTCCTTCTTGTGCTAATAATTCGTTGTTGAATGATAAACAAAACAGAAGATAGTGCAAAGCAAAACCGACGAAAATACGTGAATTAAAACAGCAATTTCTGCATTAGAAAAAAAGTTAAATTCGCAACAAAAACTTTATTATTTTGGAACAATTCTCAAATTCCTACGGTACGATAACAACACACAACATATTACACAACTAAAAAATGACTTTAACAAAGACTGTGGATCAAGCAACAATTTTAAGCGGTGATCGTTCCAAGTGAGTATAGCATCAGTTTCCCATATTACATTTACACTGGGATTCAATCATGATTTTGATATCATCATACATACATATATTCCTTTTTTATAGACTTAAAGATTTACTCTGCAATCGCTTGGCCGAATGTGGTTGGCGTGATGAGGTGCGCTTAATGTGCCGCAATATAATCAAAGAGAAAGGTAGCAACATTAAGGTGGAGCAGCTGATTGCCGATGTAACACCGCGTGCCCGTGCAATTGTGCCGGATGCTGTTAAAAAGGAACTACTAATGAAAATCAAGGCTATATTGGCTGCACAGGAGGGTATTGATTTGTAAATTCTACATAATTGGCAGGCAGCAACAAAAATAAGAAAAAACTAAAACCAAGGAACATGGGCTGGTAGCAAAGAAATTTATACGTAGGTAAAATTATAATCTGCATTTCGGTATTTGAGTTTGTCATCTATGTATGTATGTACGACCTATGATGCATAATAATTTAGTTAATAGATAAAATATCTGACTAATTTTGGTTTAAACATACATACATGCATGCATAGATATATATTTATTATTTATTAGCCACTTTTTCATGCTGGAATTTTTGTTACTGTAATTGGAAATTCGGATATATGTAATAAAAAAAGGAAACGATTTTTCTGATCAGAAACAGCCAAGAAAAAAGTCGCGTTAGTTAGCGCTTTGAGGAAATACTAAGCTTAACTGCGATGCTCCAAACCCACGACCGTTTGGTCTAGGTTTCGGAACATCGCAGATTTTTTTAACATATCTACATGCATATTTATTGCCTGTCAGCCTATGCAGATGCAACAGTAACTCTCCATTAAACCATTAATCTACAGTTTAAGATGGACACAATTTATTTTTTTTATTAAATAATTAAAAAAAGTAATACAAAAGTCAATAAAACATTAAATCACCCCTCAAAGCACTGAGCTGCAGAGTCCACAATTGCTCACAGGGCACGTTTTCATTTCCATCGGCGTACCCACACGCAAAACCGCCGCCATACCCCTCTCCGAATGCGTTGATATGTGGCAATGGAGAATCCAATAGCCAGGGCTGTCCGTATAGAAACGCAGAATTGTATAACCCCATGCGGGCACCTGAACGGTATCCTTGAGTGGTGCGTCAAATACGCGACGCGGTAGTGGTGTACGGCGATCGATTTCCTCAATCTGAAAAAAGAGACCTTTTTTTTACTACCCATGCACACGCTCATTTCATGCTCTCAATCAACTTCAATTTCAACTTACATCGTAAATGCGCTTTTCACCCAACACACCACTGCCCACAACACGAAATGTATAACCATGCAAATGCACGGGATGCGCGGTATTTGAAGTGCTCGATATCACAAATTCCACATGCTTAAATAGCGGCACCTCAATAACGTTGGTACACTCACAAAGGCTTTCGCGGCAATCCAAGCCTTGTGCCGTCAATTGTGTCTTATTACATAAGTGTTGTTCGATACCCAAATTGCGGCTCTGCAAGAGGGAGATAGGTGAGGGCAATTTGAACGTAATATAGTCAATTTGGAAGAATTGCCGTTCTGGATTCACATGCATGTTGGTGTAGTAAGTGCGATATGGCGTACCTGCAACGCTTAGTCTTCCTTCTAAAGCCTTCAAATCGGCAATGGTTATGAGATTTCTATCGTCCTTGGGCGGTTTATCTACGGTATTTAATTCCTTACCGCTCGGCTCATAGCCATAATACACGGTACCTTTGGGTATTCCACGTTGATTGGCACCCTGATAATGTAATATGGCTTCTTGATGTACTTTGTTGGGTTCACAAAAATTGTAGCCTTTGATACGCATCCAATAGTTTTCAACGGCTTGATTGGCATGCAAGACGAAATCGAAACGTTCACCGCCGTGTAAGGTTATTTTACGTACCGCTACCGGTTCAATGTCACTACCATCGCTTGCGATGACAACAAGATCGTGTTTGTCGATGCTGAGGCTGACTGGGCAATTGCCAATGCCGTTATAGATGACACGAAATCGATATCTACCACCGCGTATCACATTAAACCACGCATACAATATTGGCGGCATATCGCTTTTATTGAATTTTTTACCACCATCATTACCCATCAACATCGCATGCCTTCCCAAGCCATTCAACAAAATGCTCTGCCGCGCTAGTGCATCCACATCATCTGCCGCGTACATCCAATCGTACAACATAATCGTATGATTCGAATAATCGAAATCATACAATGCCGAATGTTTATCTTCGCCGCGTGACACACGCACAACCAACGCACCTGCCAAACCCACAGCCCGCTGATGACCCACATGACTATGCCACCAATGGGTGCCGGCATTATCTGCTTCGAAGCGATAACGAAACGCCTGACCCGGTTCGATGGGATACTGGGTAATGTATGGCACACCGTCCATATGTGGCGTCTTGCGCTGATGCAATCCATGCCAATGTATACTCGTCACGTTCATCATGCTATTGATGACATCCACCACTATGATATCGCCGCGGCAAACCTCAATTGTGGGGCCCGGCATTTGGCCATTTATCACCATCGCGGCCACACGTACACCATCGCCATATTTGCAATCGTCATAGCCATTGTCATTGTTGTGCAATGCAAATGAATCGATATATTCACGTCCGCCGCCGTTAACTTTGAATCGATAATGCTTGTCGAGATAACGTTTACAACTTTCGTGATTGAATGTTTCGTCGTGATGTGCGACAAAGTAATAGTAACAGATTATCGACTCATTGGAGCGGCATTGGCGTTTGCAGGGATGTTGCTCGGTGTTTTTGTTGGTGCGATCCATGCTGCGGCCGATTGGCGTTGATAACTGTAGATAAGCGGGCATCGGAAAGATTTGAAGCATTTGCTCATATTTGCTGATATAGGCTGGGAAGAGGGAGGGGGAAGGGAGAAAACAGATGCAAAGAAATTTTATTATTAATAAATGGAACGTTTTGGTAGGCCTCTTCCTGTAAACGGCTTGTGCTCCGAATACGCTCAAACAAAAGAGAGAAAAAAAAAAACGACAGGGCTAAGTAGCCTAACCTCGGGATTTATGACTAAGATTAGAATAAGCTTCCCTCTCTATGTAATTACACTACTCGACACCAAAAATCACCAAGAATAAAATAATACTTTTCTAAAGCGAAATTTTACGCTGATTCCGAATATCATCTCCATTTTTTTGTGGCAGACCCAGTTTTTGAGATATTGGTAAAAATGTGGAAAAAGCCATATATGCAAGACATTGCATCACATAAGTGCATCAAAAAGTTTTATTAGACATCGTGGCGATTTGACATCTAGGAAGTGCTGGTAGAAGGAGCTCCAACAAACATTTTTTGCCTTCACACTCCAAAATTTGTCAAGTAGTTCGGTTACAATGGCTAAAAGAATGAAAAAAATTTGAAAAAAACCGAATTTTTTTAAAGAAGTTTCAGATTCGACTGTCCTAAAATAAGAAAAATTGTATGGGGGACAAAAAGTTAGCCCCCCTATCCTATAGAGAATTTAATTGTGAACATTTTAAGACTAATTCTGCAATAATCGGATGTATCATTTTTTATATTTACCTATTTTTATTGAATGTCCTTAACCAAAAATTTTCCGGAAGAGTAAAAATTCAACAACAAAATTGGGTTTATTCATAAAACTTCATTAAGGAGTAATACTTAGCATTATTTCATTCCATTTAATACGTGTTTTGAAGTGCACAATATCTCTAAAAGCAACGATTAATAGGAAAAAAAATTAATTGAATAAAAAAATATCTGCATTTCGCGATTTTAAAGAGAGGATAAATAATGAGCGATGTGAGTAATACTTTTGACTACTCTTTTGTGATTTTCTGCATTTGTTAGGACCTGGTTATGGTTACAATCTAGATGTCAAATTGCCACGATGTCTAATAAAACTTTTTGATGCACTTATGTGATGCAATGTCTTGCATATATGGCTTTTTCCACATTTTTACCAATATCTCAAAAACTGGGTCTGCCACAAAAAAATGGAGATGATATTCGGAATCAGCGTAAAATATCGCTTTAGAAAAGTATTATTTCATTTTTGGTGGTTAAAGTTGATCAAAATTTGTCGAGTAGTGTTATAAGACTAACCCTTATTGAAATCGTCAAATGGATGGTAAACGTGCTCTTACCCAGGCTTAGACCGATCACAGGGGGAGGAGGGATTATTGGATGAGTTGGCTTAAGAGATATGCGAGGATGTAGTTGGTATCGTGGGGAGATGCTTCGCCTGTTGGACTTGCGTTAGGAATGTGTAGGAGTTTAATTGCGGCAAGTGGCCGCTGTGGTGCAGTGGTTAGAGTGCTCGCCTGCTATACCAGAGGTCTCGGGTTCAAACCCCAGTCCGGACAAACACCAAAAAATTTTTCTAATTAGTAAAAATCCAATTATTGGGTTTTTTAAGAGCAGCGGTCACCTCTCGGCAGTGGGCGGCATAATCTCCGAAAGTATTTCTGCCATGAAAAAGCTTCTCACAAAAAATGCATTCGCCGTTCGGAACCGGCATAAAACTGTAGAACCACCCAATTAGTAGGAAAAACAAAAGGAGCACACCTCTAATTGGGAGAGAAGCTCGGCCATAAAACTCGCCAGAGTTATAATAGCGCCATTGTATTATTATTATTATAAGGAGTTGCTGGGATATATGTATAACTTCATCTTCCTTCATTTCTATTCTATCGCAAATTTTCTGGTTGGACTTTCACGAGGACTACCATCCAAACACTGATGCCGCAGCTCGTGCAACAGATCGCACAGTAGCGAGGGACGGCATCAACTTAGAAGCAATCACCTTTGTAAGCTGAGTATGTTGATATTCTGTTCTTCATTAAGCAAACAAGCTGAATAAGCTATAAAGCTATAAAATGTCTAATCTACGAAAGAGCTTTAAGGATCTAGGAAATTAGGGCTCTAACGACCCAAGTACGCCTTCACTTTGGAATATGAAGACAGTCACTTAATTTCAAATCAAATCTAACCAAGGGTTATCCAATCCCATAACCAATAAGTTCAAAAACTTGCTATTTGAGAAGGGGTACGAAGCTGAAAGATTCCGTATTCGCGACGAAAAACTGTGGAGAAATTTTTGTATAATTAAACACGACCCGATAAAAATTACTTTTTCCGGTGAGTAGATAGATAGATACTAGGAGGAAATACTGCACTGCAACCTTAAGGTGTATTGTGCCCTCCACCTCATCACATAACCTCCCCAAGTCCAATCTCATTCAAGAACTTGATAATTGAGGACGGTCCTAGGTTTGGTATGTGGTTGCTCTCCAGCTGATATGAGCCGAGTGTTTTCTGTCTCCTTCTAGATATTGCGGTGCATTCGAGGAGTATATGCTCCGCAGTCTGATCCTCCATGTCGCAAAACCGGCATGTACTACTAGAGTAAACGCCGGTGAGTAGGCGGGTCTCACAGATTCCAAAAAAGTGCCACCCTCCGGACGCTTATAGTTCAGGAGATATTGCTTGTTAAAGTGGTAGAACATCTTTTTTCAGCCGGGATTTAAAAAAATAACCCTCTGCCGGATCATTATATCCAAGCTGAGCAACTGGATGGTCATTGAGTTTTATTTATTATTTTTTTTTTTGCATTGGTCGTCCTCGACAGACTTTGAACACAGTGCGCAACGGTCAAAACACGTTCGCACTTTATTATTTGCTTAAATTTAATCAAAACCATCACTTCAAATATCTACCTTCGCACCACCCGCCAGCGTCTATGCTAAATACGATCCAATAAATAATTAATAAAAATTTCATGATCAGTAAGGGATTTATCGGTCCATCAACCGAATAAGAAGTAGTTTACTACCGTGCGTTAGAAATATTTGTGTACCGTTATAACGATTAGAATGTAAACAACTGATCGCGTTTTTTAAATTAAAAATGTTTTTATATGTACCTACCATGACGGAGATGCGAGTTGTGAGAAATGCGTGTTTGTCTCGAAACTTTGCTTGTTTAGATTATATAATCACTTATCTGTCTTTAATAACACTGGATCACAAAATGAAATTTTTTGTCTGTACTTTGGACGTGACCATCCTATCTATATGTAAAATCGGTCGCTGATTCCGAAAATCGGGCTCATTTTTAATTCTATGGGAAGGTTTTTGAGATATCGGCAATTTACCGTTATTTGGCCACTGGCTCCACTTAATCCTGTATACCTTTTTAACGCAGTGAGCTATCTTCCTTGGAGTGACACTCAACGAAAGAAAATTAAATTTCCTTTTCATCGCTGCTATAACATTTTTCTGTAACTCTTATAGTTTCTGAAATATTGACGATTCAATTTGAATTTTTTCGGTTTTTTACGATTTTTTGAAGAAAAAATTGAATTTGTCCGGCAATATCTTTTAAACCAATGTCTTCACCTTCGGTTTTACTCCTTTACGTGAAGCTCCATTCTATTGGGAAAAAGATAAGCTATCAACGAAGAAAATCCATGGTAAAATAGAAAAGTTATAGGCGATCAAGTAAATACACCCAAGTCGCGCAATGCCTCTGCACGGGTATATTCTATGCATGTTATACCAATACCTACACATCTGCAGTAGCAGCACATTGGCAGCGCAGTAGATAAAAGCCCATTTACGGGTATAACATGCATAGAATATACCCGTGCAGAGGCATTGCGCGACTTGGATGTATTTACTTGATCGCCTATAACTTTTCTATTTTACCATGGATTTTCTTCGTTGATAGCTTATCTTTTTCCCAATAGAATGGAGCTTCACGTAAAGGAGTAAAACCGAAGGTGAAGACATTGGTTTAAAAGATATTGCCTGACAAAGTCAATTTTTTCTTCAAAAAATCGTAAAAAATCGAAAAAATTCAAATTGAATCGTCAATATTTCAGAAACTATAAGAGTTACAGAAAAATGTTGTAGCAGCGATGAAAAGGAAATTTAATTTTCTTTCGTTGAGTGTCACTCCAAGGAAGATAGCTCACTGCGTTAAAGAGGTATACAGGATTAAGTGGAGCCATTGGCCAAATAACGGTAAATTGCCGATATCTCAAAAACCTTCCCATAGAATTAAAAATGAGCCCGATTTTCGGAATCAGCGACCGATTTTACATATAAATAGGATGGTCGCGTTCAGAGTATTTTTTGGCTGTAGAGCAGTGTAATCATCAAATAAGTGAACACACATTTCTATTATAGCCTGCGTCCTCAGACGTGTGTGAAATTTTTCTATTTGATAAAAAGTTTGTATATGTATATATGTATATACATACCCGCTTCGCAGCGACGAAAAAAGTTTTTATGGGCATGTTCAGAAACGCAGCATGAAACGCAACAGCGGCAGTAATTATTTTTTTGATGATCGTGATGAGCGACGTTTCATGCGAAATTTACGTTTATGAACGCTCTGCTTGTACTACAAAAGCAGGTTGCGCTTCAAACTGAGTTTCTGAACAAAGCCTATGTTACAATGGGTCTTTCCCTCTACATTTCCCTTCCCGTCCATATTTACCTTTACCTTTACATTTACTTTACCTTACCGGGAACGTCCATCGCCATTCGGGCCCACTACTTGAGCCATCTTTGACCCATATCTTGGAACCCGGCCTAGGCATCACTATTTGAAGAGCTCTTTGTTGAAATCCTCCTCAACAGTTTCTATTTGATACCAATATTGCTTAAAAACTTTCCAGGGTCACTCGGTCCCACGTTTTGGTCCATATCTGGGGATCCAGCCTAGGCATTGCAATGAAAATAACTTTATGTTGAAGGTCTGTTCAACACCTTTCATTTGATACCAATATTGCTCGAAGACTTGCTAGGTCGATCGGGGTCCACATTTAGGCCTGTATTCCGAGAAGCTTCCACTTTTTCGAAATTCTATCCCTAATATGTGCGTTAACACTACATGAATCTACTGTAAAAATTTCATAAAGATCGGCTGATTACTTTGGGAGTCTATAAAGAACACCGATTTTTCCAATTTTCGGATTTTTCCGGAGGGATTTTCCAAAATTCTCTTCCGTAAAACCTTCTCGAAAATACGAACAACTGACAAAAACTTTACAGAAAGCGGCCAAGCCGTTCTCATTTTATGAAGTACTATAACTACCTTTTTTATACCATTTTTATATATATAGATATGTACATATGTATATATGTTCACCGACTACCGTTTCCGTATAGACTAACAAAATATTTGGCAACTCTATGATTGGTCTGCTTCCCTTTGGTAACGGCAGCTCTATGATTTTTTTGTTTTAGGAAAAAGGTCGTTCCTTGTTCAATATTAGTTTTTGAATGAGAAAAAGTTCAAAGTTCACCGATAGCTTCCAAGTTAAATTTGTAGTTACCACAGAGGTCTATATTTTCTGCTTTCATCTAAGCGTACATATTTTTCATGTCTTTATCTGATGTTTATACCATTTTTTGGCATCAGTTAATCATACCATACTCTGGTTAACAGTCATCTACATTTTGTAATTAGCGTCAAACATACATACCTACATATATGAATATGCATAAAATACTTCAGTAGTTAGTAAAAAAAAAAACAAGAAATTGCCTCGCAGCAGATAAATGAATATTTAATGCGAAGTTGGAGCGAATAGTATACCTTCAAATGTCTATGTCCTTAAATGATTTTCGATATTTTCATGAATGGACGAGCATTGCCGTGTGGTCAGTAGCTAGTTCCAATAAAGGTGGGTTTTCTTCCATATGTACAGTAAAAAACAAAAATCATTGCTAATCTCTAATTGGTAAATTTTAATTTATTTATTATTTTTTGTCTATAATAATATGCATATGCTCTGTCATAACTTTATGTATTTTATAGCTTTTTAACTTAACGGTATTGACAACTAATTAATATAATATCAATATGCTACATATCGTTGGCTTCGTGAGCAAATGTGCTAAGTCCATTTCTGGTAACTTTTCAGGAGAGACAAAAAACCTCCTAACTTTTTTTGTTGTTACTATTTTAAAAATCTGAAAATGCAGTTTTCTTCCTCAGATGATCGTGCTAAAATACCAGTTATCGGCACATTTTAATATAAAGCTTGTACAAAGTTATGGGCTTCTTTAGGACTTAGCACATTTGCTTTCTATGATTTTCTTTTTTTAGGTGGACTTAGCACATTTTCTCACAAATTATTATACTCAACTCTACGTAGTAAAATTTAAATATTTTGATGAAATTTGGTACAGAGGCTCCTAACTAGACAGGAAAGGTTGGTATTGAAAATAGGCGAAATTGGATGTAAACCACGCCCACTTTCCCCATATAGTATATATCGAAAACCACGCAAAAGGTGATAATGGATGAAATTCCATCCATGCAATGAGCTTACGCCGTTATAAAGAAATTGAAATTCTCGAAAATGGGCGGTGCCACACCCACTTATGAAAGGATAAATTCTAAAAGTTTTATAAGTCATCATTAACTCAGAAACGGTAGTAGATATATAGCTGAAATTTGAAAAGCGTGATTTACTTGCTAAGGCACACGATTGGACGAAAAATTGTCCAAATCGGTGGACGACCACGCCCACTTTTATATATGGGAACTATAAAGCGGCCTAATAAAAACATTTTAAGCGACGTCTTTGTCAAATATGAAGATAATTCATTGAAAGTTTGCGGCATGAGTCCAACTATGGACAAAAAACAGAAACCTTTTTAATTTGTTTGCAATTTCCAAATAAAATAGACTCCCTGAAGAAGGCGATGATAACGCCGAAACGCTTAGGAGAATAAAGGAACTTTACTGTTAGTTTTTTTTTCATAACCGGCCTAAAAGCTCTTAATCAGCTAGAAACCATACATATTTTTGAAAATGGGCGTGTCATCGTGAATCTAAGAGATTTCGGAGCCCATAACTCGACAAATAATTCAGATATTACGGCGGAACTTGGTGTAGGTACATATGTAATTTTATTACTTGTAGTAAAATTTTAGCAAAATCGATTTGTAACCACGCCTACTTAAAAAAAAAATTGTAAAACTCCCTTTGGAAACTTGTGACGTGTAACGTGGCATCTTATAAAGGGATGAAATTTTGCACTAACAAGAATTTGTTAGGCTGGGTCTGATGAGAGATAATACTGTTGATAATGGGTGTGGCCACGCCCACACTATAGAAAATATAATAAAATGTTAAAATGTATAATAAAAATGTAAAAAGTACCGCAAACTAGTTTGCATATCAAATTGGTGGGAAAGCTAGCCACTCCCGCAAATTATTAACATTTGCAGTCCCAAGCCATGCTTATTAAAGCAATCTAGTAATAATTCTATATCATTCTACAAAACAAATTAAAAAAAAATTAATAATTTCTTATTTTCACCTGGACTTAGCACGTAGATTTTTGAAAAAAAAATTTTTTATGGACTTAGCACATTTGCTTAACACTGCATTACACCATGAAAAACAGCCATTATGGTAACTTCTTTTTGGCAGACGATGTATTTTTAGTTGTACTATCTTACTGCATTAAAATCTCAATTTTGAAAAAAATTGGACTTAGCACATTTGCTCACGAAGCCAACGATATGTATATTTACATGGTGTCTACATGATTTAATAATTTATATCAGTTGGCCAATATGTCTCTTGTATATTATTTATTTTTTATTGTGCCATAACTTATAAGCAGATACATACATATTAGATGCGTTTTTTTCGGCAAATTTTCTCAGATCTTCCCTCCGGCCACAATATTTTTTATTGTTGCAAGTACAAAATTCGAAAATTTATTATTTACATATACATATGTAAATAAAAATGTTGTTCAATATGAATAGGATTTTGGCATGTTTCATTTAAACCAAAGTAGCTTGGATAAAAAAAGCTCGATTTCGATCAAATAAACTTTTCTGAAAACTGCATTAATTTGCGCAGATTCCTGTATATTTTGATTAAAAAGAAATTTAAGGTATCTTGAAAATTCCCGAGTCCGAACTTGAAAATCCGTGACTAAAAAAAATAAAATTCCACTTTAGGCGATCTTAGTACCTTCCCTATGGCTCGCACTAAAAAACTGAGTACACCATTCGATTAAGCCGTTAATTTTACATGAGAATATGTATCTTTTGTCTTATCTTATTTTTAATTCTGTGGTTTTTTTCATATATGAATCTAAACCTATCATGGAATTAAAAAAAAATCGCTTTTTTTTTCTAAAAAAAATAAAAATCAGCTTAGTTATCCTACATCCTATTTTCATATTCTGTGGCCGGAGGGGTATGTTAGATAAAAAAAAAAAAACGCATCTAATACATATATATGTATATATATGTATTTTTGTTTTTATTATAACTATGAGCACTTTATTTATGTGCATGCTGCACAATACTATGCATACATAGCAATTTTAATGGGAATTATACTAAACAAAAACCAATTATTGATATCTTTTGCAAAACTGCAAGCTCACGATTCGAAAATTGTTAAATATTTTTTTAGGAATAAACAATTGTGAAATTCACTAGCTGTTGTAAAGTTGTATATTGTAAATGAACAACACATTCTGCGGTACTGTAACCCTTAGTATGGACTGCTGCATTTGCTTTTTTAAGCACACCTTTGTGGCACAGTTGATGGGTTTAATAGACTATTATATTCTTCAAAATTAGTCCCCAGTGTTATATTACTGTTATCTTCTGAATATTGTATTTAGAGTCGTTTTAAATGTGCTATTAATCCCGAAAGAGATTTGTCCCGAATTGATCTACTTCGCGAAAAATCGGGCAACAATTAGTCTCCGATTGTTCCCGTACGGGTATATATGTATGTAGATTAATCGCTTTCACCCCGAACGTGTACAAATCTATCACATCTATTCCGGTTTACGATCCACTTTCATCGGAGGTGAATCGGATCAAATGGCATTCTGCAATGCGATTGACGTCCGATGAACGTCAGATTTTTTCGAAGTTCGGAAATCGGCATTCTGGTTCACGATGGATAGGATTTTTGACAGTTTATCGGAGCGATTCTTTCCGTCAACTTTTGTGTGTCGGAGGCAATAGAAATTTTGATTATTTTTGGAAATATTACCAATTTAATGTAATTAAACTATGATTTTTAAATTTATGCAACATTATTATACAAAACGGGCTTGGTTTAGCTATGCTACTGGCCTTTTCTTTGCAAAATAAGTGAACAAAAGGAATCTGCTTTAGTACAATAGACTGAATAGAGGGAAATAAGTACAAGGAGTTGCAACGTATTGAACTTTTATTTAATAATAAACTTTATTATCCTTTTTAGCAATATTTATATATTATTGTTTAAGAAAAGCTTCTGAAAATAATTTTAATTGTGTATTATTACTACGATCATGTAATATGAGTGGGTAGCGCAAGTCGGGCATAATTCCTGTGCCAAGATGTACTCCTTTAAGCATTTTTGCCTGACTGTGTCTTTTTAAAGATTTAAAATATCGCCTTGCAACATGATTTACAAACATTTGCACGAGAAACTAACAAATCGAAGAAACGTGCTCACTTTCTATATCCGTTCATGCTCAACGCGTCCTGGCGAGTCACACGATATGTACATATTCATGACTTGATTGATCGCAACCTGGATCTCAAATTTGCTTTTATGTTTTGCGATCCATAAATACTTGTTGATATGCGTGTGGAGCGTCATCCATGGATTGCATCAATATAACATATTACTATAAATACATAGTGTAAAACAAACCAACTGCAAGAGGTTTTCGCATGAAACTTTGTTGGAATAAGCTGTAAATGTTATTTTCACTAAAGTTGGCATTTTCATTGCCCTTGAGTTCATGGAGTCCAGTTTTTTTCATTATTTTTAAATTACTAATAGTTAAAGTGGGAATCGCAATAATGTACCACTGGTGTTAAGGGAAAATTTGTATATAATGAACCACGATCCTATCACAGATCATAAAAAAGTCGCTCCCGCGGACGATTATAGCGCAAGAGATATTCCTTGTTAAAGCAATGTGTGTGTAGAAGACTTCTTTGTGTCACCGGCCTTTGGGCGCGCTTTAAAAAATCCTCAGCCGGCAGAATTCTCCTTTTGGAGAACTTTAATATTATAATTTAATAATAGTTGAAAGCGTTGAAGGTAGATGAATTATCATCCAAAGAATATTTCCTGAAAGTTTCACTGAAAAATTCGCAGTAGTTTGTAAATAAATAAAATTGGTTCATTCTATCCAAGCTTAGCCGGTGTTAATTTCCGAATTACAAGGTATTATCGCATGAAACTTGGTGACAGTATTCTATAAATGCCGTTTTCATATATGTTGTCACTTTTTTTTATAATAGAAAGCAATATTTAAAAAAATTTAATTAAAATTAATGTCCAAATTCCTTTGTTCTTCCATTTATTTTTCCACTAAATAAGCTGTTGCAGCAATGGAATCCATTTTATAACCATTTAATATATTCTTTCTGAAAATTTTATCTAAAACTTACTGAAAATATAAATTTGCTGTCAAAAATACAAATGTGCTGTCAAATAATACATACTAGTATCGCCGGTGGTCGAAATTCGACCATGCAATTTATTTTTTCAACTTTGTATTGGTACAAAAATTATTCCTTTTCGCGGAGATAAGCAACACCTTCCAAATTCCAGTTGTACCGCAACACTGATTTGCCCTTTTGATCACGGTCCGACGCGAAATCATGGTCAAAATCAAGGCAGTTCTATCAAGGTAGGCCCGGTGGTGAGCGCTTTTAAATTAAAGCGACTCTTCAACTGTGTTTACGATAGTTGTAAACACGTTTACGATATCTATTTATCTTAACTAAAAGTTTTATTTATTAATCATAAAGAAATTAAATAATTTATAGAAAAAATTATATGCCTATGCACTGCTCCTGACTCATACGAACACATCCATATCAATTTTATGTGGATATGAGTATGTTAAATGTGCAAAACAGCCTGGCAATTGTTTGTATGGGAAAAATGTTAGCCTATTAATATATAGATAGTGGGCACATTTGCCAACGAAGCAAAAACGAAGTAAATCAAAAATGGTACAAAACTAAAAACTTTATTTATTAATTATAAAGAAATTAAATAATTTATAGAAAAAATTATATGCCTATGCACTGCTCCTCACTCACACGAACACATCCATATCAATTTTATGTGGATATGAGTATGTTAAATGTGCTAAACAGCCTGGCAATTGTTTGTATGGAAAAAATGTTAGCCTATTAATATATAGATAGTGGACACATTTGCCAACGAAGCAAAAACGAAGTAAATCAAAAATGGTACAAAACTAAAAACTTTATTTATTAATTATAAAGAAATTAAATAATTCATAGAAAAAATTATATGCCTATGCACTGCTCCTCACTCATACGAACACATCCATATCAATTTTATGTGGATATGAGTATGTTAAATGTGCAAAACAGCCTGGCAATTGTTTGTATGGAAAAAATGTTAGCCTATTAATATATAGATAATGGGCACATTGCCAACGAAGCAAAAACGAAGTAAATCAAAAATGGTACAAAACTAAAAACTTTATTTATTAATTATAAAGAAATTAAATAATTTATAGAAAAAATTATATGCCTATGCACTGCTCCTCACTCATACGAACACATCCATATCAATTTTATGTGGATATGAGTATGTTAAATGTGCAAAACAGCCTGGCAATTGTTTGTATGGAAAAAATGTTAGCCTATTAATATATAGATAATGGGCACATTGCCAACGAAGCAAAAACGAAGTAAATCAAAAATGGTACAAAACTAAAAACTTTATTTATTAATTATAAAGAAATTAAATAATTTATAGAAAAAATTATATGCCTATGCACTGCTCCTCACTCATACGAACACATCCATATCAATTTTATGTGGATATGAGTATGTTAAATGTGCAAAACAGCCTGGCAATTGTTTGTATGGAAAAAATGTTAGCGTATTAATATATAGATAATGGGCACATTTGCTAACGAAGCAAAAACGAAGTAAATCAAAAATGGTACAAATAAAAATAAAGTAATAAAGTATAACAAAGACGAATTGAGTAAAATTGAAATAAAAAGAAAAAAATATTTAAATAAAAAGAAATAATATAATAAATAAATGGAAATAAAATAATAAATAAATGAAAATAAAAAAATTAAAGCGTGAATAACGGGTATTCATGAACATTGATGTGTAAACAGTTTCGGAATGGGATATTTATTCCCTTTTCCTTATTCCTTTTTTTCCTGGTTTTCTATGGATTAAAAGGCGACTATCGTTTTTGTAATTTTTTGTTGTCATTTGTGACTGCTACTATTTTGTTGTTTTTGTTTGTTTTGGTTTTTGGTATTTGACTTTTGATTTTTTATTTTGTTTTGCTTTGTATTGCTCAGAAACATGCAAGATCATCCGAGTCCACGTTTGACCCATATCTGGAGACCCGGCCTAGGAATCATAAAGAGTAGAGCTCCGTGCAGAAGTCCTGCTCAACACCTTTCATTTGATACCAATATTGCTCAGAAACATTCCGGGTTAATCCGGAGTCACATTTAGACCCATATTTGGGGACCCGACCTAGGACTCATAATGAATAGATCTCTATGTGAAAACCCTGCTCAAAACCTTTCATTTGATACCAATATTGCTCAGAAACATTCAAGGATCATCCTGGTCCTCTTTTTTCCCATATCTCGGGACCCGACCTAGGAATCATAAAGAGTAGAGCTCCCTATAGAAGGCCTGCTCAAAACCTTTCATTTGATACCAATTTTTCTCAGAAACATTCAAGGATTATCCGGTCCTCGTTTTGACCTATATCTGGAAACCCGGCCTAGAGGTCACAATTAAAAGAGCTTCATATCGAAGTCCTGCTCAAAATCTTGAGCCTCATTTGATACCAATATTGCTCAGAAAATTAAATAGGTAGATGTAGGTATGCATATCCATACATTTGCATACATGTTCAAACAGGTTGGTCCTTTTTATTTTGCCTATTTGTCGTATTGTTGCAGAAAACAACAACAACAACAACAGCAACGAAGCGAAGTGAAGATATTTGCATTTGCACGGCTATGCATGCAAGCATTTGTAAGTACATGTCTATCTACCTACCTACCACTGACAAAGCCAAGCGATTCACACGGACACAGCAGCGCTAATTTATATTGGTTACCTGTTTCTGGTTTTGGTTACTTTAATTTTGTATTTTGGTAAATTTTAAATTTTTTAAGTGGCAACGCTGCCAATGTTCACATCAAGAAGGAAGAGAGAGAGAGAGTGCTTTGAAATTAAAGCAACTCTTCAACTGTGTTTACGATATTTGAAAACATTTTTACGATATCTCTTTCTCTTAACTAAAAACTTTATTTATTAATTATAAACAAATTAAATAATTTATGAAAAAAATTATATGCCTATGCACTGCTCCTGACTCATACGAACACATCCATATCAATTTTATGTGGATATGAGTATGTTAAATGTGCAAAACAGCCTGGCAATTGTTTGTATGGAAAAAATGTTAGCCTATTAATATATAGATAATGGGCACATTGCCAACGAAGCAAAAACGAAGTAAATCAAAAATGGTACAAAACTAAAAACTTTATTTATTAATTATAAAGAAATTAAATAATTTATAGAAAAAATTATATGCCTATGCACTGCTCCTCACTCATACGAACACATCCATATCAATTTTATGTGGATATGAGTATGTTAAATGTGCAAAACAGCCTGGCAATTGTTTGTATGGAAAAAATGTTAGCCTATTAATATATAGATAATGGGCACATTGCCAACGAAGCAAAAACGAAGTAAATCAAAAATGGTACAAAACTAAAAACTTTATTTATTAATTATAAAGAAATTAAATAATTTATAGAAAAAATTATATGCCTATGCACTGCTCCTCACTCATACGAACACATCCATATCAATTTTATGTGGATATGAGTATGTTAAATGTGCAAAACAGCCTGGCAATTGTTTGTATGGAAAAAATGTTAGCCTATTAATATATAGATAATGGGCACATTGCCAACGAAGCAAAAACGAAGTAAATCAAAAATGGTACAAATAAAAATAAAGTAATAAAGTATAACAAAGACGAATTGAGTAAAATTGAAATAAAAAGAAAAAAATATTTAAATAAAAAGAAATAATATAATAAATAAATGGAAATAAAAAATAAAAAGAAATAAAATAATAAATAAATGAAAATAAAAAAATTAAAGCGTGAATAACGGGTATTCATGAACATTGATGTGTAAACAGTTTCGGAATGGGATATTTATTCCCTTTTCCTTATTCCTTTTTTTCCTGGTTTTCTATGGATTAAAAGGCGACTATCGTTTTTGTAATTTTTTGTTGTCATTTGTGACTGCTACTATTTTGTTGTTTTTGTTTGTTTTGGTTTTTGGTATTTGACTTTTGATTTTTTATTTTGTTTTGCTTTGTATTGCTCAGAAACATGCAAGATCATCCGAGTCCACGTTTGACCCATATCTGGAGACCCGGCCTAGGAATCATAAAGAGTAGAGCTCCGTGCAGAAGTCCTGCTCAACACCTTTCATTTGATACCAATATTGCTCAGAAACATTCCGGGTTAATCCGGAGTCACATTTAGACCCATATTTGGGGACCCGACCTAGGACTCATAATGAATAGATCTCTATGTGAAAACCCTGCTCAAAACCTTTCATTTGATACCAATATTGCTCAGAAACATTCAAGGATCATCCTGGTCCTCTTTTTTCCCATATCTCGGGACCCGACCTAGGAATCATAAAGAGTAGAGCTCCCTATAGAAGGCCTGCTCAAAACCTTTCATTTGATACCAATTTTGCTCAGAAACATTCAAGGATTATCCGGTCCTCGTTTTGACCTATATCTGGAAACCCGGCCTAGAGGTCACAATTAAAAGAGCTTCATATCGAAGTCCTGCTCAAAATCTTGAGCCTCATTTGATACCAATATTGCTCAGAAAATTAAATAGGTAGATGTAGGTATGCATATCCATACATTTGCATACATGTTCAAACAGGTTGGTCCTTTTTATTTTGCCTATTTGTCGTATTGTTGCAGAAAACAACAACAACAACAACAGCAACGAAGCGAAGTGAAGATATTTGCATTTGCACGGCTATGCATGCAAGCATTTGTAAGTACATGTCTATCTACCTACCTACCACTGACAAAGCCAAGCGATTCACACGGACACAGCAGCGCTAATTTATATTGGTTACCTGTTTCTGGTTTTGGTTACTTTAATTTTGTATTTTGGTAAATTTTAAATTTTTTAAGTGGCAACGCTGCCAATGTTCACATCAAGAAGGAAGAGAGAGAGAGAGTGCTTTGAAATTAAAGCAACTCTTCAACTGTGTTTACGATATTTGAAAACATTTTTACGATATCTCTTTCTCTTAACTAAAAACTTTATTTATTAATTATAAACAAATTAAATAATTTATGAAAAAAATTATATGCCTATGCACTGCTCCTGACTCATACGAACACATCCATATCAATTTTATGTGGATATGAGTATGTTAAATGTGCAAAACAGCCTGGCAATTGTTTGTATGGAAAAAATGTTAGCCTATTAATATATAGATAATGGGCACATTGCCAACGAAGCAAAAACGAAGTAAATCAAAAATGGTACAAAACTAAAAACTTTATTTATTAATTATAAAGAAATTAAATAATTTATAGAAAAAATTATATGCCTATGCACTGCTCCTCACTCATACGAACACATCCATATCAATTTTATGTGGATATGAGTATGTTAAATGTGCAAAACAGCCTGGCAATTGTTTGTATGGAAAAAATGTTAGCCTATTAATATATAGATTATTTCGCATAAACGCTACCTAACACTGATTCGAACATAGTTTAACACTTAACAACACTTATGTTCGAAACGTCGTAAACCAGAATACCAATTTTCGTTTTGTCGTAGCAGTCGACGTTTCCGCGATCGGAGTTCCGAGGGATTGTAGAATAGCTGTGTATATTCATTAAAGGTGGAAATTGTACAAAAATATGCTATGTATTAAATAAATTTTAAAACAATCCAAAACCAATTCAACACCCTTTTCTTTAATAACAATGATGAATAATAATTTTAACCAACTGTTACCTAATATATCCATTGAAAATTTTTTTTACATTACGCTCACATAATGTATACTCAAAACTTACAATTTTTTTTATTTATTTACTAGCTGGCCCGGCAGACGTTGTTCTGCCTAAAATTTATTCCTATAAAGTAATAAAACTGTCAATTCTCTGAACAAAAGAGATATACATATATTCGCCGCGACAAACCTAATTTCCCCTATCCCTATCTCTATCTCTGTCTCTTTCTCTATCCCTATCCCCATTCCTATCCCTATCTCAAAATGTATGGGAAAATATTTTTTTTTTTTTTGCATTTTTCGGGAATTTTATTTTAATTTTTCGGGAATTTTATTGGATATTCTCCTATTCTGGCCAGAGAACAATCTGAATTTATCTCAATTATCCAAATCGGTGCAGGCGTTCTTGAGTTATACGCGTTTGTACTAACGCCACTTCCTTTTATATATATAGATAGATTTAGATTTTTTTACGAAAGTAAAACATTATATAATCTTTATTTAAATACGCATGAACATTTGCAATTTTTTAAAAATTGTTATAAAAAATAGCCTTGGCTAACAACTTTGAAAAATCTACGAATGTATGTACCCGTTCGGGTATACAAAATGAACATTGAAATTGTGTAGAGTGTTCGCTTACTGTGCCAAAGTTGGTCCCGGATTCTCTACGTAAAATTTGGTAATCGTGAGATATGCGGTTTTGCTAAAATATCGACAAAATATGAATTAATGTACATATGTGTAATAAGTTACATTATGCAAACAGCAATTTGCATAAGACTAAGTAAAAAATAACTAAATGTTTTTCTAATTTGCGAAAATTTTGGTAACTAATTTTAAATATTAATTTATTTAAAAGAATTTCTTCATCTATTTTGATGCAGGATATACAATTGTATGTACAATATGCAATAAGCAATAAGCATATTAATAATTTTCAAATACATATGTATTTATTTTTATTTTTTTTTTATTACATACAATGTCGTTAATGCTTGATTTATTTTCAATTAAATTTAATTTTAAAACCGTAAACATAAATTAACATTTAATTGTTTGATTATTTAGTAGCTAATTAATTTTTTGTTGCTAATCAATTATTACATATATTAATAATTTACATATATAATGTGGTATAATCTGTGTTCCGATAATTTTTAATATATATATATTTTTTTTTTATTATTTTTTGTTTTTTTTTATTACTTTTCATTTATTTTTATTACTCTTCCCCGCTACAATTGGCAACTATGGGTTATTGTGCATTTGCTTTTTATTTTTTGCATTACTAACTTCAACTTGACTATATAGTGTTTGGATAAAAAGGCATTTACCTGACTTTTACAGCCAAATTTTGGCTTTTTATTGTTTATTGTAATGGTGGATTTGGTGGGTTTTGCATTATGTAAGTATGTATTTATGTATGTATGTAGATTCTATGGCACCAATTGCCCACTTAAAATTTTTTATAGTGCGTATACATATGATAATTTTGCAACTGGAATATTATTTTGATGAAAATTTGTTGTTTATTTGTTGTTGCGGTCGATTAAAAATATACATATATACTTTGTGTAGCATATGCAGTGTAAATATTTTTTTTAATTTCTAGTTTTATTTGAATTTTGTATTATCTGTATTATTTTTCTATGCATTTGTATACCTTTCACGAGAATGAAATGGTATTATAACTTTGTGCCAACAAATTTTTGTCGAAAGTACCAGAAGGAAGCGTGGGGGACACACCAAAATATATGTATACCGATGTGATCAGAATCATGAGCTGAGTCGATTAAGCCATGTCCGTCTGTCCGTCCGTCTGTGTGAACGCAAACTAGTCTCTCATAGGCATGGGTAACACTGCGCTGCGCGGCGCAATTGCGCTGACACCAACCCTGGTGTTATTGCGCTAACTCCGATTTGGGAAATGCGCCAACTCAATATAGCGCCAACTCAATGTAGCGCCAACTCAATGATGCGCTATTGCCATATAACACTGACTCAATTTCGTGCGCCAACACCAGCTCCAATATAGCGCTAGTGTAAAATGGCGCAACCACAACGCCAATAACAGCATCATATTATATGTATACGTATGACAACGTCACAATTATGTGTGCTTGATAGTGATCTAAGTGACTCTAATTTCCACCATATTTTCACATATATACGGAATATTTTTCCAAATGATTATGAAAATTAAAATTAATTGTGCCCTCGTATATGTAAGCAGAATTGCGCCAAAAGAAATAAAACGGGGATGGTAAACAGTAACAAGCGAAAAAAATGTTATTTATCGATTATTCGATGACAATTGCGCTAAAGGTGTTATTGCGCCAGTACCGTGAGTTGGCGCCACGGTTGGCGCTGGCGTTATTGTATCAGCGCCAAAAAAATTGCGCCATTACCCATGGCTAGTCTCTCAGTTTTTGAGATATCTGAATGAAATTCGGAATACAGGTTTGTTGTTATGTGCAATTGATCATTTGTTGGAATCGGCCGAATCGAACCACATATAACCGATTGTTTAGATGTGCATAGACATTTGACATTTAAACAGCTAAGGGCATGCAACTTTGAAGTATTTGTACCCATAATGGCCCAAATAAGGTTACCGAAAATTGTCAAGATCGGACCACTATAACATATATGTCGCTGACATACAACCGATTTTACAGATATAGACATTTTAGGGTATAACTTCTCAATTTAAATAGCTAAGACACTATTTTTTCTAATAAATCTTTCCATAAATAATCCACAGAATTGAAATTAAACCAAATCCGGCTATGTACATTACACCGTCTCGCCTTATATGGACCAAAAAAAGTCCACCGTACGCCCCCCAATATGTTTTCTCTTTCGAAAACATTTCTGGAAAAAATTTTTATATTTTTTTTTGGACGCCGCTAGATGTCGCTAAAATACATTTTTTCATATCTTCGGTATTTATCGTCCGATACCTAAGATTGATACACCAATCTCTTTGGGTTGAGAGGAGGGTTTCTATTTTATAATTGTATTAACCGTATATGCGCCATCGGGGTCACTTTCTCCCAGTACTTAGTCTATACGACCTTAATGTTATTTTTTTTGCCGGTATGTTAAACGTCGTCAAAAAACATTAATCTTTTGAAAAAGAAGTATTTTGGTCGATTCAGTAGAACCGGAAATAAAACACATTTAACATTCCGAGGAATATAAGTTTTTCGCTTCCTGTGGTCTTTTAGGTTCATTTTACAAAATTTTTTTCTGAAAAGACTCCTACTGAAGTTTTATGGCGAACAATTTTCTAGAACATGTTAGCCCTCTAGCGACCTTAAAAATGCTATTTCCAGACTATATTTTGTTTCCTGACTGTATAAAAAGGGGTAAAAATAACCTTTTTGTAGGGGTGCTAGATTATCTATTCGATTATTTCTGAAGTGAGAATTTCCGCCTTTTCATAGGAGTCCGAATTCGGTTACCTACGGTTTTGTGAGTATATCCAAAAAACCGCAATAAATGTTCCCTCCAGTTCCCGAATAGACGATTTTATCATTTTGACGATTTTTCCTAATAAATTACGATTTTTTTCGTTTATTATATATATTTTTTTAAGGAATAATTGTAATCGAAAAACGGTTATAATCGCATAGTTCCCCACAATTATTCGCGATTAATAATCGAACGCTTTCGATTAACCTAAAAAGCGGTTAATCGGTTATTTAATTTTTTTGACATCCCTAAGCAGGGCATGAAAAGATATGCTGCTTGGTTTCGTAGAGAACCTGTCCGGCTTCTGGAAATACGTTTGGTATTGGCCTATCTGCATTAGCTGAGGCAGTTTTATAAATGCAAATTAAGAAGCGAAATCGGACTTTGGACTTTTACATATTTTTTTGTATATTTATTTTTTGTTTTGTTTTTCTGATACTGAAGGTGGCACACCGCCGAAACATCATTTTTGTTTTTTTTTTTTATTTATTTTTTTAGCTGAAGCTCTGCCTTATAACATAAATTTCCTGATTGCACTTCCTGACTATTTTCAATATATCTGCAGGATTAGTCAGTTTTCATTCAATAACCAACAATACCATAAAAGTGATGTATTGTGGAATGAATTTCCGTCATCCCTTGTCAAGTTTGATTTAGTTATAAACCTGTTTCGGCTATGTGTCATCTTCAGTTCTGGCGAACGAAACAAGATACTGAAGATGGCACATAGCCGAAACCGGTTTATAACCAAATCAAACTTGACAAGGTATGACGAAAATTCGTTCCACAATCCTACCCTGTAGGAAAAGCAAAACAAAAGAGAAACCATAAATGTGCTTTGGTTCTTTGGAGCCAAAATGTACATATGTATGTTAAAATGAATATAAATACATACATGATCTTTTCAATTTAGTACTTTCTCTTTATCTTTTATTTAGCAGCGAGTGAATTGAAAAATTCGAATTGAATTTAACATTCACTTCTGCCATAGGTGGAGCATTCGCCGGTTGTTCTAGCTGTTGTTTTTGCTCCTCCGCTAGTTGATTTTGCTGCGATTGCAGTTGTTGGTGTTGCTGTAACTGTTGTTCATGTTGTTTGTGTTGTTGGTGCAATAGCTCTTGCTCATTTCCACGGCGCTCATTATTACCAACATTTGTTAACGTTATTGCTGTTGTTGATGTTGTTGTTGTTGCAACTGGATTGCTATTACCATCTGCCACAACTCCCGGTGCTAAATTCACCGATTTTAGTTTGTGACGTGGTTTGCGTAAGAACTTTGTTGAAATCATGAATTTACATGTTTTGTTTACAGCTTTTGATGGGACACCGGCAGAAGTGGTAGGAGTGATGCTTGCGTTTGTGGTTTCTGTTGCTGTTGTTTCTTTTGTTACTGTTGCCGTTGTTGTTGTTGGTGCTGCCATGAGTTCAATGACATTTATATGGCTTGGCTCGTGTTGTTGTTGTTGTTGTATAGCCTCAGCTACTACAAGCTGACACTGAATTTGCTCTACTGCACCTTGGTCCATTTGCTGCTGCTTTTGTTGTTGTTGTTGCTCCCCTTGCCGCCGCTGCTGCTGTTGTTGATGCTGCCGTTCCCTTTGCTGTTGCCGCTGCTGCAGTGCATCATAGCTTTTTAAAAAGTTCTGCACGTGCATCAAATTCTCATTGCCACCGGCCAATTTGCGTTGCAACTCAACGCCTTCACATTCGTTGGCATCCTCCTCGTCCGCCTCGGCTTCGTAGTCGTAGAGCGATGGATAAGAAGATGAAATTGTCGATGATAAAGTGCTGCTACAACTCGGACTGCCACTGCGACTTCGACTCAAGCTCGGACTGCGCCTCTCACGCCAGTGTTGCTCAAGCGCTGGGCCACTTTGCGCAGCTGCATTGCTTGTTGTGGGCGTGGTTGTGCTCATAGTCATGGCCATGTCAGATTTTGTCTCTTCATCGGATGAAATCTTAATCGGTTCGTTATTGGTTTGCTGTGGTTGTTGTTGTTGTTGTTTTTGGTTTCTTTTACGACCAACAGCACCAGTTCGTCTTTGTTTTTTCGGTTGTTGTGGTTGTGTTGCTTTTTCATCGTCATTTTCATCCTTTTTTGCCTTCTTTGTTGTTGTTGTTGCTGTTGCTGTTTTTCGTGGCGTTTTTGCTTTCTTGGCCGCTCGCTTCGCTGTTCCTTTCGTTTGTGCCGGCGTCTGCTGCTGTTGTGCTGTTTGCTGTTGTTGCTGCTGCTGCTGCTGCGAAGTTGCCTCCTCCTCTGTTTCCAATTGTTGTTGTTGCCGTTCTTGCTGTTGCTGCTGTCGGCTAGGGCGGAATGCCAATAAAGCTGCTGTCGATTTTCAGCTGGGCTTTAGTCGGTTATCGTCTCGTCTTAGCTGCGACTGTAGAGATTTAGAGATTTTTGTGAAGAAAATAAAAATACAAAGAATTGTTATTTAAAAATTTTTAGTTCAAAATATTTACATAGGTTAGTTTTTAAGAGTAACTCATTCCAACATTTAACAATGATGTGTGGATTTAGTACAGATATTGTTGTTGTTGGTGATTAGTGAATGATGTGGCCTGATGATTAATTTTGATTTTTTGATTTAATTATTTTTGCAAGCAAATTTTTTCGTTAAAAATTAGTACATTCATTATAATTTTTTTTTTCTTCAAGTTAAAATTCCAATTTTTATTAATGAAAATGAAATGTTCATGACTGCAGTGTGTTTGTTGTTGTTAATAAAATTGTATTTAAAAATTTATTTGCTAAAGATTAATAAATCTAGCTGTCTGACATTTAAACGATTAGGGTAGCTAAATAACACCTCTTCTATATCAAAAACTGAGGCACTAGTTTGTGTTCAAATAGACAGACAAACGGCCTGGCATTATTCGGCTTTACGTAATTGATGAAACCAAAAGAAGAGGAAACTTTATCCCTCTCATATCAAAACATCATACTGGGTTTTCGGCCTCTAGGTCTGGTTTCATTTTCCTTTTTATTTAAAGTTGGTAAGCCCATGTATACGAAAAAGTGAGCAAAGCTTGATAAAATGAAAGATTTTCTTACGAAATGTATGCTAAATTTGGGTGATTGGCCTACGTTTTAATGTTGGCAAGTGTTATGTGTTGCCTATATGTAATGCAGCGCCTCAAGCGTACTGATTTCCCATCGTTATATATCCAGGAACAAGTAATTAAATCTGTAACCAAAGTTAAAAAATTGGCATTTATTTTTTAACGGTGATCTTATGTGTACCGATCACATAAACTCTGTTGTTGGTCCTTTTAGTTCCACAATATAATTTTCTCTCCTCGTCTAGACTATTCTTCGTCAACGCTATACGTATATGGAACTCTGTTCCTTCCAGTTTTCGTATGGTACGATGATATGTGATCTAACACCAAGCTTGAAAGGTTTTAAGTCCAACTATATTCTTCGATTCTGAGGTGACCTATTAGATTTTTTCCTACTGTAGCGATTATTATATAAATACTAGTAAATGCCCATCCCGCTTCGCAGCGACGAAAAATGTTTTTATGTTATAATGAGTCTTTCCCTCTACCTTTCCCTTGCCTTTCCCTATCCCGTTTTCTTTACCTATACCTTGGCAACGAAATTAAGACTATATCTTTACCTTTACCTTTACCTCTACCATTACCTCTACCTTTACCTCTACTACCTCTACACTGTTATAAATATTGGAATATTTTTTAAACTTTGATTTGGTTTGAAAGAAATTTAAAACTTTTTTTGGGTTAAATTTTGAACATTCGAAAGTTTAAAAGTTTCTTATTCCTTTTTGGTTTAAAATTCAAACTTACAAAAGTTCAAATATTTCAAAGTATTTTTTGGAATAAATTTCATACTTTTTTGGTTTAAATCTTACACTTTTTCTCATTTAAACTTTTAATGCTTAAATTTTAAACTTTCATTCGTCGTAAAATTTGGTTTCAACAAAAAATTTTAATTTTTGATTTGAAATTCCAACTTGCTTTTTCGAGAAATGAACAATATAAAAAGCTCATTTATAGTTATTAGGACAATGAATGAATGAGTGGAGAAACAAACAAACACAAAATAATTATGGAAACAGATAAAATAAAGAAGGAAGAAAAGGAGAAGAGGATAGGAAAAAGACACAATATGGAAAAGGATTAAGGGGATGTGGGGGGGGGGGAAACAATATGGGAGAAAAGGAGAAAAAGGGATAGGAAAGAAGATACAATAGGGAAAAGCATGAAGAGGATTTGGGAGCAGACATTTTTTTTTTTTTTATTTTAAACCAAAAAAGGGTTAAAATTTTAAACTTTTGAAAATCTTAAATAAATTTTAATTTGGAATGAAATCGAAACCTTAAAAGTTTAAAAATCTGTTAAACTTTTCAAAGTTTAAATTATAATAATTTTTCGGTCGTGTCCTATATATCGACCAAAAAAGTTTAAAATTTATATCAAAATTTATTGGAGTGTACCTTTACCTTTAACATTACCTTTACCTTTACCTGTACCTCTACCTTTACCTCTACCTTTACCTTTACCTTTACCTTTACCTTTACCTTTACCTTTACCTTTACCTTTACCTCTACCCTTACCTTTACCTTTACCTCTACCCTTACCTTTACCTTTACCATTACCTTTACCTTTACTTCTACCTTTACCTATTCTTCTCTCTGTCTGCCTTTTCGTTAACTTTTCCCTTTCCCATTTAAGTTACCCTTCCTCCATTTCTCCTTCTGATTCTCTTTCACTTTCCCTAGGGAACCTAGATCTATATAAAATCCCTGCTTAATGCCTTTCATTTGAAATTAATATCGTTCAAAAACTTTCCGAGGTCATCCGGGTCCACGTTTTCACCCATATCTGGGGATGTAAGACAATAAAAAAGATAACAATTTTGAAGTTTTCCACTTCCTTCTTACATATGAAACATGAGTGCCAAAAACGAACAGAATCGGATTATAAATATGGCTTTTGTAAATATGGCGACTCCGGCGCCATCTAGCGGGTATATAGCCTGTCGAGAGGACTTATCCAAAGCATAAACACAAGACACAAAAAATCTGGTGCTAGTTTTCGTATAGTTCGACGATGTAAGGATGTACATACATATATAAAAACTATTCTTACAATGAAAACTAAAAATTAAATTTGCAATATCCGATTTAAATAATTTTCGATGATTTTTTAAATTTCCAACAACAAACACCTTTTTAAAATGTTAATGCGCTGTTTTAGTTAAGTTTGTTTGTAAAAAATTAATATTTGCATAGAGTGTTAATCAACTAGAGTTAAACAAGTTAAACGATTGCTTTGAGAACATTAAACATTTAATTAGGTATGTATGTAACAAGCCATCACGCCACACCACTACTACCTGCTGATGAGTATAAAGCGAGTGAGGTGTATACACGACGGAGGAGGGGGTTGCTTGGTGGCTGCTATCCGATGTTGAACGAATAACGTTGGCATTATCGTGACCAACGACGTCACCACCACCACCACCAGTACCACCACCGCCAACGATAATTCCAACACCAGCACTAACACCACCACTAACGACGTTTTCGCCGCCAACAATACCGATGCTATGGATTGTTGTCGTTGTTGTTGTTGTTGGATTTGTTGTTATTGGTGTTGTTATTGTTGACCCACCTCGTGATGCCGCGACGGCATTACTGCTGCTATTATTCGTATTACTATTGTTGTTGTTGCTGTTGCCAATCATTATGCCACCACCAACACCACCGATGCCACCCGTTCCACCAAGTCCGGGAATACGTACCGCCGTCAATGGATGCGGCTCAACCATACTGAGAGCACTGCCGCCGCCGCCACCACCACCACCGCCGCCACAGTCGGATGCGTTGACGGATGTTGGGCATGATGTGGGGGATGAGGAGGTGCGTGCGTGTGCGTGTGCACGTGCTGTGGATGAGTGTGCGCATGTGCCGGATGTAGCGCATGAGGTGGAGCTGCGTGCATGTGTGTATGGGCGGGCTGTTGTTGTTGTTGTTGCTGCTGCAGTTGCTGCTGCTGCTGTTGTTGTTGTTGGTGATGATGCATGGCAACAGCAGCAGCGGCAGCGTTTTGTGCAACGGCTAGTGACATTTGGTGTTGTTGCTGTTGCAAGTTTTGCAGGTGTTGTTGCTGTTGCTGCTGCTGCTGCGCTGCAATCCTATTTGCCGTCAGCGTCGACATACCAACAACATTTGTTGTTGCTGCTGGCACACTGGCGCCACTCGTTGCCGTTGCGTGCATGTGGCTGGCAGAATTCAAACCCTCCATAGGCATGTTGCTATGCATTGTTGCCAGTGATGTTGCTGGCATATTTGCAACATTATTCGTTGATATTGCTGATACATTTGGATAATTGAGCGTTGGTTGTTGATGTCTGCGTGCGAGCCAAGCGCGTGGCGATAGTGCAAAAAGAGATAAATACAAAAACAACAATAGATGGAATAAGAAGAGCGATACGATGTGCACAAGTGTAATAAACGTTTGTGTGACGAGCGGTAAAAAAGAAAAAAATAATAAAAGTAAATATGTAAATCTGAAAACTGCCATCTAGCACTTGTAAAAACTTTTTTTTATATTTTTGCTTGTTTGCCTTAACTCACCTCTGAGCGATGCCGTGCCCAATGTTGCCAGCGCCAACCAAACCTGCATGCGCTGATGTGGTCACTGTAACGTTCGACTGCCGAAAGTCTAAGCCATTCTCCAAGGCAATTGGCTGTTGTTGTTGTTGATGTTGTTGTGGCTGTGGATGCATACCAATATTGCTACTAGAACTCATACGCCCAGCTGTTGCTGCTCCCCTGCTGTTGTACCACCACCACTACCACCGCTGCTAGCTGCTGCTGCTGCTGCTGCCAACGTTGTTGTCGTGCTGGTGTTGCTATTGTTGTTGTTAGCAGATACACGCGCATTAACCGGCGTAAATGTTGTATGCGTTGCATTAGTGCACACTCACGCTGGCGGCAAGTGTTGTTGCAGCAGCTGCAGCAGTAGCAACAGCGGCAGTTACCACAGCTGTTGGTGCGGCTGCACTATTGCCACCGCCTACGGCATTCAATGTAGCC